>JASAOG010000083.1:2452500-3008381 GCA_030265305.1 Biomphalaria pfeifferi
ATTACGCATATTAATAAAAACCCGCCTGTCTATATCTAAATTTACAAATAAATAAATTCATATATCGCATTTTCAATCTTCAATTTTCAATTTTTGGGCTTCCAAAGGAAATAATGACAGATCCTTCAAAAAAAATCTCAAAAACTTCGTTTGTCTACACCAAAGGACAATGGACAACCCAGTGATCGTCAGGTTTGGACAGTTTTTGAACAATTTTACTGAATAATAATAAAACAAAAGTCCCAGTGCTCTACTATGTTTGAAATCTGATCCATGTTTCGCAATTTTGTCTGTAAAATTGTATTTGTAGTCCTGTTCATTGTGTGGGTTTCTGAAACGTAACGAAGTGTCAAATAATCAAGTGTCAACTGAAATATTTCCAAAGTGGATTTCCTTTAATAGTGTAGGAACCTTATTGGTTAAAGCGCCTGTTGCCCCCCTCTCCTGTCAGTGATAACAGTTCCGCCGATCTCGCGATCTGTGCCACACATTGAATATATGAGTTAGACTTGTGGTCAGAGGATATGAGTGATCGCAGGCAATCATAAGTACAAAGTAAAGTATCCCTTTCAGATCTTACGATCTATAGGACAGATAATGTAAAGGTAATTAACCTTTTTTGTAGCGAGAAAGGATTTTGGGTTATTTGGGCCTCTGGAGTTTGCTTGATAATACAAACTCTCTTTTCTTAATAATTTTGTTTTGCCTATTTATTTCTATATTTATCACAATCTTGCTCTCTTCATTTTCTTAAGTTTATGTTTAGATTCATTTATATCGGCTCCACATTTCGTAGTATCGCTCTCTCTTTTTTTCTCTCTTAATTAAACTTTATTATTGAAAGAATGTGAGCTTGATCTTGAACTCAAAGTGTAAGCAAAGAGTTAAAGAGATTAACTTTAAGGATAAAAAATTCAAATTCAGGTTTTAAAAGATTTTTTTTTAATCCGAGAAAAATTGTACCTACTTATTAGGCGCAAACTTGCTCTACGTGACACAGAAGAGAGCATCTGATTGCAGGCGGCTGGGATTGCGTACTGCATTCTTCATTAATCTTCGGACTCGAAGACAAGACTTGTTATTTTTATTGCCCTGCCGTGATCCGTTGTATTCCGGCCTTTCAGAACTTCAGCCCACAGGACATAATGAAGCAGCAGAGATTTCACGCCAGTGGACTCGACGTCCATTGCCAGCGATGCAGCCCAAGACATGCGTGTCAAAAATGTATATGGATCCTGACCGGAAAAGGTTTGGCCCCACAAAATTAGTCATTATAAACAGCTCAACTTAATATAAAAAGAATCATTTTATATCTATATCAACTTTGAATTTACAGCACACAACACACCGGAAGTATTTCGCACTTTTAGTGATAATGACAAATGTTTTTCCGCTATCTGAAACCCTAAAATGGAGGCCTCCTGTAACTTATTAGGAGAAACAAATGCAAGGATCAGTCTAATTTTAACGGGGGATTTTTAAAATCTTACCATTGATTCCTACCCCTCGAAAATCTAGGGCATTAAAGATTGGGTTGAGTTTTGTTTTGTATAGACAGTATACAATTTAATTTATAGACTACGTGACATTTAATGATGCACCAGGAAATGATTTTGTTTTCTTTGGCGCTACTGCATTAGTCTTTGTAAACACTTCAATTTGCCTCTAAAAAAAATCATCTAAATCAAATCTGAATTCCTACCCCTCACAACACACCGGAAGTATTTCACACTTTTAGTGACAAAGACATGTTTTCTGCAATTTGAATAAAATCATAACACGACGGCCCTCTGTAACGTTCTGGAAGAAACAATTACACAGATCTGTCTAATTAAACGGGGGATTTTATTTAAAAATCTAGCCATTGATTCCTACCTCTCGAAAATCTATCGCATCAAAGGTGCGGGGGTGTTTTGTTTTATATAGACAGTATATAATTCAAATTATAAGTGACATGTATGGAGCCACTAGAAAAGGATTTTGTAAAACATTAAAATACTTTTTTTTCTTTTTAAACAGCAGTAATAATAATTTATAGGCTCAACTATATTATGTGATATGCTAAATATAATATAGGGAAAAAAACGACTACCTTGCTGCTATACCCAGACATTCGGAAGTCAACCCTAAAGAAAAATCAGGACCGTGGACCCTTAGGAAGCCTGCAGATAACATAGCTACATCCTGGCAGATCTTTCAATGTCTTTGGCCCCAAACTGTATCGGCACTTGTTGACCCATTTGGACACAACAGATGCATGTATGTACCGTGCGGACGAGACGTTCTGACCTGGCTTGCATCTCATTTCTTTGAGACGATCTATAGTCGTTCAGTGGCTATCATAGACAGATTTCTAATGTGGCATGTCTAGTTCGCACGCTGTTTTAACTCATTTATGAACAATTTTCAACATAATATTAAAAGGACCATTATAACGCAAGACTCATTATATCATGGGATTTTATGTTTCAACTAAATTGCCTACTTTGCTAGTAGTTAAATATTTGCTACTTTTAAAAACAACATTATGTTGATGAAAAAAGAAAGCACTACATCACCCTTTTAAGACCTTAGTTACACCCTCAAACAGTTAAGACAGTAGATTGCCCGCTAGCTTTTTGTTGGGACAAATACAGTGTTGAAGTGTGTACATTTTGCATAAATTTAGTAAAAACGTGCAGAAACATGAATCTTGTCACGTGGTGCGCTGTTCCAATCCTCTTACTCTCTAACCCAAAGTGTAAAAATGTCTCTATGCGTTATGCGTCACATAAAACACGTCATTTAGACCAACATCAAAGAGGCGAGCTGACGTCATTAACACGAACCCGGAAGTCTGATTAGGTACGAATTTTTTGTTTAAATTGGTTAATCCAACAAATGGGCTCTCTGGAAGCATTGAATATAGTTATGTTAATTGTATTTTTTTTATTTGAGGCATTAGATGCTTGTTCATTCATTATTTTTCTAATGTGGTAATTATGACACATTTGGTTTGCATTAACGGACGTTTGCAGCATAATACCTGTTTTGATCAACCAGAACAAGTATTTCAGGTTAAAATAAATTCTTACTGACATTGATACGCTTATACACTAACATAAGTAATACACGTATACAGGATGGCTGCCTGGTCGTGGACCGTCGTGCGGAATGCGTACTGGACTGTCGTCTCGATGGTCCAGGGTTCAAACCTTGCCCACTGCCATACCTCGTCGTTCCGCTGGAGGTTAAGACTAGGAAGTAAAGTTATCTTCAACTCTGAAGGAACATCCGAAACATGTTAAACATTTTACAAACAAACACCAACACACTGGTGTATATTATATTATAATAGTCGACCCACGGCGTAGCATACGCCGCTATTTTGCAGGGCCGGCCTTAGGGCCCTGCAACCTTCGCGACCACAGTGGGCCCGCACTGTAATAGGCCCCACGCTAATCCTAGGTGTAAATTATTAAATTAGACCATTTTAGTTATTTAACTTATAACAGATTTCCCGAGGCCTCCTGAATTATCAGGAGCTCCTGGACATCTCCTGAAATTGCAAAATATACGTAAAAGTCATGGAATTATCCGGAAATTATTAAGATCTTTTGAAAACTCATACAAATCTACTGAAATATAGACAAATTTGTCATTTTGGGGTGTCATTCAGTATGGGAAACGCCAATCCTATGCTCGATTAAAAAAAAACGGCATTATACAATACCGGTAATTGTGGAATACATACATACATGCATACATACATACATACATACATACATACATACATACATACACACATACATACATACATATTTGCATACATACCTACGTACGTACGTACATACATACATACATACTCACATACATATATACATACATACATACATACATACATACAAACATTGTATAATACATACATACGCCTTACTTTCTGCTTTATATTATAGATTTACCTAGAAGATAAATTTTGAGCTTTAGATATTAATCAAAGAAAACATTAAAATCTTTAGGCACGCGGGAAATATTTTTTCTTTCAAATAAGGTATAGATTCTTCTTTTAAAAAAAAACAAAAAACATTGGGATTGAGAGTTAACTGTGAAATGAAATAACATTTATAGTTAACAACGTTCACTGAAATATAACAGGCAGGATTTCATACTGAAAAAACTTCATGGCGCGGTGTCTGCGATGATATAGCTAAAAAAAAAAAAAATTAAAGTTCCCCTTTCAGATCTTGCAATCTATAGGGCAGATATTTAGGTCATCCGTTTCTTTGGCCAACGGTTAACGAGCAGGGTGTCATGTGGTCAGCAAACCGACCAATTACCTTTACTTTTCACCAACTAATGTCATGTACCCATCAGAGTACTATTGATAACAATCAACTTACTGCAAGCATTGCAGGACTTGTGACACATCTGTCGCCCCTGTTCCCTACTGCAGAAATCAGGGGTTGCCATCTCGCGGCACCCTCCGTCGTTATCTTCACAGAGTGGCACCACTATTGTTTCTGGAAAAAAGAAAGGGCTTGATAATAATGCCAATCCTCATTAGGGTGCTGGGAAATATTCTATTTGGGACGTAGAAGCACACTGTGCTACAGCCAGGCAGAACCTGCGGCGCTACTGGATGGCTGCCTGGTCGTGCGGTTTGAGCGCTGGACTGTCGTTCAGATTTATCGATGGTCCCGGGTTCAAACCCTGCCCGTTCCCATCCCCCATCGTCCTGCGGGAGGTTTGGACTAGGAAGTAATTATCTTCAGCTGTGAAGGGACATCCGAAACATGTAAAACATTTTACAACTGATCCCAAACTGTATCGGATATTCTGATCCTTTGGTCTCATCAGCTGCGCGGAGAGAGGGGGGAACTGCTGTGTGAGCGACATCGTTCCGACCGTAGACAATGCCCAGGCTTTCAGTTCTACGACTAAAAGAGGCCAATATATAAATCTGGAGCAGCGTCTCTTTGTCTATGCTTTGGTTTTAAGTATAAGTCTACCTTTAATACAAAATGTACAAAAGGATTGTGGGATGTCTTGCTGAATGGTCTGAACCAGAGGTCAAACAAGAGGTTTCGAGCTCGACTCGAGTTGAGTTGAGGTTGAGTTAAGTTGAGGTTGAGTTGAGTTGAGGTTGCTGAGCGTCTAAAAGCAACACGAAAACCTTTACCCAGATACACCCTCCCACACTGGTCCATAAAATCCCCATATAGCTGAGATTTTAAATCCAACATTTTAATCTAGATAAATATTGTAATCCTAATCTAAGGCGAATATGATCATGGTGCGTACGTTAATTTCAAAAAAAATTTCGAATCAAGTAAAAGAAACATTAAAGGATAATCTTTTTTTTTTGCAAATCTTATATCAAATCATCACATATGTCTGTGTGTGTGTCTGTCTGGCGAAAAGTTTGTACACGTTAATTTCTCAAACAACCAATCTCGGATCAAGCTGCTTGTTAGGTTAGGCCAACAAATGTTTAACCAAGGTAGAAAAATCAATATTTAGTTTAAAATGTACCAGAAATGTAATGATTTTATATAGGCTATGTTTTGTTGCCGAATTGCATAAAACATGCGAAAAATTGTCCAGTCTCTCTCTCTCTCTCTCTCTTTCTTTCTTTCACTCTCTCTCTCTCTCTTTCTTTCACTCTCTCTCTCTCTCTTTCTTTCACTCTCTCTCTCTTTTTCTTTATATAAATATATATATATATATATAAATTACACAGAAAGACACTCAGACAGACAGATCGATAAAGAGAACATGAAAAAAGAAAGATAAACAGAGAGAGCTAGAGAAAGAGAAAGAGAGAGAAAGAGAGAGAGAGAGAGAGAGAAGTATAAAAAACTGAATTTTAACTTCAATACCATTATCTCGTATATTTCTAAAAAAAAAAACAATCAAGATCCAGCAAGGTGTTGGTAATTTCGTCCAGAAACGTGTCACTTATGACGTACACTGACTGACAGCTGGTGGCGTAAGTTTTATTCGTGTTATTTTTAGTCTAACTTGAACCTTACTAAGGTCATCTCTAGAGACTATTTTTAGTCCGCATGGTCATGACCATCTCTCACTGCCATTCTCTTTATAAAAAAAATACGTAACACAGTTTAAAAATTCAATATGTTTGTATTTCAGGGAGAAAATGATTTATCTTTTGCTGGACAAATCAAAGTAGTGGATATGTTTGTTTGTTTTTCAATATTTCTGCAATTCGGTAACCATTTTTGAACTTTTTCATTAATGGCTTTCTAAAAAACTAGTTTTGAATGTTTCTGCAGATTTATATGCTACAATAATAATAATACAACGTTTTCAATGAGTGAGGGAAGAAACAATGAAAGAAACCATTCCAAGAGAAATCCCAGACGCAGTTGTTATCTATACATGTATTCCCATCTGGCGCAAATCCGTAATATACTTATACAAAGTGAAAATTAAAAACGCACTGTTTGTGGTATTTAAAAACATGTAACTATATTTAAAAAACAAACATGTATAGGGGATTTTCCATACACTTTAATATATCTCTAGACTGGAAACCGGAAACAAATTCTTATCCGCAATAGATAGATTCACAGACCTATATATATATATATATATATATATATATATAGATAGATAGATAGATAGATAGATAGATAGATAGATAGATAGATAGATAGATAGATAGATAGATAGATAGATAGATAGATAGATTCTTATGAACGTAACTCTTTTTCAAGCTCTAAGGGAAGTCGCCCCAATCAATCTTTTCTGTCTTAGAAAAGTAATGATCCTTAGTTTTCAAACTTTAGAAATAATGCAAAATCATTTCTCGGATTTTCTTTCTTTAGAATGGGCTATTATTCACAGAACTATATATTTACGCTATTATATGAAATAACGCGATTTCCTGTTACTTTCCATTGAGAAATAATTCATGTCTGTTGATTTTAATCATCTTATGTACATTTTTAAAAAAAATGATTACCTAGAATTTTTAATTAGGTATCTAAAAATTGCGAAATAATAATTATGATACGAGAGTTCTCTTATTCTTCATGTTCAATTTCTAGATCTAGATCTAAAAATTATATTATATTATATAGGTTAGGGTTAAAAAAAAACTTTACTTCTTTTAACTACTTTACATAACAACGCCTTATTTCAATTTAAAAAAAAAAATCACATTTTTTGTAGTGTTACAAGATCTCCTTGTCCAGTCTAGATATAATATATATATAAGTCTATGAGATTTTCATGAAAAGGGGGGAACTCCATAAATAGCAAGGCTTTTTATGTACTCCCGTAGACAGAATACGGACGTATTGATAAACTAATTATACATATTTCATAACTGTATAAAAAGCATCACTTAAATGCAGCTACCATTTGATTTTATGGAAGAACTACTTCTTGGTCAATGACTTTCAAAACATTAATGAGCACCATTACACCACAGTTACCTCAGATCTAGACAAAGAGGTCGACACCGCTCCATTAAAAGCTACAATTCTAATAGGGATTTTTTTTTTTAAATCACCAAGCTATGTTTGTCTGCGTGCGTCTGTTGTTTTTGTCTATGATGCGTACGTGTTTTTTTTATTCTGTCTTTTTGTTATTGCTAGGGCAGTAATGCTGCCTCAATGGCTAGCAACTAGAGAGAGAAGAAGCTCATTCGAGGCCAAGAAGGCCTGTACAATGAACTGCAAAGTAACGACCTGTGGCCAGTGGAGACCAATAGCTTATTGCCACGTGGGTACGAAGTGACAACAAGTTATTGGTCTTACTGCCCACTGGCTGAATTAGTCCCCTTTATAGATTGTCGTCTGAGCCTTATTACAAATTTAATTATATGACTGATCCGGACTAATTGATCCACTTAATGTAAGCTTTGTTTTTTTTTTTTTAAGTATTTGTTTTTTACATTCAACATTCAAGTTTGATAGAGGGGTAAAATCTATTTGAGCCCGGGCCCATGTGATCCTTGATATCATTTGATCTTCCATCAAGCCTCTAGACTGTCTGATTGTCTTGTATGCACCGTCGCCACAATGGTCCTTAGTTCAAATAATGCCTGTCGTCATCAGTGAGGCGTAGTGAGCGAAACGTGCGTCCCCTCTCGCTTCGCCTCTGCGTCATCCCCTCGCTTCGCCTCTGCCTCATCCCCTCGCTTCGCCTCTGCCTCATCCCCTCGCTTCGCCTCTGCCTCATCCCCTGTCTCTTTGTGGGATGTTTGAGCAAGGACGTAAGAATCTTCTCTTCTGAGGGGATGGTCAAAACTAAAAAACAAAACAAAGACAGGCCCAGTTGCGTTTTTTGGCTTGAACAGGCCCTAAGCTATTTGAGATATAGAGCCTTTTTTGAGGTCTTTTGTAAGTCTAGATAGTATATGTCAGTGCTAAATTCCTTGGGGGTCCTAAGCTATAGCCTGTGTTATCTAATGGTAAATCCGGACTTGGGCAGGTCGAACAGGCGTAGTTGGTAAGTAATACATTTGAAGTCATAGAAAGTTTAGAGTTAAATCACCTACAGCAGATACTTACTTGTACAGTGACCGCAATATTTGGCACAGTATACTGATGACTCCAATGGGTCAGTACAAATATTCCGCTCAATGTCCAGTCTGGCACAGTCCATCTCTACGTCCTCACACACAATAGTAGCTTGAGAGTCTAAGGCTGTAACCACATCGTGCATAAGAAACAGAAAGAAAAAAAAAACAATACTTATTTCAATAGAATACATCTGTTGGGGGGGGGGGGGGGGGTATGAGCTTTATCGGCACAGGTGGTCTGTCCGTCCATCCGTCTGTCACGTTTAGATTTCAAAAACTAGAAAAGCTATTTAAAATCGAATTTCATTATATTTTGAAGCTTAAAGTGTTCTAGTGCAATAGTTACTTTTTTCTTCTAGAAGCGAACTTTTTTTTTTTAAGTTAAATATGTAAGCCGTTTTTTTTTATAAAAATACACCATAGTTATAAAATATTATATAGCCCCTACTTTGTAGTAGAAGATGAGCACATTTCTCATTTCATATGGACTCGAAGATAACTGTAAAGTCCAATCCTCGCTTTGAAAAGCCGGCCGCATACTTGGCATGGGCAGGTTTGGTCAGTTGCAGAAAGGCCTGCTTCTTCTCTCAGCTTTTTGTTAATTCGGCGCTCTTTCGCCCTGGTCACTCTTCTTGCTTTATACCTTGAGACTCCGAGTCTCACAGCTTCACGCCATGAGGAGCGATCGAGAGTGCTTCCCAGCTGTGAATGTCGATATCGCATTCCTTGAAGGAGCTCTTGAGAATGTCTTTATAGCGCTTGTATTGACCTCCCTGGGAGTGATTCCTGCACACAACTCCCCGTACAGAAGTCGTATGGGAAGGCGTTTGTCAAGCATGCGGACTATATGTCCCGCCCATCGAAGTTGGGACCCTTTTACTGCCGCATTGATACTGGTCATGTTGGACAGTCTTAAGATTTTGTGTCTAGTATGTGGTCGGACCAACGCACCTTATGGATACACCTAAGACAGCGTAGGTGGAAGGAGTTTAACTTTTTGGTGTGACGGGAATAATGGGTCAAGGACTCTGATGCATATAAGTGTGACGGGATGACTACAGCACTGTAGACTTTCAGTTTTGTGGATATGCTGAGTCCTCTCTGTTGCCACACTTGTTCATGACGTCTGCCAAAAGCAGCACTGACACGAGCAACACGGAAGTCTACCTCATCAGCTAGGTTGGCGTTGGCTGATATGGTGCTTCCCAGGTAGACAACCTTTTTGACGTTTGCTAATTGCTGTCCATCTATGAGAATGTCTGGCTCTGTGACAGCTTTATTTGGAGAAGGTTGGTGCAGCACTTCTGTCTTTTTCACTTTAATGGTGAGGCCAACATTTTTGCAGGCATCAGCGAAGAGGGACAGGCTCTTTTGAAGGTCTTCTTCGTTTGCGTCGTTTATCTGGTCTCTGATGCAGTCGCAGTTTACCTTGGTATTTGCTTTGAGTCTCTGAGCATTCAATACACTTGCATCGGTGCGATATCGTATGCTAACTCGGATGCTTTCTGTGCGAAAGGCATCTTTCAGCATAGCGGTGAACATTATGCTGAAAAGCGTTAGAGCCAGCACACAGCCCTGCTTCACGCCATTTGAGACAGGAAAAGGCTTGGAGTAGTCTCCGTTGTCTTGGACTCTTGCTTGCATGTCATCATGGAATTGACGCACCATTGTTATGAATTGATCAGGGCAGCCGAATTCGGACATAAAATATTACTATTAGTAAGCCTATACATTCAGAAGTATGTATTAATCATTTTAAAACCGCAGTTGAACTGTGACACTATTTCACTTGATCAATATTGTCTCTGTTAAACAGTTGATCCATTCCTGATAACATCAGTTTTCTTCACTGTCTCCAGACGTAAGCCTCGTGAAATGTGCTAACTTTTGAAGTCTTTGCAGCTCGTGACATTATTCCTCCATCTATACTGTCCAATCGATATTTTTTTATTCTATTGACATTTCCATAAAACAGTCAAAGGCTTTTGGCCTTATGAGCAGGTCATCCAATGAACCAGGAAAGACACTTGGCCGTTTCATTTGTTGCCTACATGGAGACATTTCGAGGACTCGAAAAAAACTGAAGTCAGACTTCAAGAAGATCCACAGCTAGTCAATAATTGTATGCACAGCAACTTACTGTTGTAACTCACAGTTAGTTACTGGTTCTACCCACGGCTAGTCAAGGATAAGATCCACAGCTAGTCAATGATAAGATTCACAGCTAGTTACAGGTTTTTATTTTATGCATAAATAATCTAATTTAACTTAAGATAAAATGAAATAAATGTTCCGAATCATGTCAAAAGTCTTTGTCAGAGACAGTGGCGGCCTTAGGGCAACTAGTAAGTAAGGCAACCGTCCCTGGTCCCCACGCCTGATTGGGGCCCCGCCATCGGAAATTCCCTTGTCATCGTCAGCTTCGAAAACCATATCAGTTCTCATAAGTTAGAACTCGTTACCCAGTATCTTTGAAATCTTTCCATGCATCTATATAATACCAAATACTATGTAAGCTCTTAATATGACATAAACTTCGGCAGCTCGAGGTCTCTCTAAGTCTCGTTAAGTCTGTGATTGCGTGGTTGGATTTAGCTCTAAGAATGTCAGATGGTAGCACAACGAATAACGTGATACAAGAACAAATTAGAAAATAAAAAACGTCATTAGCGTTCAGTCTTAATTCTAGCGATTGTACAGTACCTTGACGAAAACAACGGACATTTCGTGGGAGAACAGAGAAACAAACGAACAAAGATCAATTTTCAGGCTTGATTGAGATGAAGACCGAACCCAACCATGCAAGAACATCTTCGACGAATCAAGAACACCGAGGCTCACGACCATTACATCGGGCATAGGATTCAAAAAGAGCCTATAGACCTGATGACATCAGAAGTAAAATGGAACATTATTGATAAAATCAAACTTGCTAAATTTTGTTTTTCTGTCATCCTTGACTGCACACCTGATGCTAGCTGCAAAAAGCAGATGTCCCTAATGTCGGATTTTGTGGACGTATCAGGTCCAAAAGTTAAGGTGCTAGAATACTTTATTAAATTTCTAGATGATGACGACGCAACAGGAAAGTGTTTGTCATAGGCCCCTCTCGCCGTGCCGGAGAACCTTAGCCTGCACATCGCCAAACATGAAGGGAAACAACCAAGGAGTTCAAGATCACATTATTTGAGCTTTTACTCTCCTTGCAGCTGCCATAATCTTAACCTCCAGCGTGTTTAGCAGAAATATTATTAACTAGCTAATTGATTGTTCATGAAAAATATTTCTGAATCATTACTTACTTTGATTAACCTGAAAGTCTTCCATGCAGAACATTATGTAATGTAGAAAAACGACCAATAGTACAGGACCTACTACCTACGTAAGGTACTATGTTTTGTAACAACAATAAGGCATTCAGCATTAGAGGCGGACAAGACGCTAGTGTGATATGGGTCGATATATATATAATCTACCCTATCGGCTTAGGGCACGCGCACTGCTAAGGCCGTCTCTGGTCAGAGAACATTTGCAGGGCGAAGAAATCTAAAAGGGGGGGTTCCAGAGAAGAAAAAGAAGGAAGATAAAAAGGACTGATACAATAATTCAAGGGTAAAAAATATGTTAGGGGGAATCGTTAAAATATGACCCGATTATTGGAAGCTCAACACAAAAAAAAATAGGGCATGTTCCGGCCATAATAGAAATATTAAGACTGGGAACAAATTAACGGGCGCAGCAGATGTGTAATGCTGGTAATTTAAAATTGTGAACATGAAGACCAATACTAGTACTGCCTTTGTTTATATGTCTAAAGAATGCTCAGGACTATCATACCTCGACCAGAGATACTAGAAATAATCTTGACTTCTCCGTTACCTTTCTTTAACACTTGGAAGTTGGTGAAAACATTAATTTATATTACACCGGATGGAAATAACACACAGACCTACGCACATAATTGTATATAATTTTAGAGACAGCGGGAAGTCATAAAAATGATAAAAACAATGACATTACACTGAGTTGCTTGGCCTTAATAATGAATGAGTATGGTTCTGTTTTGTGCAAACGTTCTGTTGACCAAAAGGACATTGTTGGTGCTTCAGTTGGCAGAGAATGAGACTCAGGAAGGGTGGGTGAGAGTACTATGTTTAGCTTGCGAAAGGTTGGGAGGGTGAGCATCGTGCTGATATATGGAGGAGCGGTGGCTGAGCGGTAAAGTGCTTGGCTTCTGAACCGCGGGTCTGAGTCCACCCAGCTCTAAATGCTATCTAACATTAGTTTAGGAAAAGTAAAAGCGGTTGGCAGGATGTGATAAGAAAAATAAGGCACAGATCACAAAAATATCATAGAGCCTATGAAATATTTCGAACAAGAACTGTAAAGCAGAAGAATAGTCCTAAAATGTAAATAACACAAGACCCTATTTGTAAAGTTGGGGGGGGGGGGGGGGTGGTGGCGGATAGAAGGGATACTCGAAAGCATAATTAGCGGTAGAGTTTAACTTTATATCATTATATTGTTGTGATTAAGAAAAAAATAAGGAAGGAGTCCATTATGTTGATATTTTTAAGTAAGAAAAACGGGAGTGGTGTCCATGGCAAATACATAGAATGGGCAAAAATCAACGGGCGCAGCAGGTGGATAATGCTAATGAATTGATAAACTGCAGAAACTTTAAAAAGATGCCTTCTTATGCAGCGTGAGTTTATGTGCGATATTTCCAGCTCTATAAGGACCATGAAAAGTTGTCAAAATATGAATAATTTCATGAGACGATAACGACAGTGAAAGCTATTGGTAGGGATTGAATTGGAAAAAGTTAAAAACACAATCAATTTTATTCTTATTTTTTAAAAAAATGAAATAAGCTTACCAAAAAGGGCTACAGAAAATACTATTAGTAAATATTCCATTGTTTGTTTCATTGAATTTAGTTATATATTTCTTCCTCAAGAATAACAAATGGTTTTCAAATGTCCGTTGTTTCTCTGTTATTGTTTTTAAAATATTTTTCTTTCCGGGAATGAATTTTTTCAGCAACTTTTTTTTTCACTTGAAGGGGGTCAGAACCTAAGATCCGCTACTCTTGTCCACCTTTCACCACACTAAACACATTCGCAAGGAGTTGACGTTCTTGAGACAAGAATGATCAATTTGAAGGGTCAAGTCTAAAGCTCTTACCTTCCTTTCTCGACTACGTCATCCCCCCCCCCCCCCAAACTGTGTAGATCTGGTTGTGAAGGAAAGCCCATTTAAAGTACTTAAGAAAGAAATCAGATTAGAAATGTTTCTTTAATTATAAAGCTTATATCAACTCAGTCTGTCTGTCTGTCTGTCTAGTAAAAAGTTTTCTGCACGTTATTTCTCCCACATCCAATCTCGGATCAAACATAATTTTTCACAATTATTTCTTTTACCTGACAACACTGGGTAATAATGCACTATGTTGTTCGCATCACATTCATTTCTTAATGTGATAGACCTACTACTGTTTAGGCCTTCTACGTAATAAATAAATCTGCATCCCAAAACAAGATAAACTACTTCCTAATAATTTATAGATGTAAATTTTGTTTAAATTATTCAATACGTTTAAATCTAAATCTAGATCTACATCTGGCCTATATTGAGTCTAATCTAGATTGTTGTCAAGTGTAGCACGGTAATATACTAAAACTAAGCTCTACAAAAGCAGTTACTTCATTTTTTTTTAACTTTAAACTAAAACGAAGTTCCTATTAAAATTATTTTTTAAAAACAACATTTGAATCAGTATTCTATTCCATTAGTGAGTTAATAAATGAAAAGTACATTTTATAATGATCCATTGATACAACATTTTTCTATTTTGACCTTAGATGAACATTTTTGTACAAATGCGCAAATCTATAAATGAAGATTGATTTATTAATAAAGAAGTCTGTGACCTTTTCAAAAGAATTACCTCCCCTGAAGTTTAAAAGTGGTGTTTTTTTTTTAAATCTGCTTGCATAGATGGGGGGAGAGTCACCTTTGGTCGAAGAGGCATTAGGCGCCGCAAATAACATCCGCCTATTTATTGAGGCTGTCATCTTTATGCAGTGGGTGCCCTCGCACCGCGGCGTGGGGGGGTAACGAGGCGACTGATGCTCTAGCACGAGAAGGAGCGCTGGCCGTGCCCACTTTCGAAGCCCCAAGAACGTTTAACCAAGCTACGACATTAATCCGAGAGTGGGTACATGACAAGTGGTTGAAATCATGGGATGGCTCCAACAAAGCCCATGGAGTTTGGCAGCATTTGCGTCGCCCGGACCGGACCGCGACGATCCATGGTTCAGGGTAAAATGGCCGGAACAATCAATCATTGCGCAGTGTAGAACGGGGCACTGCCCTGTTGGTGCTTATTTTGCCCGGTTACGGCCAAATTTTGATGTCCGTTTCCGACACTGTGGAGATTCGATGGAAACAGTGGCGCATCTCTTGCAAGAGTGTCCGCAGCTCCGAGAGTTGCGGGGTAGTTTGTCTGCAGAGTCACTTGTCCTGTATGGGATCTTAAAGGCATTACGCCTAACAGCAGAGTTTCTCGCCAAGGCTCTACGGGAGGTCTGATCCTTTCAGCCTTGCCATCAATTGGAGTTAATCTTAGGTGCTTGCATAGATAATTTTAAAAATTAGATGGTTCACTATCGGAAAACAAAAAAGTAGCCGTTGTATCAGAACTTTGAATGATCTAAAATATCATGATGTCCGATTTTCTCTTCTAGTTTCTGAGATCTATGCGGGACGGACGGACAGACGAACAGACGGATGGACATACAGGCCACACAAAACTAATAGCGTCTTTTCGGGGCCGCTAAAAAGTCAATAATGTTAACATCAAATTTTTATTATTTGAAAGTATTTGCATTAATATAAATGTAATAAGATAAGAGCTATACATAATTCATGAACACTGGCAGTGAGAAGCTGTCAAGGCCTGATCATTCTAGTTATAATACTAGCAGTGCCAGCGACTCAGTCCTGAGGGACGATGAAAGCCTTGAAGACTATCACAACTTTAGGAATGGCATCAGTTTTTTTCCGACCACTACTATGAACTCCGCTGGACTGATACAACCTCTGCTGTGCTGAAGTCAGACAGAAGGTCTCTTCCAAATTCTAGAAACAGCAAACTCCCTGAGGGTCCTCACCAAACAGCTCCTCAGAGCCTCTTTCCCAGATAGGAATCTTCACAAAATGTGGAGGACCACTGTGCAGGTGGTGATAGTAACTTTGCAGAAGTCATCACTGATGTAGATGAGCTTGATGGCAATGGTCATTTCAAGGACACAGCTCCAGTATTTGACCAGGGTGAGGCACCAGACAATAGCACTTACCAGGTGGACTTAGTTGGATGAGGTGATCACAGTGCATTGACTAAACAAGGGACAAGACTAAAGCTATGAGGAGAGGCTAAGCTTATTTGTTACTGAGATGCTGAACTCATGCATAATGCGAAGGAAATGAAGGTAGTTTGTAATTGATGGAATGCTCTCTTTATATCAGCATTGCTTTGGCTACAAATGAGATTCAAGTTGTGGAACCAGAGAATGATGCAGAAGATAGTCTAAAGTACTCTAAAGGCAAGAAAGTTGACAAACACGATACTGATGCTGCAGACTTGGAGAAGGTGACAGACTTGGAGAAGGTGACAGACTTGGAGAAGGTGACAGACAAAAAAAAAACAGCCTTAAACCACAGCATTTTACCTACTGAGGCTTCTAAAAAGACACTTACTTAACAAAGAAAAAAATATTTCTCTATGTAAACCAATGATGTTAGAACCGTTGTGAGTGATGTGTTTATCCCAAACGCAGTAATTCATTGAAGACATCGTCACCAGTAGACCAGACCTACTTTAGTCAATCTTCTGATGACACAATTACCTGACCTCGTGTCATCATTTTCACGCCAGCAATTTATTTATAGAAAAAAAACATTAAAAAAGAAAGAAAGAAGAAATGCATATCTAAAAAAGAGAGAGGAAAATGAAATATTTAAAAAATTCATGCTAAATGGATTTTGAAAGCTGCCAGCATAGACCTATACATTATACCTAGATTGGAAAACGGAAATAAATTCTTATCCGATAATGATCTTATATATATATATGCATATATGTGTCACTATGGGGGTGCGGGGGGTACGGGCGGTAGCGGGTGACACCCACCATGGGGAAAAAAAGCACCTTTTTACATGCAGCTTTAATAAAAATTACTACCGTGAATATCTATCAGTTTAGTACCAACATGTCCCAAACTTTCTGACTTTGATTCTATTTCTATTCTATTAGTAATCTTCCTTTTATGAGAAAACTGATACGTTATAGACGCCAGGAGAAAGAGTTTCTAGAGCTCAAAAATATGGAAATAAGCTTGGCTCCAGAGGCTTAAGGCGCTTCCTCAAACTTCTTATCTGATCAGTTGAGTTTACTGTTAAATGTTGAGAAACACATAGAAATAAGCCCTCGAGCACCATTCGACTCATAGGGCTCCAATATCCACAAAAATCATTCTTAGGAACTTTCACAGCCACATTCCTTCTAAAACGGTGTGACGTGGACGGCCATGATTTTTGCGTTCCTCTTTTTGGCTTTCATGACTTTGTTAAACGAGCTTCGTCTTGTCTAATGATACATCTCACAATTGCCAATCGACGTTCAGTCGCCTCTTTCCTTAGACGGTGAATGCCTGTGAGGGAAAAGATTTCTCTACTGGTAATATTATCTCGGTACGTTATTCGTAGGATCCTTCTCAGCTATCACTACTCAGCCTCTTTTCAACCGTCTCGAAGCGTAGGTGGCCGTTGGGACAATGATTGTATTGAGTAGGTAGATTTTAATCTCCAGGCTAATTGATTTGTTTGTTCAGATAGGTCGTATTTTTTAAAAGGCCGCTGCTGCTTTCCGTTGTTTGTAATATCAGTGCCTAAATAAATTTCTGTTTGTTCTAGATCTGCATGATCGATATTGATGGGGATTTTGGTAACCTGCACCCAATCACTTGCGGATCCGGGGGGGGGGGGGCGGTATATGATTGTTATGTACGTAACTCTTTTTCAAGTTGTAAGGGATGTCGCCATGAATTTAGGAAAATCGATGTTTTCTGTCTTAGAAAAGTAATGATCTTTAGTTCAGAGATAAGTCAAAACCATTTGCGGATTGTAAATAGAATGGGCTATTAATCACAGAACTATAAATTTATTAAATATAGCCATTTCCTGTTAGTTTCCATTAAAATCAAAACAATTCGTCTGTTGATTTTAATCATCTTATGTACATTTAAATAGATTGATTACCTAGACCTTTCAAGATTATGTATCTAAAAATTAAAAAAAATAATTATGAGACGAGAGTACTCTTATTTTCGATGTTCAATGACTAGATTTAGATCTAAACATTAAATTATATGTTACATAGGTTAGGGTTGGAGCAAAAGAAAACGCCTTGTTTCAGCTATTTTGAAGTTTTTCACGACATTTTTGTGTAGTGTTAAAGATGTCCATGTCCAGTCTAGGTATAGTAGGCCTATATGTCTGCGTCTGTCAACAAAATAAAAAAAACAAAGAATTAAGCTACAAGCGTAAGAACTTTGAATTCGTTCTGTTAAAAAAATTGCATGAAAATTATAATATAATGAGAAAAAATCTAACATTACCCCCACCAACCCCCCTCCGAGAAATCCTTAATAAAAACAATGGAAGATAGTTTTTTGTTTTATCTGAATAGATTCTGGTGTAACCACAAGTAAAGTCTGTCGCAGTTAAGTTTACAAATAGGGGAGTGAAAGTTTAGACAAGCTTCAAAATTTGTCAAAGATTTTTTTGTTGTTGTTCAAATTGTTCAAGAGAATCGTTCACTTGTGTTTATACATGAATATACATTGTCGTTAAAAGTTGTATATAGTGTCAATTTAAACGCTATGCTCGTCTTGTTTGTCTAAGTTCTAATTTAAGATCTACATTATGAATATTTTAGACCTACAACGGTTTAGTCTTTAGTTGGACTTTGTTGTATGGAGCTACAACCCCAACCCCATTGGGGACGGCAATGGTAACGCTTCACACTACACTGACCATACAGTCATTCACGCACAGGCCAGGTCAAGAGACAAAAGGATTAACTTGGTGATAAATGGAGTTCTGGAAAAACACACACAAAAAAAAGGTTACTCCGCTTTTCGTTTGATTCATTTGCCTCCCACACTTAAAGTAAATGAAATGAAACTTGTGTTTTATTTTTTTACCGAAGATACACTCTCCCACACACAAACACACATACACACACGTTTACAAATGAAGCCTTGATTAATGAGAGAAGAGTGGCGTAGTGGAAATGGAAGAAGGGGGAAGTGCGGGGGTGGGGGCCGAATAGAATGGTAGTAAATGTAGATTTATGGAAATGAAAACGGAGTCAGATGAATATATTATGGAGTTTAGGACCAGGGACATTAGGAAAAAAAGTTTTAGAAAGAGTCAAGGTTAAAAACCTCATGATTCATTTACACTAATAGTTTAAGGAAATTATATCTTTTACTATGACTTTCTCGTGTATAGTACCAACAGACGGAAGGATTTGTCATGAAAGATAATAACGCAGCATTTCTCTACCTGTGAGGCGCGCCTCCCTTGGAAGGTGGACGCGATATGCTGACAAAAAAGGGGAGAGTGCGTGAAGGCAGTAATTTTTCTTTTTTTTTTTTTTAATGTGCAAAAATGATTGCATTTGCATTATAGTTATAAATTCCGAATCAAATATTGATATAATCAAAACCTATCTTTAAACTGCATTAAAACAATAAGGCAGACATAATTCAATTTAGAAACATAAATCACACTATAGAATAATACAGTTTATAACATTTTCGCAAGTAACAAATACTGGCAGGACCTATGTGAAAACATCCTATCTTGTGACGACTGTGGTAACATCGTGAAAAAAGCCTTTGGACCTCACCCCAGCAAGTGTGCCCCGATTAAGTCAAAAGATGGTTCAATCATCATTGATTGGGCACTGCAAATGGAGCTATGGGTAGAGCACTATGCAGAACTCTACCAGATAGAAAATGCCAACTGCTTTGTCAAACGTCCCATCACTCTCAGTTTTGAACGAATTGGACCAAACACCCTTAGTAAAGGAACTGAACACAGCCATTGACGTGCTTGCACACGGGAAAGCACCCGTAGGAGAAGATATTCCTGCAGAAGCCATTCAGGCTGGAAAGCATGCCCTAATGAAGCCACTCCACGAACTGCTAAGTTTGTGCTGGGAGCAAGGAATGGTCCCCCAGGAATAGAAGGAATCCAACATAGTAACAATTTACAAAAATAAAGGCGACCGCTCCGATTGTAACAGTTATAGAGGCTTAGCTCCTTAGCTTAGTTGGAAAGGCCTATGCTAGAGTAATAATGAATCGGCTGCAGATCTTGGCAGAACGAGTTTACCCAGAATCGCAATGTGGTTTTAGGGCCGGTAGATCAAAACTGCGGCAACTACAGAACAAAAGCAGTCACTCAATATAGCTTTTATTGACTTGACCAAGGCGTTTAAACTTGTCAGCAGATTCGGCTTGTTTGCCTTATTAGAGAGAATTGACTGTCCAAACAAGCTACGGAAACTAGTATCAGCTTTTCATGAAAATATGCAGGGCACCGTACAGTTTGATAGTTCCGCCTCTAGGCCATCCTCCATCAAGAGCGGATTAAAACAATTATGTGTTCTGGCTCCAACACTATTCGGAATCTTCTTTTCACTTTTCAGTAGTACTCACCAGCGCTTTTAAATCCCTGGAAGATGGAATATATATCCACAGTAGATCCGATGGAAAGTTATTTAACCTGACCTAAAAGCCAAAACGAAGAGACGGCGTATCTTGATTAGAGAACTGCTGTTCGCAGACGATGCCGCACTAATATCTCATTCACAAGAAGGATTACAGAGGCTTGTGAATGCACTGGTAGCTGCTTGTCAAGAGTTTAGCCTTATAATAAGCATCTCTAAGACCGAAATCCTGGCACAAGATGTCGCAGAAATACCAGCAATACATATTGGAAATCACACACTAACAGTGGTGCAGGAATTCACATACTTGGGAACCACAGTAGCCAGCAACCTAGATTAAGACACTGAGACAAAAAGAATAGGAAAGGCTTCTGCAGCAATGGCAAAACTCTCCAAGCGAGTGTAGGAAAATACCAAACTGACCACGGCAACCAAAATCCTAGTCTACAATTTCTGCGTTCTGAGCACACTTCTTTATGGCAGTGAGAGTTGGACAACTTACATGCGTCATGAACACAGATTAAATAGCTTCCACCTACGCTGCCTGCGACGCATAATGTGCATCTCCTGGAGAGATCATGTCTCCAACAAGGACGTTCTGAAACGGGCCAATATGCACAGCATCAATGCTATTCTTACACAGAGAAGACTACGCTGGCTCGGTCATGTCACTCGCATGCTTGATGCTTGAATACCTAAAGACATACTATACGCTGAGCTTGCAAAGGGAGTCAGATCCAAGGGCCGCCCAAGACTAACCTACAGAGATGTCTGTAAGCGAGACATGAGAACCATGGGCATCGAACAATGTATGTGGGAAGAAATAGCCCAAGACCGGACAACAGGGAGACAGACTGTGCCTGATGGTACGAACTTCGCCGAGTGCAAAAGAAACGAAGCTGCATCAGTAAAGAGAAATAAGAAGCTGCCCTGTCAACTAGCCCAGGGGTCAGCAACCTGGGGCTCGCGAGCCACATTCGGCTCTTTGGATGTGAAGCTGCGGCTCTTTAGTTCCATTCGCAAGTATTATTTATTTTATCGAAACATTTTTTTTAAATAGTTCTAAATCTTTAACGAAAACTAGACGCCGATTCCATCTCTCAGCCACCTGTACTTGCTTTTCACCACACCCCTCCCCCCATTACACGCGTCGTCACTGTTGTCAGTCCGTCGGAAGCTCTCGAATGACGCCGTCGTCGAATGTTTCTATGTAGGTTTTAATTCGTTTTGACGCAAGACAAATTGGCATCTCAACCATATGCTTTGACTGTGTCGTATAGTTTGTTGTTGCAGTACCATGTAGTTTGTTTATAAATGAGTTAGAAGCGAATGATCTTCTCAAAGTTAGAAGCAATCTACAAGTAATGCTATTCTGGCAAGCTGTGCGTACCACTGCTTCCAACGTGCATCTGAAGAACTGTTTCGTGATTTTAAAAAAAAAAAAAACAGAAATCTTGAAATAAAAATTCAAAGTTTGAAACAATACAAGACAGTATAGCTAAAATGTCTTCAAATGTAACATATTTGCTGGTGGAAGATATTCAACTTTCTTCTGCTTTATCACTTGCTATACATTAGTTTTGCGACATAAAGACACTGCACAAATTGCCCATTTTGTCAGGTATATGTCTTCTCAAGGTCCAAAAGAAGAACTTCTAGAATTGCTACCTCTCTCATGACAAACTAGAGGGGACGATAGCGCGAATGCCGTGCAAAAATACATTGAAGACAATAAGATCGATTTAAATAACATGAATTAACTAACAAGTGACAGAATATGACAGGAAAAAATAAAAGAGCAACAACGATTCGTGGGCGCAAAATAAACCAAGAAATTGTTATTTTCACTGAATAATGCAGCGAGAATCGCTTGGTGCCAAAAATGATTTCAACTGAAAGGATGAGGTCATGAATTTGGTTATCAAGATTGTTAACAGCATCTTGTCAAAAGCACTCAACCACTTAAACAAAATGGAGACTCAATATTCCGATGTCCTTCTTCCCAATAAAAGTGCTATGACTTTCCAAAGGTAAGTTGATGAAACGTTTGGCTTTGTGCTTGAATGAAATAAATACATTTCTAAATGATAAAGGCATTTATCACACCCAATTAGAGAACGACAAATGGTTGCAAAAATTTGTAATTTATGAATGATATGACAGAGAAATTAAATGAGCTGAATCTAAAACTGCAAGGAAAAGTCAACCCACCCTATGTTTTAGTAGAAGAAATGGTTTGTTTTCAAGAAAAATGTATTCTTTTTGCAGAAGATATTCAGAGCGGTCAGTTACTTCATTTTAAATGTCTAAAGCAGTATCGCAATAAAATGAGTGCAACTTTAGACACAAATTACTTCAGCACAGTTATTAAAAACAAATCAAAAGATGAATTTCTTGACAGATTTAAGCAGTTCAAAACCAACAAAATATTCGAGCATTCCTAGTACACCATCTCAAAACAATAAGTAACAAAATCCTCATTGATCCAATTGGAATTGATACTGGATCTCTAGAAATGAAATTGATCGATTTAAAAAGTAAAGCTTTGTGGGGTGGAAAATTTACAGAGTTGAATAGCAAGTTGGAAGTGTTGAAGGTCCAGAAATGTATGTGAGTAATGCAACAAAAGTTTTAAAAGGAATGCCGCGAATTGATTGGGCGCATGAAATAATGTACCAGATTGCTACAGTGAGGTGAAGAAGTTGACGTTTGGAGTGCTGACATATTCGTACGAGCAAGTGTTCTCTTGCATGAATATAATTAAAAAGTAATGTGAGAGGTCAACTAAATTTGAGCATTTTGAGTGGTGTTTGAAACAAAAATTACCGTATGAGCCAAATGTATCAAAAATGTTTAAAACCATGCAAAGCTAGAGCTCCCTTGAATTTATTTGCTTGATTGTTTGTTATTAAAGTACAAGTTAATGTTGTAAGTAAATGTTTAAATTTTTTAGTTGTTACCGAAATAAAAAGTAATAAACTAATAATGCCATATAATCTAAAGTCTAATAATGTCACACACACACACACACACACATATATATATATATATATATATATATATTTATATATATATATATTACCTAATTTGTTGTGAGAAAGACTACTTATATAAAGTTATATATATGAATTCATTGTGTGAGAACTATTTATACTTTGCAAGAAAAACTTTATGGCTCTTTAAAAGCTTCGAAATTTTGTAAATTGTAATTTTTGGCTCTTCCGACTCAAAAGGTTGCCGGTCCCTGAACTAGCCCTACGTCAGTTACATGCACAAACTGTAGCAAACTCTGCTGCTCCAGAATCGGCTTGATCAGTCACACCAGATTCTACCAAGTCTCAAGACGAATTCAAAGCCATTGAATCACCTAGGCACATCATTTCAATAGGTCTAGGCCACAAAGTAAAGTTAACAGGTCTCAAGACTTTCACTGAGTCCCATAGCACAATCTGCAACCTAAGTTTGGTATTGTTGGCTTGACAGTTACAGACATTCCTTCACATTAAGTAATATTTCAAACTTTCCATGTCAACAATGAGCCACTCCGGCAGGAGGTACTGACCTCCGATCATAACAGTAACGTACTAATTGGATATACTTACATAACGGATATACTTACATAACGGATATACTTACATAACGGATATACTTACATAACGGATATACTTACATAACCAGGCAGTGAAGTCGAATAACTGTATATGAACGTTTCAATACTCAGATGCAAAATGACCTTAAATTCATTTAATGTTCGGCAGCATTGAACTTACCCAAACTTTCTGATCTATAATAACATTATAGGGAAGATATTGCTTTGAATAAGAAAAATCTTTTTATGTTAAGTATATACATAGACCTATACTTATAAAAAGTTATTTACAACGAAATTTTAAGTAATAAATAATATCAAGAAAAAATACACAAAAGCACATAAGATAAATTTACATAATGGCTACTTTAGCAACAGTGAATTTAATACTTAATACACTTTCAAACAAGGAAATGTTTCCTCATCGGAGATTGTTTCCCAATTCCATGGTTTGTCTAATAGCAGCTGAAACAAAGAAAATTACATTCTATTTTTTTTCCAACAATATTTTATGATTGAACGTGGAAGTTCTAGGTCTATAGCTATTTCACGTTTGGAAATGACATTTTTATTTCTACCATTAATAATTTGCCTATTTACTCTGCCGGGGTGGGGTGTGGATGAAAATGTGTGTTATGTTTGTTGTTGTTTTTTCAAGTTGCTTATCCTTTGACTATGACTTAGAATCTTAAACAGTACAGTTTTAACATGCATCGTATGTAATTTATAAGATTTTTTACAAATTTGGCAAGATCAAACCACCTGAGGTCTCTGGAGTACACTACTCTGTCTCAACGTGGCACTCGTGTGGAAACGATCACTCGAGGAAGTGATTAGGCTAAATTAGTAGCAAAACAAAACTCCAGTGGAAATGCGAGATCTTTTCTCATTGCACAGCTCAGAGTTGTGAGTGAGCTTCCACGACACTGTCGATAATCCAGGCGCCATTCTTCAAGAGACCGTTACATCAATGGCGTTAGCTTGGACTAACTATAGGAAATGGCGGGGTTCCCGGTGTGCTCGGCTTTCGGCCATGTGTTTTAGTCCATGCGCTTGGAATGTCAGACACATTGGAAATAGCAGTGTTTTATATAGACATTGAATTGGACCTCTTCCAGACAGAGCGGTTTGTTCAGCCAGGATTGTAAGGCTTAACTCAGAAGAGCTTTCGGTCAACTCTTTTGACATTCAAACCATGGATATAGGCTAGAAATCTGTGGCAAGACTAGAAGTAGAACTTATATATATGATATATAGGTATGTGCATCAGACAACTCTCACTTTTTAAAAGTAAATAAAAGGCCAACATGGATAAGGGAGCTAAATCTGCTTTATTTTTAACATAACTTTAGTAAATAAACATGTAAATGGCAACGGTTTATAAAGTTTATTAGTGCCTAGATCTATTCTAGATCTATAAGAGTCGAGATCTAGATTCTAGTTCTATAGAATCTAGGGTATATTTTAGATCTAGATCTATGTGATTGTGTAAAAATTACCCGTAAATCTAATCAAAAGCAAATACCGGGATAACTGATAAGATAAAAGACAAAATAGCCTTTATTACTTTATTTACTTTTTCATATTGCGTCGCAATCTCATGACTGACTACAACTAAAATATTATAAATATAATACAAGAATCTGGATCTAGAGTCTATCTATATAAAAAAGTATATAATAAATTGGTAATTAATAGAATCTAGTAGATCCTAGTCTAGATCTAAATCATGATGATGTCTTATAATTTATTACTAATCTGAATCATTAATTTAATGTCTAGACTATTACTTTAAATTAGTTAAAGTAGTTCTAGACTATATATTTGAAAATAGTATTATAATAATTGTATACTACTAATAGATATAATACCTTAAAAATGATAGATCAATAGAGGGTGGTGTTTTATTTGGTAATCCTGTAGTTCAGCGCCCCGCGTCATTTTCACGACATTCTTTGCTGTCAAGGCTTGATCAGCAACTTAGCTAGATTTTTTTTGGCGGTGGGGAGGCATGTCATTTCGAAAGATGCCAACTACAAATAAACATTTCTTTTACAAATCTAACTACTATTTTTTTTTAATAAGAAAACGATTTTATTTTATGCAGATCTAAAAAAAACAATTTGATAAATTATTGTAAATATATATTTTTGTTTTTGTATTTTTATTTCAAATGCACATTGTATGTTTAGAGTTTTAATTTAGATCTATGTCGAAAATAGGAACAGTCTTGGGTCCACTACTATTTTTAATTTACATAAATGATTTACCAAATTGCATTAGTTCAGGAACAAAAGTCAGATTATTTGCAGACGATTGCATAATATATAGAACAATAAAAACAAAACAAGACACAGATACTTTACAAAGAGAATTAGATGAATTACAGAAATGGGAATCAAATTGGAGCATGTCTTTCCACCCAGAAAAATGTCAGTTGTTAAGAGTAACAAAAAAACTAAAACAAATTAATTCCACTTATCTTATTCATGGCAAACCAGTAACACAGACTAAAAACGCAAAATACCTAGGTGTTATAATAAATGAAAAACTGTCATGGAATCCACATATTGATAAAACTATAAAAAAATCAAACAAAGCATTAGGATTTATTAAAAGAAATTTCTATAAATCAAATAAGAACATAAAACTAAAATGTTATTTAACCTTGGTTAGGCCAATAATAGAATATGCATCCACCGTGTGGGACCCCTCAACTCAAGAAAACATTAAGAAACTGGAACAGACACAAAATAGAGCAGTGAGATTCATAACAAATGAATATTCACATTTGACTAGAGTAACACCTTTAGTAAAATCACTAAATTTAGAAAGCCTTCAGGACAGAAGACTCAAAAGTAAAGTAGCAATTATACATAAAACACTGAACCATAATCTTCAAATACAAAAACAAAATTTAATAAAATACTCTGAAAGACACAAAAATAAAGGCACATTCCTCGTCCCATATGCTAGGACAAATTTGTACAAATACTCCTTCTTCCCTAGTGCTATTAGAGCATGGAATGGGTTGCCTGAGCTAGCCAGAAAAACCAGTGACTTGGCAGAATTTAAGTCATTGGTTAATATGCATGACGCGTAGGACGTAATCATCTTCTTTTTTTGAAGTAACGTCTGTATTATATAAGATAAGATAAATATATATATTTATAGGCCTATATATATATAATATGCTCTTATGGTGTGATTGTTTTAGATCTATGTCCAGATTTATAAGATACCTCACCAGTATAAATAATTATTATGTCTTATGTTTTTCTTTAGGCTCTGTTACTCATTTTTTCCAGAATTTATTTTTCAGAAATTAAAAAACTTAAAATAGTAAAATACTTTGATCAAATTACAGCCATTGACAAATACAAGATATAGAGATGTCAATGTTAGTAGAACTCTACCATGACAAGATTTTAGGAGACTTTAAGGATGGAATTTATGATCTATATGTATGTGTGATATATATACATATATATTAACATATATATGCATATACACATTTATATATTCAGTTTGTCCTGCCCTGTTTGATGCATTGTAAAACATACACAAAACTATGCATTTTTCAAATAAATTATTGGTACTTGATTGTGAAAATAATAAATATCTTGCCAACATCCCATCCAGAACAGAGAACAATAATATCTTTTTTTTCCAAAGATTTATTTTAAACATCTCAAATATGTCGCTATTCCATATTTTTTAAATAAGAAACATTCTTTTAGAGATGCCTTCATAATATGTATCATATATATGGTCATGGTGTGCGTTAGTGCAATTTATATTCACTAGATTCTAGTGATTTAGCATAAATCAAGACATTAAATATATCGAGAACATTAAATTGACTAAAATTCAAAGAGCTTTCAGGTAAGGTGCGAATTATCTTCACTACATCTTAGATCTAAAGGTAGACACTGTCACTAGGTAGATCTACGGACTGTCCACTGCTACAAGTAGGCCTAGATTTTAGGTGAGGGCAATTTTTTGGAGGATTTTATGAGACTTTTCATTTTTTAGGAGCACTGCGAACTTTGGTGCTGTAAATGCAGGGGTGGATTGGCTATATGGGCGTTCGGGCAAATGCCCGGTGGGCCGACACAAAATGGACCGGTGGGACCACAGGAAGGAGCAAATGGATGCCACTTATGTATCAAATTGTTAAAATGTTTTAAAGGGACGCTCCTAATTCTACAGTGTAATACTAATTTAATGTAGGCTCTAACACATTTTTCGAAATAATGTAATAGCCTACATGCGTAGACAGTGCTACTAGTATAAGCTTAATCCTTTTAGGACCTACATGCTGAGCGATTAAGATAAGGCCTATATTTATTATAAGGAGTCCAATATTTGCACGCGTACAGTTACCGATAAATTATCAAACTTAACCTAATGATTTTGAAGACAGGTAGACCTAGAATTGGAATCTTGTTATAATTTAGATTTAGAATAAGTTAGATTTAATTAAATCAAGAAAAATTCAACAAAAACAAAATGAACACTTAAAACACAACGTAAACCATGTGCAATGTTAATATTTATTTTACCATAACAATACTTTTTGAAATAAAATACAAAAATACACGTTTATAAAGGTCACCAAAAAAAATTATTACCTTATTATAATATCAATACACAAAATTATTTAGTTGATGTTAAAAAATTTTAAAAGTTCGTTCTCTTTTTTACAAACACATATATAAAAACACATATGCCACACATACATAAACTTATATACATTTTAAAAACAGTTACTGACGTTAGCATCAATGCATAGGATATGATTCAGTAATTCCCACCAATAGTTCACAGAAAATATTTTTATGCCCTAAGGCAGTACTGAAACATAAATTCATTTAAATATGAAGGAAGAGTCCGTTGCTTGTTCCAAATAGGTGTTTTAATTTTCATTTTGCTCTCATCCACATATTCTCGATGTTTTGAGTGTGTGTATCGCTGTCGTTGGGGTCTACGAAGTTGTCTTGATGTATTACTACAGAATGACTGTAGACTACCAACACCATCAAACACCCTAACATAACCATCAAACCAACCAAAACCAACCACTGACAACCAACCATCCACAGTAAACCAACAATATCCAACCATCAAATAGCCTAACGGAACCATCCAATCAACCAAAACAGCAAACAAACAATATCCAACCATCAAATACTGTAACTGAACCATCCAGCCAACCACAACCAACCAACCACTGCTAACCAACCAAAACAACAAACCACAACCAATCAATCAAATCAGCCAACAAACCATCCATACGACCAACAAACCTACCAAAACCAACCAACCACAACCAACCAACATACCTAACAACACCATCCAACCAACCATAAACAACCAACCATTGTCAACCAGCCATCCACAGCAAACCAACAATATCCAACCAACCAACCTACCAATACCATCAAACCAACCAAAACTGACCAACCAACACCATCAAACCATCCAACCATACACTGCCAACCAAACAACCAACACCATCCAACCATCCACAGCAAACCTACAATATCCAACCAACCAACAAACTTAAGAACATCATCAATCCAACCACAACCAACCAACCTACCAACACCATGAAATCATTCAACCAACCACTGCCAACCAACCCCATCAAACCAACAATATCCAACCAACCAACAAATACCAATAATTCAACCACAACCAACCAACCAACACCATCAAACCATCCAACCAACCACAACCAACCAACCACTGCCAATCAACCCCATCAAACCATCCAACCAACAATAACTAACCAACCATCCACAGCAAACCAACAATATCCAACCAACCTACCAACCCCATCAAACCATCCAACCAACAATATCCAATCAACAAACAAACCTACTAATACCATCAAACCAACCACAACCAACCAACCAACACGATCAAACCATCCAACCAACAATAACCAACCAACCACCCACAGCAAACCAACAATATCCAACTAACCTACCAATACCATCAAACCAACCACAATCAACCTATCAACACCATCAAACCATCCAACCAACCAACCACTGCCAATCAACCAAAAAACAACAAACCACTAACAACCATTAAACCATCCATCCAACCAACCAAAACCACATAAAATCAACATCCAACCATCAGACACATTAACACAACCTTCCAGCCAACCATCTATCCATTCAACCACAACCAAAAAAACACTGCCAACCAACAAAAAAATCACAACCATCAATCAAATCAACCAACAAACTATCCATCCAATCAATCTACCAACACCATCCAACCACTGCCAACCAAAAAACCAAAGCAAAATAATAAGATCCAACCATCAAACATCCTAACACAACAATTCATTCAACCAACCACAGCAAACCAACAACATCCAACCATCAAACACCCTAACACAACCATGCAACAACCATCAATCCAAGTAAATAACTAACCACAAACATCCATCCGCCCATCTATCCATCATCAAAATTTACCTTAGTTTCTATAATTAATTACTTTATTTATCTTTAGTACACTTGCAACAGCCTTTAGTAAACAAAATGTGAAAAAAAAAAGATCCTTAAATTGCTACAAGTTGGCAACGGTATCTGGAAATTTAGGCACTGGATAATTAGGCACTCTTTAATAAGCGTCCTTAATTTTGAAAATCATTTTAAAATGTTAACGTATATTTTATCCTTAGGCTATGGGCTATCGGTGACGTTATAATAAATAGCAAACTATAACGATTCTTACTAAAGAAAAGCTGAAAAAATGGGAAGAAAAAGACAATCATAAGAATGTGTGGAAAAAATGACTCCTGAGTCATTATATAATATAGACATCACAGAATTCGGGGGAGGGGAGGTAGAGATGATTCTCCGCTCATTGCTTCAGTCCATCACCAGCCCCTAAAAAGTTGACTGGTGAGATTTTTTTTAATTGATGATTATGCAATCTGTGAGTGCCACTTGGTTGCAGGAAAAAACTCTAACAACTTAATGAACAGGAAAAACACTCTAGTAGTCTGTATCAAAAGCTTTCGAACATTGAGACTTAGTAGTCACAGAAGCAGCTTTTATAAATTGACCTGCTGAAAGAGGCCACTAACACTGGACCACAAATCGACTTTGATGTAGCTGGATAAAAACGTTTATTGCATCGGCATGATATTTCGCAGGTCGCAGAAAAGACTTGATACATTTCGAACCCAGGAGTCTCATAGGATCAACAGGTGGACCCATTTTGTTATGAGATACTCGCCCGTGTGAAGGAGCCTGATTCATTATTTTATCATAAATTGTCAACATAATCATCATATTAAGAACTTTAAAGATTTTCAATGAAAAGAGATCACTATTCCAAAAATTAATATAGAAATTTTCATCTCATCTGTCTTTTCCATAAACTCTTTATTTTTTAATTTCAAAACATTATATTTTATCGCGATTTCTAGCCATTTTGCAATGTCCAACCATATATATTTTATATAAATATTATAGCACATAAATTTGCATATATTGAATATATGCGTAGGTATAGGTAAAAATTAATTACCACAAAAAACAATTTGAAGGAGTTAACACACCTATACACTCACACAATAGATCTTCCTAAAGAGGTTGATAATAGAGATTAATGCTGTTATTAAAAAAATGAATACTACTTTAGTTTATTAACATATCTAATCCCTATAAGTAACGCAAGCAAAGCCTCCTCCTCATTCCCATACTCTTTTTAAAGAGACAAATTTCTCCAGACTTCCAATTTAGCACCTATGCTGTTCCATACCCTTGACCCCAGTGTGTAGCCTTAAGATTCACTAAGTAACTAAGTTACAAAGAGAATTAGATGAATTACAGAAATGGGAATCAAATTGGAGCATGTCTTTCCACCCAGAAAAATGTCAGTTGTTAAGAGTAACAAAAAAACTAAAACAAATTAATTCCACTTATCTTATTCATGGCAAACCAGTAACACAGACTAAAAACGCAAAATACCTAGGTGTTATAATAAATGAAAAACTGTCATGGAATCCACATATTGATGAAACTATAAAAAAAATCAAACAAAGCATTAGGATTTATTAAAAGAAATTTCTATAAATCAAATAAGAACATAAAACTAAAATGTTATTTAACCTTCAATAGGCCAATAATAGAATATGCATCCTCCGTTTGGGACCCCTCAACTCAAGAAAACATTAAGAAACTGGAACAGACACAAAATAGAGCAGTGAGATTCATAACAAATGAATATTCACATTTGACTAGAGTAACACCTATAGTAAAATCACTAAATTTAGAAAGCCTTCAGGACAGAAGACTCAAAAGTAAAGTAGCAATTATACATAAAACACTGAACCATAATCTTCAAATACAAAAACAAAATTTAATAAAATACTCTGAAAGACACAAAGATAAAGGCACATTCCTTGCCCCATATGCTAGGACAAATTTGTACAAATACTCCTTCTTCCCTAGCGCCATTAGAGCATGGAATGGGTTGCCTGAGCTAGCCAGGAAAACCAGTGACTTGGCAGAATTTAAGTCATTGGTTAATATGCATGACTAAATGCATGACGCGTAGGACGTAATCATCTTCTTTTTTGAAGTAACGTCTGTATTATATAAGATAAGATAACTTTTACGACCAAGTTTACATCTATCTGCGAGAAATCCTTAAGTGGGAGTGTGCCCCCCCCCCCCCGCCTATCCCATTTTAAAAGTACGACCCCTCCCTTTCCCACAAGCAGAGGGCGATTGCGATTATATTTATCGGCAACATTCCCCGACATAATAAAAATATTTTATAATACTTTTAAATCTAAACTATTTACATAAGTAACTAAATATTTACACAAATAGCATAACCATCAATTAAAAAAAACTCACCATGCAACCTTAGGAGTTGGTGATGGAGGGAAGCAATGAGCGGAGAATCCTCTCTACCTCTCTTCCCCTGAATCCTGTGATGTCTATATTATATAATGACTCAGGAGTCATTTTTTCCACACATTCTCATGATTGTAATTTTTCCCATTTTGTGAGTTTTTCTTTTATTAGAATCGTTATAGTTGCTATTTATTATAACGTCACCGATAGCCCATAGCCTAAGGATAAAATATACGTTAACATTTTAAAATGATTTTCAAAATTAAGGTCTCTAATTAAAGAGTGCCTAATTATCCGGTGCCTAATTATCCACCTTGTCAAAAAGTGCCTAATTATCCGGTGCCTAAATTTCCGGGTGCCTAAGTATCCAGGTGCCTAAATTTACGGGTGCCTAAATATCCATAAATATGCTGTGCCTAAATTTCCTAAATTCGTTGGCAACACCACTGTACATTACCAACAAACAAAATGGCGGTGTGCAGATCATATTGAAAGTCGCTAACGTACTTTATTCATGTCATTCAAGATGTAAAGGTTCTTTTTTTTTAATCCAAATTTATTAAAAACACTAATTACATGTATTACATGAATTAAATTTTATCCTGGCTAATTATCGGCATTTTATGAACGCAGGACGCTGATATACAGGATTACCTTTTATTTATATAATTTTTTAAAGTTTATGGTTTCATTTAAGGCTCTTTAAATTTTCATAGTCAGTGAAGAATGACTGACAATGACAAGTCACAGGATTCTTCAGATCCAGCTGTGGATCCTGATACTGATGAAGACAAAAAACTTTCTGTCACACTAGGACAATGGTTAACCGCAGATCTCACTGTTAAAAAAACTGTCACAAAGAAAGGGAAAGCATTCCTCAGACCACAACTAGAGTCAGTTTGCGTTGTTTCTGTTGACTACAATGATAACGAGATTAGTGATCACTGTAAAGAATTGTACATGTTTCTAACGCAACATGCTAGAAATAGGCTTGAGCTGAAATTAGGTTCAGCAGACGGTACATATATGTTAGGCTTAGAAAAACTGTTAATGACAATGACAGAGAGTGAAGAGTGCTTATTCATCATCAGTTCCTGTCATGGAAGTGAAGAAGGAGACATAATCTTGAAAGTTACTCTCCACAGTTTTACAGTAGAGAAGCCTATCTGGCAAATGTCTTCTAAAGAAAAGTATAGTTTGGCATTTTCTCATAAAGAGAGAGGCACAGAGCTTTTCAAAGAAGGCAACATTGAAGGTGCATTTGTACAATATGGTGTAGCAATAAAGTATGCACTATGCATGTGTGAAAGCTCGGTGTGTAAAAAGCTAGAAAAGACCATGATCCAAGAGCATGCAACTCTGATGAGCATTTGTTATCTAAACCTAGCTGCATGTCATTCCAAAATGGCTAACTATGAAAACGTTATCAGCAGCTGCACTAAAGCTTTGGCAGTGGATGCTGACAATGTAAAAGGGCTTTACAGACGAGCTCAAGCATACAAGGCTATTGGACAGATTGATAAAGCAAGGTCAGTTCATGCCTTTTCTATTCTTCTTATCCTTTTCCTAGCTTTTTTGCTGTACTAATGTAGACTCTCTTACAATATGGGCCTTGGAAAACATAGAAATCTCTTCCTCCTGCCAGAGTCTTGACTAAAAGTGGTTATTGAGTAAATAGAGTCTGTCTTAAGTGGGATAATTAAGGGTATTTAGAAAGGAAATGTTGGATGGTTTATCTACAGTTTGTGATTCCAAAAAGGCTATCGAAGTTGAATTGGAATTCCAAGTTCCCACTTTGCTAGAAATGCTCATAAAGATTATGTTTCTAAATGTCACCAACTGTCAAATCCAGCTTCTGACCTTCAATATAATTTAAATGATTCCTACAAATCTATTTAACTGGCACCTAAAAATTAGGTTGCTTTTTTTTGATTACACATTTCTACTAAATTAGAAAGGTGTTGCTATCAGTACTTATCCTATAAATAAAAAAATAAGAATTTTCAAAGAAATGGTCTGGATGCAGGATGTGACTTACCCATCATAAAGCCATCACTTTCTTTAAATAGAGATTATTAATAATAACCTTGACAACCCCAAGATAGAAAAAAAATATTAATAAAACGTCAATAAATAAACTTCAATTGCTGGTTGTAAATTTAAATAAACTTCAATTGCTGGTTATAAATAGTAACGCCATTTTTTAAAATTAACATTTCATTGGTATTAAAGCTGTTAAAAACCTAACACTCCATCATCATTGAATTATTTTTCTTTTTTTTTTTTTTTGTATCAATTTTTACTCAATTCTGGAGGAACATTATAGTCCTTATTAGAACAACTTTATAGTTTTTTTTTAGTTGTTGTTTTTACGATAATTGTTATTTTCAATACAGTTGCTCACTCCTGCAATAATAAATCTTTATATTATCAGAAATGTGCAGTGGTTTTCAGTTTAGGCAACTCTATATAGAATTTGGGGCAGTCAATGCACTATGCAGGATGTGGTCATTTTTCTCTGATGCGACTCCTCAGGGGCATGTCTTTCTGGTTTATATTTTCTTCTTCCAGAACTTGTATAGTCTAATCCTAAATTGTTTTATTTGCATGTGGAAAATTATGTACTCAGTATTACATAGCTTGTTGAAAGCATATTTTCTGATGATTCGGTGAGAGTCAATCCATTTTTTAGGCTACTTTCATTGATTATATTTATAGATCTTTTCATCTGTCATATGAAGCAATGTCAACATTTTGTTTAATGGAGGCCACTTACATGTTTAACATTCATGACTTTTCAGAAATAGTTGCTTCAAAACAAAATCTCTTTTATTGGTAAACAATTAAAATCCATTCTTTTCTTTTTTTTTTTTGTGTATATTTTCTAAAAATGTTTTTCATGATTTCAGATTAGATTTGAAGCAAGCTCTGAAGATAGAACCTCAGAATAAGGCTGTGATCACTCTGCTTCATAACTGTGAGACTTGAATTAATACGGACACTATACCATGAATTACTAATGGTGTTGAATTATACACGTTATTGAGTCTAGTGTTGAGAGAAAAAGATCAATTGCAATTAAGACATTGATACAATTCTTGGTAATAAGTCAGCTATTTAGTTTAAGTTTCATTTTTCACTCATTATCCATGCGAGACCTTACTCTTATGTAAATGCCTTAGTACTAGCTAGATCTATATATAATTCCCATGTTTGTGAAATCTAGCCAAGAGATACTATATTTTTATTTCATTAGCATCCTTCCAGCTCCAATATTGCAATTATAAATCTGATTTGTTCAAATTACTCTGAGAAAATATTACTTGCCCTTGTTCTGCTTACCATCTAACAGTATTAGGAAAGTATTGCAAACAGAATGTTCTCAATGTTTCTACTTCTTAAACTTAATAATTACCTGTTGAGAAAAAAATCTAATTACTGGAGGATTAAGCTCCCTTTTTCTAAATAAAACAAAGCTAATCAGTTATCCCTATTTGTTTAATTTATTTTATTAATTCTTGTATTGTCATTGACTATGAATAATTATGCACAATTTCAACTTGATCAGAGAATGGGATGTGGGAGAAAAATATGTACAAAAAAGATAAATAAGGGGAATAGCTCCATATCTCTCTGACTAAGTATTATTTATTTTCCTTTTTTCCAACCAAAGAAAGTTATAATGTTTTTATTGATTCATGTTTTGTAAGGTGAACCAAATAATTGTGTAAAGTTTCAACTTGATCCAAGAAAGGTTGTGGGAGAAATAGTGTACAAAATTTGTAGCAGAGTGAGTTCATATAAGCTTTATACAAATTAAGCTTATGTCAGTTATAAGTTTTAATAAGAATTAATGTATTGAAATGGAGGATTTATATTTATGTAAATTTAAATATAATTGATATCTAGAGATGTAGAGTTTTATTCTGAATAAACCATTTCATTGTCAATACTTAATGAGTATCCAGTGAGTAATATATATTATCTTATACTATAGCTATTAATAATCATCTTTGTAATACTCAATAACTTATATCTACACAAACAGGACTTAAAGCTGATACAAACTAATGGTTTAAAATCATGTTTGCATTTGTGTTGTTTCCTCTTAACTAGTTTATCTTTTTAAATACTTGTAGTAGTCCTTTTTCAAGCTGTTGTGTCACATTTGATAAATTTTTCATTTTTTACGGTACATAAATTGTAAATAAGTTGTAAATAAGTTTTACATGCTATGTAAGCAAATCTATTACAACTGGCAAAGAAATGGTGAGAAAAACTACTTGAACAAGCTTGTATATAATTAAATAATGAGCTTATTGTAAGGAGATCCAAGATTTGAATCTTGAAATTGTAAAAATCTTATAACAGGCGCCTAAACCAGTAAGCTTTGGGCAGGAGGGCTCGTTAGCCATGGCTGGCTACCCACCTAGGAGAAGGAAAACTCTGAATTCAAACCTCTGCTGCCTTGCAGCTATACCCAATCATGGGAAAGGCTTCGGGAGTCAACCCTGAGGAAAAATCAGGAGCTGGCGACCCTAAGGCAGTTTGCAGCACCCAGTGCTACACCCTGGCAGAACCTACGAAGCCGCTGACCCCAAAATGTATCGGCACTGCCATTCCTTTGGATACATTAGCTGTGTGGAGAGGTGGGAACTGATGTGTGGGTGACATCGTTCTGACCAAAGCTAATGCCCAGGCATTCATCTCATTTACATGAAATGATCCAGTCACTTTGCAACTGAAGGAGGCCATAGAGATAACTGGACATATAAAAGCTATACAAAAATCGTCTGATAGTGATATGGTTTGGTTCAACAATTTTTGTAAGGTGAGATGAGTGTAATGATCATTTTCATTTAAAACTAATAATTTATATTTAGGATAATATAGGCATATGGATGTCATTATAGATGTGAATAGATATTATTTGGAAAAAAGTTTTGTTTCTACTTGAAAAAATAAAGAATTGCATTTTTATTTATCATTATGTTTAATATGTCAGTCTTGCTTATTCTGAACTTGTTTTCTTTACTGTTTCCTAGACAAGTAGCATGTAAAGGATATGAAAAAAATCAAATCATATAATGATTTGAAAATTTTGGAAACATTCTGTAAATATATTGTATGTTTCTTTCAAGAGAAGGCCTAAATGTGAAGCCTTAGAAATACTGGTGCATACATTCTTTATCTTTTTATTCTTGTAATTTCATTGCCCATAATCGTACATTAACATATAGTACCTTACTTCAAATCCTAATACACTCACTATACAGTCAACAATAAACTTTAAAAAGGTTTGGGAATAGTTCACTCAGTACACAGATGTACGCATACTTACAAAAAAATGAACCATTCCTTGAAATTTTGAGTGACAAGCAACACTTCAAAGTGAAATACTTCAATTTATTGTCTCCTTTGTATAGTGAAGACAAACAAGAGAGGCCTGCAAAAAGTGGTAGCTACTATTTCTTGGAATCTCTAAGCACAAAAGTAAAAAGTTGAACACAATGCCATCAGGAAACAAAAAGCCATCTCAAGCCAGGTTATTATCAAAACTACTTTTCACAAATAAAAATCAAACTAATAAATTAAGTAAAAAAAAAAATGAGATGAGAATCAGAAACTATTTTTTAAAATGTTTCCTAATAAATGCAATTAAAAAAATGTTAATAAATAAAGTTATCAATGTATGTTATAAACATCATTTCTTTGATTGATTGGTATTTACAAAACAGTGAATACATTGTGAACAAAAAAAAAATATTTACATCAGGCTTTTGATTTGGCTATATATTAAGTCACAAAAGTACATTACAAAATGGCGCAAACTGTGGTCCCAGTATATATATGGTATTATGGATGGTTGAATAACATGCTTACCAAACAATTTATACAAACAGTAGATTTGACAAAACATGTGCACAAGTATATGTTGAATAACAAAAAATACATGTGTTGCTGGATCACATTATATAATGAAGTTGACTTTGTGACCATTGATTTGGCTGTTTTTGAAGCAATGTCGCTTGACTTTAAGTTGGTGTAAAACGTATCTGAAAGATTATTTATTATACTAACATCAAGACATTGGATCCTAAATCGTTGACAAAAAAAAACATCTTGCAAACAAAAATGTCAAGTCTTTTCACAGTATTCTTCTTCAGGCTACTATCAATCTATTGAACAAGATTCTTCACTGCTTTGTTTGCCATTACCTCACATAAGTTTCAAAGTACAATATTTATGATGACTGAACTATACAGCTAACTGCTACATATATAATTATACATATATTGCTTCAGGTGATTACAGTACGCATACAGTTTTAGCAAATGAAACTTAAAAGACTAGCTATAGTCATAGGTAAAATGTTGGTCACCTGTGTGACCAAAGTCCAATGATAATGGTTTAGTGTTTTCACTTTAACAAGACTTCAGCTATTTCCCAACTGCTGGAGGGCAAACAGTTATAGTGACTCAGCAAGCAGGAAAACAATGACTGATTTCTTAAATAATGCGTTCCAATGTTTAACAAATAAAGTAACATGCTAGAAAAGGAAGACATTTCATGTGGAAGTTAAGTGAGTTATCGGCACTAATAGTGTCCACTTTGGAAGTACAGTTCTGGGAGACATAATTCATAAAAACTATTAAAAAAAAAATTACTAAAACCTGTCACTTCTGAGGACAGTTATAATTAAATAATTTTCAGTCAAGTCAATTATGAAGAGTATGACTTTATTTCTTAAGTCTGTAAAAAAATAATAATGAAAACAAAAAAATGGTTAAGTTGTCAACCATTTATAACCAACCATATACTAAAAGTGCAGTGGCTAGGACAATGTAACAAATAGAATGCCAAACTCTTGTTAGGTCAAGCATTACATTAGGTCTGTTTATCTACCTTAGCATGCTCAGACTGAATTACACAATAACATAACAATAATAAAAAAAAGACTAAAGCACGTTTTTGGCATATTATACAGTGTACAAAGATGATAAAAAATTTGTTTTTATTCTTGCTCTTGCACTAATAAAAGCTTTACAAAAAAAATAATTTGGATTCAACATTTAAATCTTTGATCTTTAAGACACATCTATAGGCCATTAGATATGATTTTGGCAGTTTATCTAAGCAAAAAAAAAAAAGATTGAAAATTTTAAAATTTAAAAAAATATTTTTGTAACAAAACAATATCAGAGGTAGCCGAATGAGGTAATGGGAAAGAAAGTTTTGGAAGGAAAAAAAAAAAAAGAATAATGGGAAAATAAAGTAGAGGAACAAGAATGGAATTTTTCAAATCAACAAAGAGTAAAAATAGGTCTTTTGAGTAAAGTATTAGTGGCTTGAGTACACACAAATCAACAATAGTGTTGAATACTTTGGCTGAAGTCAACAAAATCAGATTCTAGAGTGAGTTTACAAGAGACAGGTGAACACAAGTTGGTTTGAATCACATTCAGATAGATAATAAATACATTGCTTCTCATAGAGTTCCTTGCCAACTTTCCCATATTTGTTCAAACAAAATATAACAATGAATAATGACAGATCTATAAACACTAGGTCTTTACATTGTATAGACCTCTTAAGAAAATTTGAGTTAATCGCAACAATGAGGTTTATAGAAGTTCAATAACTGCTATCAAGGAGTTTGATGATTTTAACAAATCTGTATAATGAAACATTATTAGTGCCATTGCCTTTTTAATATAGCAAATAGCTATGCATAAAAAAAAAACTGAGCCGCAGTGATACAAGTTATTTTTAAAAAAGAAAGAGGTGGGGGGGGGGGGGGGGGGGGAGTACATTTTTAATATGATTCACATCAGTCGGGCTACGTCAGTAAAACTTATGTCAATTATTAATTATATGACTAGGCATTACATCTGGTTAGATGGTGTCCTCATGTTTCTTCACAGGGGACTTCTGTGGGCCGGCTTGATGCCTGTAACTGTGGTGTCTCCGTGGGGGCAGACCTGCCAGAGAGAAGTCTATGTTTTCTTTGGCTGCTTCCAAGTCTTTGTTCGTCTTGGTTACTATCAAATATTAAGAAATGGCAACAATTTTAAAAAGTTAAAAAAATATACATAAAAGCAACTGAAATATATAAAAAAAAAATTACACTATTATATGATAATGTATCCTTTTTCTTAGGAGAAAATAACAAAGACAAATTATTAAACTTAAAATACTCACTTCAATATGTACAAATAATGTACATTAGTATTATACTTGGCAGCTTAACTATCTATATCTTTTTAATGAGTTATTTTATTTTGTTATATGATTGATTACAGCCAAACATTAAAAAAAATGCCTTAAACCTTTGGTTCTGTTTACAATAAATATATGTAATTATCAATATAAGAAATGTTTTCAAAAAAATATGTTGGTAATATAATTGAAAGTCATCAGCACATCTAGAAACCAAAATGAGTATTTATTTAAGTATGCTGAGTACAAAATAAAGACAGCTACATAATAAGATTATATATGAAATGAATATAATAAAAACACACATGTTCTAGAAATAGGTGACGGGGGAAAATGATTTCAAAATTGATGACAAAAAACCTACAGAAATTAAAACATTGAATTAAAAGGGTGTTAGTAATTATATGCTATGGAGTTAAGAAATACATTTTTATTTTGTTTATAGCATTTTTTTTAGTATTGATATGAAAAAAGAAAGAGATACATTTTTATAAAAAAAGATAAACTTGAATACAAGACAGTACTAATTTTGTTCTAATTATATAAAAAGATAAAAGATAATTTTTAAAAAAGATAATAAGTTGAAATAAAAAAACTAAGGTACTATATAAATGCTGATACATCTATCAATGACTATATCAATGAGTAATAAACACACAAGATTATATAAAACCGTATAATGTTCCACACTGAAACCAACCCTCCAACAGAACGACTCAGCTTTACATTGCCAAACTGTTGACTTAATAAAGCATCTGTGAAACATTCAAAGTAGTGAATAAACATGTCTCTCCTTGCTGTCTTGTCTCGTCATAAAGACATGCTAATCAACACACACAATCTATTTTCTAGCAAAAAGTATACAAGGATGGTCCACTGGTAATTATGTGATCTTTTCAAAAAACATGTACCCAATGATAAGAAACATAAAACATATACTGTTAAAACATTGAGTAAGTCATGCACTTTTTAATTTTACATTTTTGTTTTGACACTGGCATTGGATTTAAAAAATAAATACTATTTTAACTACACCATAGAACTCACTACTAAATATTCATCAGGGATGGGTCACTTTCAATCATTATAAATAACCCTTCAATAACAGGAGGTGAGAATTGAGACCTCAAAAAAGCTGCTCCTCTGAAATTAATAAAGAAATTCAAGCTTATCTGCTGCTTCAAATCCTCAGCTGTGTCCTACCCCAATACATTTTAATGCCACTTAAAAAAATAAATAAAGCTTCCATTTGCCTTTATTTCTGAAACAGAATGTCAGATCTAAAGGAAGTAGTGTTGGACCACTATATTAGTCTGGATAACAGGGCATGACTGGCATAGAGTGCTCAAGTTTACAAAGGTTGAAGGAACAAGTGAGAGAAAATGTACTTCGAATGGTCTGCCTGAAACTTCAAGCCTTCTCTTATTCTCAAATTCAAATGAAATGTTATACAGAAAATCAAGAAAGATGTGCTACTCACATTGCTTGTATAATGAAGACTCCCAACTCTTCTGTCTCTCTGTGGTAGCATTAAGCCTGTCTTGCTGCTCTTTGACAGTGTGGTTCAACACATCCATGCGGGAACGAGTCACAGTTAATTCATGGCGCAGGTAGTCATTCTGTTCAATAAGAAAGTAAAAAAGTAAAGTTCCTCTTTCAGACCTTGCGATCTATAGGGCAGATGATGTTAAGGTCATCTGTTTCTTTGGCCAATGGTTAACAAGCAGCGTATCATGTGGTCAGAACAATGATCAACCACCTTTACTTTCCCCAACTAAAGTTAGGTACCCATTAGAGTTGGGTGGACTCAGGGGAGCCCTAAAAATCCTTAAATTCAAAATCCTAGTCTTTGCTTAGATTTTAACCCAGGACCCCAGGTTCAGAAGCCAAGCCACTCAGCCAACGCGCCCCCTAAATAAGAAAGTAATCACTAATAATTTAAAAAAAAACTTGGAGACAGAGAGGTTACTCAACTTGGGTTAGCAATTAATTTTTATTCTAAAAATTCTATTAAAAAATTATTTGCTGCATTGCAAACCCATTTGGCTATCATAGTATTTGAAGCCGGTTTCAAAATCAAAGTGAATACCAAGGCAAGAGATCTATGGTACAATACATTTCAGCATGTACTTCTAAAAAACTTTTTACAATCAGTTCCAATGACCAGTAGTTCTAAACAAAATTTTTACAATCAGTTCCAATGACCAGTACATCTACTTACTTGCTCAGCTAGGTTTGGGTCATAGAAATGCCCCAATGAATCAACAGGCGGCAGTTCAGTCACCCAAGCTGTGGCTACAAGACTAGCTGCCTCGTTCAAACAGACACGTAGGTTGTGACAAGCAAGAGATGACTCCCTGATAGTGCTGTAGTCCACACTCTGTAGATAGTAAGAGCATAACTTTTATACAATATGGCAGAATTATAATCTTATAGAGTGTAAAATTACAAATACAAACAATACAAATGAAGACATTATTGTTCACATTTATCACATTAGAGCTTCAATGACTTAAAGGAATCTAATTATTGAAAATACTATAAAAACAAAGGGATTTAAGTATAAAAGTTTTAAAAAGTGCGGTTATTATTTTTTTAAAACACAGCTAATTGCCAAGAACAGTAAATCAAGAAGATTAAAGTACATTGTAGTTGTCAATAAGAAAATGAAAATTAAATGTTCATGCTGACAGCCATACAGACATGCTGTAATGATAAGGATAACAAATGTATTTCCAAATTTCATTAAGAAATGGAGAGAGAAAAAAAAGAACCTTGCCACTAGAAAAATATAAACTAAAATAGCTTTCATGCTATGAGGAATTATCAGATTTTAAAAAATATATTGCTTATTTGACACAAGTGCATTAAATAAGGACATGCAATGTCAAGTCAAGCATCCCAGAATTAAATCTTGTTTTAACTTCATACAAATTTTATATGCTGAAAGAAATTGCACAGCCATGACAGAAGTGGAAAAAAAAAATGTATTTACCCGCATTCTCTAGAGAAAAACAATGTAGAGTGGTAAGAACAATAAAGATAAAATATTCAATGTACAACTCCATTTTTTTTATTTTTCTTTGTTCTAATCATAAGTTATTTTGTACACAAGTCATTTTACACACAAAGACCATGGAAGTAGAATGATTAATTTACCAGTCAGATTTAATGTCTGGCTTACCATTCTGTCAAGTGACTTGACATATTAGAAAGCAAATAGAAGTAGACATCCATCTTCATTTCACGCAGCCCGGGTCCTCATTTTCAAATACCAGTACATAATTATTATTTTTGAGATATAGTTTCTTCTTTTTTTAAAATTAGTTTTCTATAGTGGATTATTCATGGTCAGTGTATTATGGTCCAATCTCTTTGTGGACATGTCAGGGAAGAGGGGTATGAGGGAGAAGGTTTCCATGCTGCTTTATTGGCACTCAGCAAACAAAACTCAGCTTGAGTCAGGACTCAAACCTGAGCACCCTTGATAGGTGAACAAGCTGTTTATGTTCCTCATCCACACCTCCCATATCTGAGTTGTTCCAATATACTTGATTTAAATACAAGCTTTGGAGGATCTGGTTTTGTTTGATATTTGTTGATAAGCATAAGAACACTACTTTAATTAAATTAATAAAACATTTCATGGAATAGATCCAAATGATGCCTGATTTGGTTGTATAGAAGGCTGTAATTTGTTTACACTTGAAAAAAAAATATTTTTCTTAAATGTTTTCGTATACTAAAAATATACAATTTAAAACAAAAACAATAATGAAATAACTGTCATATTTGATGCACTTATGATTCCAACATTCATAAAATAATTTAAAGTGTTTCCGGTGTTCACTGCTTATAGGTATCTATCAACACTAACCTCAGTGATAGGCTTGGACTTGTAACTTCTCAGTCTGTCATTTAATCTGGCTTCCAGGCCACTCAAAGTGACAAGGCTTTCATTCGTTTCCTTGCGCAGCTTTTCATGGGCATCAAGTTTAAGGACAGCACAGAGTCCATGAATATCAGCTCCCTTTGTAGGTAGCTTGTCAGACACTGATAAAACAAAGCGATATCACCATAACAATATTTCTTGCCTAAAATAAATCTAGCATGATGATTGTGAAGGAAAATACAATTTGAAAAATTGAAAAAAAATGTCATAATACGTTCTAATGCAATATGTAAAAAATTAATTTAATCTTGACTACCTGAATGAAGGGGTCCAGGGGCTTCTGCATACAACTTGTGGTGGCCAGGACTTGAACCAGGACTTCCAAGACTGGAATGGAAGTCAGGACTTGGGTGGCCCCTGTAGTCAGACTCATCAGCAGAGCTGGATAAGATGTCTATGTTTACTTCCGCTACAAAAAACATATACTATAGTATGAAAGTTTTAGAAATCAGAAATTCTGTGCATGGTTGATCATAAATTATTTATTTTATTTATTTTCATGGTTTCAAGTAAATCTAAATACTGTAAGACTGAACTGATGGTAGTGGCATATAATTAAGACAAGAAAACAAAAGAAAAAAACTATCCTTATAAAAAACTAGAAAAAAAACAACAACAACAGCTTCAGTCTTACAAATGTTATTCCTTAGACAGGCTGACTTGATAATAAATATTTCTTGATATATCAGTATTAAGAACAGGCATGAAGTTGTGTATGGAATTCACCCCTAAAATCTATGTACCTGGTTTAAGTTCAGTTTTCCCTGAGACTGTTGATGTCATTGAGCTAGTGACGGTGGTGACCACACTTGTGGCTGAACTGCTAATGACTGTATCTTGAGGAGAAAAAAAAAAAGATTTCATGACTATATCATGTACTTTGTTTTCTTAACTATTGTTGAGTGTTACCACTACATAATTGAAGCTTTTATCTTTTCATCTAGATCATCTATGGCATGTGATTTAAATATCCTGACATATGCACTAAATGGCTAGATACTCTGGGGATGTGGCTATGTTTTGAATGTTGGCCATAGCATATAACATATAACATGTAGGATAAGTCAGGAATATCACAAACTTGTATATCCTTAAAAAAAAAGTCTAAGTTTCCCTTTACATTAAGGTGATTCTAAAATGTATGTTTATTCAGAAAAGCTGAAGCCCCACCAACCTTGCTATGACATGTTTACCATTTAAGACACTAAAGATCCACCTAATCTATTACACTTGTTTAAAAAATCAACTCTAATCTTTTAATCAGTAAAAAAAAAAATTTAGCAAAACTAACGAATGTACTAACTTGTAGCTTTAGAGTCAGAAGTGTTTTTCTCAATCCTTGACAATAAGTCCTCAACTTGTCTCTGTGTGGCCAGAAGTTCTTTCAATAACTCTCTCATAATGTCCTCTTTCTCTTCTTCTGAAATAAGTCAATAAAATACAAGTTTATACCAAAGGAAAAATAAAATAAACACTCAAGGATCTAGATATATTAAATTGAGACCAATCGGTCATAGAAGGCCTGAACACTGACTGCAATGTCACAACCTGTGGGCATTGGAGACCAATAGTTTGTTGCCACATATCTGATCTTGATTCAATGCCGTTATTGACACCATTAAACAATTATATGTTATGTTTACTGTGATTAGATTAGAAAGTATAAAAGTCTATTTGTATAAATGAAAAAACAAAGGTTAAATAACAATTATTGTTTAAGACTTGGGAACTTCTCATTCAGACAATGAAAACTTGTACAGAATGAAAGAGAACTTCTTTATCTAATTCTGTGGCCAATACTCACGTGTGGAACAGTTGAGTGTGATCTCACACAAATGCATTCTTCTCTGTAAGCTTTGCACAAGTTCTTCCTTCTCTGTCAGAGTGTACTTCAATCTAGGGGAAAAGAATTTGTTTAAAGTTAGTGCCATAAAACTACCCTGGTAAGAAAATAGTGTATTCCAAAAATATATATTAACAATAAATTAACAAAAATTTTTGTGGGTTGTGCTCCATTTTTTAAAGAGTGAAACTTTTTCCAACCCTTGACCAGAGGTCTCAATGGGCAACAATGAGAAACAGGCTCTTTTTTTTATGATGAATTCTCAAAATACCTTTTATCTCAATAAAATTAGATGATAATTTGTCAAGTAATGAAACTTGTTAATATTTTAATTGCTGGTTTCGATGCCATGAAATAATTTAAATTGAATTCAAGAAGTAGACAGAGAACATGCAAAATATAAAAAATACTTTTTTATAAATAAAGCTTATCTCTTGATACTGCAAGGTTTAACTCTCTTTTCTATGTAAAATAAACATTAATTAATTACCACTAATTAACTATTGATTAATTTTGTTTCATGAATTGTCATTGACTATGAATAATTGTGCACAATTTGAACTTGATGAGAAATTAGAGACAAAACCGTGTACAAAATTTGTGCCAGGCAGACAGATGGAGTGAGTTAATAATAAGCTTTGTACAAATAGGTGAGAAGCACTGATTTGAAGAATGAGATTGAGACCTTACTTACTTGACATAGGCCAAGTCTAACTTCTTCTGCTGGTTCAACAAGTGATGTAACTGCTTTTCTCTTTTCTTCACCTTTTCATTTCTTTCTTTCAGGCTCTCTTCCATGTCATGCTTCTCTTCCATTGCTTTCCTTAGTCGCCCCTCACTCTCTCTTAGCTTCTCACTAGTCTCACTCATGTCCCTTCTCAGGAGATGGCACAGTTCCCTCAGCTCTGACTCTGACTTGGTTTTCATTTCTAGTGAAGCAGTCAGCTGGTCTACTTTCTCCTCCAAGCCAAGCCCAGTCCAGTAGGCGACCTTTCCCCTCAACTGACTGACCAGTTCCTCCAGGTCATTCTTCTCCTTTCGCATCTGCTCCGAGTGTTTGCTGAACGTTTGCCTTTCATAGTCCAGGTCTGCATTCATCATCTTCTTCTCATCATTGAGCTTCATCAGCTGAACTTTATAGTCAGTTTCTGCATCCACCCAGTGCTGCTCTTTGCTATCCAGTTCTTTCCTAAGCCTGTTCAACTCATCTTCAAGTCCTGCATCATCGTCCCTCATCTGCTGTTTCAAATCTTCCAGCTCTCGCTCCAGGACTTTTACATAGTCATCTCTTTCTGACACCTTGCGCTCCAGCTCCTTCTTCAAAGTATTCAGCTTCTGGGCAGCTAGAAGTGTCTCCTGCAGAGACTTCTCTCTCCTCTCAACCACTTCCTTCAGGCGGGAAGAGCACTCTTTGTATTCTTCCATGTCATTTTTCAGCTGTTTTCTGTCTTTCTCGCTCTCCTCCACCATCAGCTTCAGCCTCCTGCTCTCGCTCTCCAGATTTTCTTTCGACATCTCCAGTTTGAACATGGCCTTCTCCAGGTCAAGAAATTCTCTTTCCCTTTTGAGCAAGTCCTCTTCCAGTGAATTCTTCTCACATGACACCTTCTTCAGATCTTCATCCATCTTTGTTCTCTCTTGAAGCTGTGCGTCCAACTCTGACCTGAGGTCCCTCACTGTAAGTTCCAGCTCTCTCATTTTATCCTTCTGGGACAGAACAGTTGCCTGGAGTTGACAAATGGTTTGCTCTAGCTTCTCCACGGCAATAGCTTTCTCCCTGGAGAGCTTGTGCTGGGTCTCTGCCATCTCTCTCTGCCACTGGTCCTCTCTCTCAGATAGCTGTGTCTGGAGCATGGAAATCATTGTGTCCTGGTGAGTGATGCGTTGGTATGCGTGAGACTGGAAAATCAAGAGTTGATCTGTAAGAGTCAAAGACATTTTGTTACATTATGTACATAATAAACCAAAAGATGTGCATAAAATATGTCAATGATTGGAAGTGGCTTCTCTGCAATGATAAACCAAGGACACAATTGGCTCTTTTTTCTACATTGTTGCTTACTGGTGTCATTCATTTTTAGTTAAAATTTTGAAATACATGATTAGATCATGTAAGTTAACAATTGTACAAACTGTACTAAATATGAGCAGTTGCTTTAATAAGGTAGTATGCCCAAGGAAAAATTTTGGAACTATCATTATTAAAGCATACAGCAGCAATAATGCCTTCAAACTAGAGTGTTTGTCAATCTTTCTTGCAAAGTTGCTAATACTTTCAATGATTTCTTTGTTAAATGGAAGCTTCATTATTAAAGAACTAACCTGGATCATTGGTCACATCTAACTTCTCCAGCCTCTGTCTCAGTTTTCTGATCTCTAGCAGGTGCTCCTTCAGGAGCTCCTTCTCCGTCAATGTCAGACGCTTTTCTGTTTTCCTTGGGGCATCATCACTCAAGGATGTCTGCACCCCAGCAGAGTTGTGCAGGGCTTCAAAGACAGCAATCTCTTCTTTAAGTGTGGCATTGACCTGCTCAAGGTGTTCCAGTCGGAGCCTCAGTTGCACAACTGGCACAAAGAGAATGTGCATTTTTAGCCATGATTTTTTTCCACAAGTGATATTTATGGCCACTAGTCATGCCTTTAAAGTACCTAATAGACTGCTAATACTATAATGTACATAATTGAGAAGAATATAGAAGCAGTTCAAAGGAACACACATTTAGGTGTAGAGAGAAAAGAGGACTAAACAAGAAAACAGAATACAAGTATTAACATAGAAGGGGGTGCAGTGGTCGAATGGTTCAGCGCTTGGTTTCTGAACATAAGGTCCTGGGTTCAAATCTTAGTGTAGACTGATTTTGAATTTTGGGATTTTTAGGGCGCCCCTAAGTCTACCCAACTCTAATAGGAAACTAAATTAAGTAGGGAAAAGAAGAGGTAGTTGGTCGTTGTGCTGGCCACATGACACCCTGCTCATTGACAGGTGGCCAAAGAAACATGACCTTAACATCTTCTGCCCTATAGATCACAATTTGCTTAACTTTTTAATATCATAGAAGTGTCTTTTATTTTTATGTGTGCCATAAGTTCTCATTTTCTACATGAAGTATATTTTCTGGAGAAACTAACTTCATACTATTTTAATTCAGGTTGAAACTTCTTGTCACTGCTACCTTACACACTAGCGCTTAAAATTTTCACAACTAAGAATATTGAGGCTTATGTTAAGACAGATACATAATCATATTCTTTTTGAAGTAACGTCTGTATTATATAAGATAAGATAAGATACATGGATCAATACTGAATGTGTGCCTGAGAGGCCAAAATTGCTTGGCTACAGCTTGGCCACCTAACAAGTTTGAATCCCTACTCGAGCAGAGTTGTGTTTGCTGATTTGAGTAGGTAGACCACATTTATATAAATGTGTATTTTTATATTTGAATGCTAAGGTTGATTCTGATAGATTCTTTTAAGTCCACATTTCACTGACCACTCAAATTTTTCCAGGTCTTGTTCTCCTCCCCCTCTTGCAACTTGTTGTCCAGCAAGGACATTGACCGTGCCAGGGAAGTGTAGTCTAGGATGCTCGAGTAGGTCACATCAGGGCACAGGCTCTGGTCAATCAGGCTCAACTCAGTTTTTGTCTGAGAGTGACCCTCCTCCATCAAGATAAACTGGTCAGAAGTTTTCTGTGCAGTAGAAGGAACAGCTTGTCCAGGCCTGGTCTCACTCATCTGCTGCAGGGGCATTCCATTGAACAAGCTAGTGTCCATACTTGAGTGGTGGTTGGAATTCTAAATAAAAATAAAAAAAAGCAAATGAACATTTTTTTAAATCCCCAGCTGGTAAAAACAACATCAAAATAGATCTAGTAATCAATATTATTAACAAGGCAACAATAAAAATAAAAATGATACTCAAAATAATTTTTTAAAAAATCATCAATCATATCAAATGCTATGAATCATTGCATGAATTTAGAAGAGAAAAGAAATTTCAATATGGAAATAAGAATATAAATTAAAGTATTTCTAACCAATATACTATATATGATAGGATATTCTACATGATGAATCAATAAAAACAACAATTCACAACCTATTTGTGAACAAGTAATCCACTCTTTTATTTCAGGAGCAGCATCACTTTTTTGTGGCTCATATGTCTACAATTATTTGAAGAAATAATTACCATGTTAAGCTGCAAGCTTGCTTTGTCCAGAGATAAACTGCTAGGCGATGACGATGCTGGCTGGGTTCTTTCTGTGATCATGACAGTAGACGACAATTGTGTCAGATTTATGGACGGCCAATCACTGGACAGCGGATTCTCAAATCTGGCCTTCTCCACTGAGTTCCACAAGGATTCCTTGTCCAAAGACTTGCTTGCATTGATCCTTTTGTCAGTCCCACTGTGATAGTCTGCAGGTGATTGAAGTCTGCTTTGAATGGCATTGTTTTGATAGTGATGACCAGAGCTGCCCCCTTTGACATTTTCATTATCTTGAACAGTGACATCTGTCATATTAGCACTGTCATTATGGCCATCTGAAAAATTAATCAACAAAATATTTAACAATTACTAGTTACTGCTATACATGGTTGAATTTTTTTTAGTCTTAAAAAGTCCAACTTTGGAAATGTACATTATCTGTAATGCACTAAGAGAGTTTTCATTGCATCTCTAATGTCTAATGTTTGTAAAATGTTTTACATGTTTTGGAAGTTCCTTCAGAGTTGAAGATAGTTTACTTCTTAGTCCAAACCTCCAGCAAAGCAACAGGGGATGGGAGCGGGCAGGGTTTGAACCCAGGACCATCGATAAATCCAAACGACAGTCCAGTGTGCAAACCACACAACCAGGCAGCCATCCTTCAAGTTCACCCTTTTTATTGAATAATGAATAAAAAGTCTCAAGTAGATAGCACAACTACCAAACGCCTTTACTCAACAAATGTCAGATTAATATTGACAATGAATGGACCCAGGTATGCCAGAAAAAAAAAAGAAAACCCTGAGCTACTCTATCATACAAAATTTTGACATTCAATGCAGAAGCCAAACATTTTTACCATAGCTAAAATGCCCCAATTTCATGAAAACCAAAAATTATCAATAAAAAAAGAACTACAATTGTATTAATAAATAGTTCAGATGAAAAACCTGGACATTTTAACTCCACCTTTTATACACCAGACACAAAAGCAGATCTCAAGCATATATGTTCATTTACATAAAATATACTCACTGTCCTGATCAGAACACTGATGGCTCAAGCTGTCCATTGATGTTGCTCTTAACCTACTTGGTCTAGGCCCACTGCCAAGGCAAGACTCACTGCTGGACCGGCTTAACTGCTTTGTGGATAACCCCGCTGACTCCAGTGTGGACAAATACAGCTTGTTTTTCTTAGATAGCAAGCGGACCGTGTTTTCTGTGGCTTCTAGTTGACCTTTCAATTCCTGAATCTAGATTTATTTTTAAAGTTGTAACATTAGAAGAATTGCAAAATCTGTTGTTTGTTTTAATAATTTTCTTCCAATTAAAAAAATGTGCATGCTGAAGACAGAATATCAAACAGATGCTGAAGTTTGAATCATAGTAAGAGCCTAGACTTTATTTCATAACAGGGCTTGACAATCAAATACTTCTAGAGCCAGATGTAATACTGGTGTCTTGGGGCATTTTCTTAAGTCTTGAGTGTGATACTATTTCAATTAAGGTTGAAACCTCTTATCACTGCTATCTTACTCACTTGCACTAAAAATATTCACAACTAAGAATGTTGAGGTTTACGTAAACAGATAGATCAAAAAGACTCAAATGTGTGCACCCAAATCATGTATCTTCTAGTATAACAAATAATTGATGAAAGCATTAACCTGAGTCAGTAATTCAGTCATTTTGTCTTTATTCTCAGCAACAGATGTGTGGGACACAAGAGAAGCCACCAATCCATCCAGTGTACTGTCTGCATGTTCAGAGTTGCATTGGTTAAAAGGTTTGAAAGAAGTCATTGCTTTCAATTGTCCAAGTTTAGAAGATTGGCTATGTGAGTCCAGCAAATTTTTATCTTCAGTTTTGTTTTCAGCATGTGCAAAAGATGTCTACATCATAAAGAAATAAGAAAACCATGTTAAGAAATAAAGCAAATGGAAAGAAAAATACAGAAGGGAAAAAAAAATCCCTCATAGTCCAATGCAAGATTAATTCAGCTAATTTACATAAAAGCCAAAACCAACTTAATTTTTCCAAATTGTGTAGGCTCAAAATAAACTCCTAATGGAATTTCTATTTATATTCTTGTTGGAAAGAAAAGAAGTCTAGTGAGTTCACTCAGCATGAAATAAAAATCAACAAGAAGCACATTTTTTTTCTCTGATTATATTTATTTCAGTGAATTCCTGGCAACATCCACAATGCCATGGTTTTCCCTAACTCTCAGACATGTCAGCAGCATGTCAGGTGGCAAGCTAGTCCATGGGTACAAGCTGTAGTAAATAGTTGAAAACAATGAGTGGCTGAGAGGCAAAACCCTGCTTGGCTACCTATCAAGGGAGCTCTGCAGGACTCAAGAATTGTGTTGCTAAGGCAGCACAGAAAACCCTCTCAGATATCCCCTCCCCCCACTGGTCTACAAAATAGATTGGACTACAGTGCACTGAGCATGGTGTAAGCATGAAAGATGCACTATATAAAAGCAATTTAAAAAAAAAAATAAAACAAAAAAAACTAGAACTTGAGAGAAATATCTAACCTGATGATCTGCAGGAACCTCTACAGAAAGCACACGGCTCTCAATAAATCTGTCTTGTTCCTGAAGGTCTCTGTACAATTTGGCTACAAGGTTCCTTAGTTCACGAACTGACATGTCTGACACAGTCTCCATAAAGTTATCAGCTTTCAACTCTAAGTGTAGCCAATAATGCAATAATGAAGAGAAATAATGAAAAGTAAAAACAACTATGCAAAGAGAATACTATTAAAAGAACACTGTTTGCCCAAACTGAAATATTATGAAATAAGGTTTGAACATGAGTTAAAATCATTTAAATTTCTTTATTTTTTTAAATGAATGAATTTAGACTAAGAAGTAAGAGTGAACATCTAGACTAAAAGGTAGAAGGTTCTAAAATCTACATTGGAATGTACAGTGAAACCAAGAAGATCAAAGATTGTAATTTCAAATTAACACCTAAATGTTCAACCTATCAATAATCAACTGTTCATTTATAGAATAAAATTGAAATTATTAAATGTAATGTAATGTAACTTTGTTACCTAAGCCATCATTTGTGACTCTATATTGCTCCAATTCTTCTGCCCAACTGGATCTGCGGATTTGGTGATCTAGGATTTGCTCTTCTAAGTTATCAATAGCTTGTGTGGATTCAGGCCTGACACTGCTCTGTTTCAAGGAAGAGTTCTTCAACTCTGTAACAAATGAGCTTAGCCTCTCCTCATAGCATCTATATGCTTTAGTCTTGTCCCTGTTGTCAGTCAATGCACTGTGATCACCTCCTCCAACTAAGTCCACCTGGTAAGTGCTATTGTCTGGTGCCTCACCCTGGTCAAATACTGGAACTGTGTCCTTGAAATGACCATTGCCATCAGGCTCATCTACATCAGACATGACTTCTGCAAAGTTACTATCACCCCCTGCACAGTGGTCCTCCACATTTTGTGAAGATTCCTCCCCAGGGAAGAGGCTCTGAGGAGCTGTTTGGTGAGGCCCCTCAGGGAGTTTGCTGTTTCTAGAATGTGGGAGAGATCTTCTGTCTTTAGAGTCTGACTTCAACACAGCAGAGGCTCGGTCAGGCCGGCAGAGCTCATAGTAGTAGTCATCAAAACTGATGCCATGCCTAAAGTTGTGATAGTCTTCAAGGCTTTCCTCACCCCTCAGGACTGAGTCGCTGGCACTGCTGGTATTATAACTAGAATGATCAGGCCTTGACAGCATCTCACTGCCAGTTAGGAAGTCCTTGCTGCTGGATATCTGTGTTGGGGGCAGGGGATCTGGAAGTTGTGAATCCTCTCCCTGGTTGCCATTTTCTTCTCTGCGCGGAGATGTTTGTGCCCACTGGTCAGTGTGGTAAAAGCTTAGGCCAGTCTGCAAAGATTTGTCCAAGACATCTGGATATGTCTCCACTCCAACTGAGTGACTGAATGCAGGAGAAGAGGCACTGCTTTCAATAGTTGATGACGACTCAGACCTGTTGACCTCACCATTGTTCTGCTTGGCATACTTCACTACAACATCTCTAACTGGTGAGTCCAGACTGTATCCACCATCTTGACAGCTATTACTATCAGGACTATCAGCTGAAATATGTAAAATCATTTATTTAGCAAATGCTTATCATTAACTTTTATCGTGCACTATGCATTTGAAAAAAAAAGAAGTTCTTATGTTATATATATCTTAAAATTATGATTTTCAATATGATCAAAACATTTAGTGTATCAAAAAAAATCGGGACAATGAAGGTTCACTAATAATATGTAACACACTCTAGACTTAAGTATTCTACCAAGCCAATGCTAAGCTAGAAAAGAACAATTGATAAAAAAACATTTTATTGGCTTTGCTACTTTGGGAACTTAAATTGCTATATTTTTCAAATCCTAGATTCAACAAGAATGAAATAAATTTCTTGGTAACTGCTTCAGTAATAAAATAAAACTTTCTGACATCACATTGCAACAATTATTATTTCCACCATGCATGTTACATTTTATTTACCCCATATTCAAACTAGTACATTGATTTTAAAAAGTATTCAATTATTCATTACCTACCCCCACTACTCAAAGTGGTTGGACAAGTTCAAAATAAATATACAAAGTATAAGGTCTCTGAGTATCCTGTTTTACAAGAATTTAGTGGCCAGGAAGGATCTAATGCCCTAATTGTATTGAATACATATGCTGTACACATACTTTCCCAATATGACAAAGTGGCATATCATTACATACCACAAACCTTCAGCACGTAACTAAGCTGTGAGAACTCACATTGTCTGTTATCTTGTTTCAAATGAGCCACCACCACATGGTGAAGCTGGTTATTTTTCTCCATCAGCTCCTCCAATCTACGGTGGATACCTTCAACACTTCCTAAGTCTTTACCTGGAGTCTCTTTTTCAGTTCTGTTGTACAATTCAAACAATTTCATTATTTGAAAAAAATATTCTTGCAATTTCTACCATGGGATATACAAAACAGTTGAAAAGAAACATCCCAGTCTTGGACCTAACATGCTTTAGAAAATACTAATAGGCATCACCTATAAAAACAGCCTTTCCAATGAGGCATTTGACAAAACCTGTGGATTTATTGGACAGAAGCTTAACATCTTGACTATGTTAAACTTGCACTAACATTAAAGTATATTTATATGGCAAGATTGTCAGGTCTAGAAGAGTTTACTAATAAAATGCTGATCAATGCAAAAGTAAGAATGAAATGACTACATCAATGCAAAAGTAAGAATTGAATGACTACATCAATGTAAAAGTAAGAATGGAATGACTACATCAATGTAAAAGTAAGAATGGAATGACTACATCAATGTAAAAGTAAGAATTGAATGGCTACATCAATGGAAGGGAAAGAGTGTATAAAATAAAACAAATAATTTTTTTTTGAGATCTTTAGTGCTGCAAAAAAAAAAATCTTTTTAAGACCACTTTTGGTACCCCTTTGATTTGCATGGCCATGGGGGAGGTAAAATAAAAATCTTTAATACTTGCAATAGTACAATATATGTACTTATATAACATAACTTCAACTAGGACTGACAAATGATTTAGTGTTAAATTTTATATTTAGACATATTTGGTGATTGTCCTGTATAAAAAAGCTTTGTCAGAAGGTCTCAATCTATTAAGCAACAATGTCACTGCCAACCAGAACTAATTTTAAGCTTTTTGAAATTTCCCTTTTTTTTTTAAATTTAATTTGAAATTTTCCTCAAGTGTGCAATAACAAAATGATCTAAATACCAGGCATAGCTTGCAAAAACAATGTAAACAGAAAATGAGACATGAAATACAAATAGTGATTCTTTAAATTTGTAAATTACTATTAAGTAAAAAACAAGAAAAAACTAGTCACCTAGCACATTGAGCCTCAGAGAGATTATTGAGACGAGCCATTAATAAAATCTCCTCTTTCAGCTTGTCAGTAGCTGACCTGATCTCCTGTAGCAGCTCAGCAGGATCACCCAGTACATCCAGCCTGGCTAAGCTCCCGGCTCCATATATTTGATGGGTGTGAACTGTTTCATGGTACTGACGATTGTCCCACATCATTGAAGGAAGTGGGGCCTGCCATGAATATAAAGAAAAGAAAATATAGAAAGAAAAAGGAAAATCAATTATTGTCAATTAGCTTGAAAAGTTAAACAGTCTGGCTAGGTAACCATTTAAAAAAAAATGAATAGCAATTTAGTAACATGGTAAAGTTTAGAACTTGACCACTATATCTAACCATCTCTACACCACTCCATATCAGCTCTTTGGTAAATATTTTTGGTATGCACACATTAAAAGAAAAATTGAAATTCGTTAAGCCAAATTCTTGATTATATATATATATATATTGACTCGAGGAAAGACATGTTTCATTACTTTACTAAGAAGAAATGTTGAAGTCACCTGAACCAACTTGACCTTGTTTCTTAGTTCAGCTTTCAATGCTTCCAACTCTTGAGTCAAAGTCAGCATATCTTCATGGTGTTTATCCAACAAATTCTTATAAAAAAAATAAAAAAATAAAAAAATTGAGATATAATAATACACAACCTGATTGTGTGTCTATATATACTAAATAAGAGATGTTACATTTAGCTAAACTGTTAATTCAGTAAAAATATTTGAACCTTTAAAAGAAACAAGAAAATATTTTTAAAATACTTTTTTAGAAAAAGCTTAAATTAAGCGTGCTTTTATCAATTAGTTTGGATCAGTCTTGTAATTAAATTTGTAATAGATCTAGACTAACAAAAAAAAGCATTTATTTAAAAAAAAAAGGGGGGGGGGGGGGGGGGGACAAGGACAAGTTGGTTCAGGTGACTTCAACATTTCTTCTTAGTAATGAAACATGTCTTTCCTCAAGTCAATATATATATGTATAATCAAGAATTTGGCTAAACGAATTTCAATTTTTCAATTCATGGTTCAAGCCTTATCAGGCTTCTCAAGCCAACAAGGAAACCGCTCTGCTAGTGGAGAGATTATGAACAGGGAAGATTGTTTAGCATCTATTGTTTCAAGAGTCTGGACCTATTTTTGAGGTTTGTGTTCGCTAAGACTCAGGCACCCTAAAAATGGGACTAATTCAGCTTATACCACCACTTCAGTCAATTACAATTTCTTTCCCTTGTTCAAGATATCAAATAAAAGAACTTTTTATCAATAGTTAATTAACTAATTGGTTAAATTTTTTTATTGATAATTGTGTTGTTAGGTAAAAGAAATAACTGCGAAATTTTAGCTGGATCCGAGATTAGGTGAGGGAGAAATCGTATATAAGCTTTGTAAAAATTAGAGTGTCCCCCCCCCCAATGTGTACTTAAGCTCTACCTGGAATTCTTGTTCTTTGCTATTGAGTCTGTTTTTCAAATCAGCAATGTCTATTTTATCTCTAGAAGAGGACAGCAGCTCTGCACCTTGTGCCTAAATAAAAAAGATGAATTTGAGTAAACAGAATTATCATTTAATAATAAATGTGAACATTTAAACCAAAGAAAAGAAGAAGGTCAATGTGCAGAGTGTAAGTAAATGCTGCATAATAAACAATAAAGAAAAAAGATAAACCATTTAAGAGTTGTTTTATAAATATACATAATAATATAACTATAAAGCAGTTTTCAATATTATTGGTAGAAATCCTAAATATTTTTTGCAGCTTGTTTTAATAGTATTTAGAATCTACTATCAAAATCCCTAACTGCTTTAAACAAAAAAATGAAGATATTTCTTACAGCTATTTTATTCTGCAAGTCTTCCACTTGTTTCCTCAAATGGTCCAGTTCTCCTTTAGGTTCCAGTTTACTCTCCAGTAACATCTGTGTCAATGGATAAAAATAGTCACTGTTATATTCTATATGTAAAAACATATCAATATGTAAAAAAAAAATTATACTGAAAACAAGACTAGTTTTCTTTTTACTTTTGATTTATTTACAATTCAAGTTCATTTTTTTTTCTATCATTCTTAGTGAACATTTCAGCATGAAGACTTGCTGTGACATTTTCCTAAAATATAAATTTGTTCAAGCAGTTCATTTGTTGAACAAGTTTCAGACATCCCTTAAAAAATGAAGTGCTAGCCCAGACCTCCTGCAGGATGGCAGGGAACAGTCCTGGGCTACATTTTAACTCAGGACCAACAAGAGGACAGTCTGAAGGGCTTACCAGGTGATCAACATTAATAGATAAAGAACAAGAAGACCTGCAAACCTGTCGTAAAGTCTAAATGGACTAGACTGCATGTTTTGTTTGTTTTTGTCATCAATGTAACTATTGGGTTTACTCACTCTTATTTCCATGTAAAAAAGCTCCTACAACCTTGTCACAATCCAGGCGCCGTTCAAGGAATAGACTGGTTAGCCTGGTATAGAAAAGGAAAATGGCAGGGGTCTCTAGCCGCGAGTCTGACACCCCGCCAAACAGAACAGTGTACACTGTTCTCATTCAGGCCGGTGAAAGGCTCTTGTTCACTTTTGCTGGCCTGGAGTTCCAAGCGCCGAAGGCTCAACTCTACCTGACAGTTTCAAGACGAAGATAACTCACCTGATATTTTAAAGCCTGCTCTTTAAGCTGGTTCTCAAAATCTGCTCTTTCAGCAGTAAGCTGGGCCTGGAGTGCCTAGATTTTTTTTAGATGTAGAGAACTCATCAATACACAATCGTTTTCAAGTGCAGCAAAAGATTTGTAAAGAATAATTACATTTCACTTTATCATTTATTAGCATTGAAATTAAAATATAAAACATTTAAATTTTGTATTATTAACTGTATGTACATTAGAAATCCAGTACACTCTTTGAGGAAGATGTACAGATCAAAAGTTGGCAACAAAGGGTGTGCAAAAAAATATATATAATAAATATTATTATTTTTAAAGTTGCCAATTGAGTTATTTATTATTCAAATGAAATTTACTAAGATCTGTTATTTTAGGTCAATTTATCTTATTTTATTAATGTAATATCTTATCGAAAAAATTACAGATGTTACTTCAAAAGAGAAGATAATTACTATGCAGGAAATACAGATTTAAAATGTGAAAATCTCATTCACAGCAACCAAGTAAATATATTTAAATTTATGAAATCTCAACATGGTATGCTCAATTAGTTAATGTCAGATTAAGATAATTTCCACAAATCAGAAATGAGCGGCTCTGAGTATTAAATGACAATGCTACTCATACAAACAAACTAAAAATTTTACAGACTTTAATTTGAGCAAAATTAATATTTGAAAAAAAAAAAAAAAAAGAAACAAACAATGCCTACCTCTAAAGCTTCTTCACTCTTATTGAGTGCCTCCATGGCTTTCTTCAGCTGTTCTTGGAAACCGGCAAGTTCTCCTTCTTTCTTCCCTAAGGACTTGATCAGATTCTGCAAAACAAAATTAACATGAAAAGCACAAATAGATTTCATCAATTGACTGAACAAACAATGTAATAGCAACAAATACAAAATGTATAGCCAGGTTAAACTATTTTGTAATGTTAATCAATTATTAACTTAGTTTCATGCATAATTAATTTTATGTTATGATTTATGGTAATACCCTCAATGTTACAGCATACACAACTCTAAACATTACTGATAGACACAACACACTCAAAATAGTCATTAAAAAGTAATGAGAGACATCTAATGAATGGAAAACTTGCTTTTTAAAGAATGTATATTCATTTACACATACAACTAAACACATTTCATGCTGAGTTAAAGTGCAACACTCAGACTACTGCCATAATCCTGATACTCAAAAAAATTCCTTTCATTTAAACATATTACTGGGTTTTTTTTTTGTTTTGTTTTTTATTATTAGCAGCTAAAAACTAAGTTACTATGAGCAGACAATATTTACTATAAACAGCAAGCATCATGAGCCAAGGGAATATAAATCATTTATTAAACATCTTAAATATTTTATAATCTTTTATATTAACTGCTAATAAATTAAATTTCACTTAACAATCAATTGTTTTGTTTAATGAACTTCATGGGGCTAAATACAATTTTGTTTTTAATATGCCCATTTCATTATTTTATAGGCTTTTTCATGTTGGCATTCGTCTTGTGCTTAAGCTTTAAAATAATTGAGACTTTACATCTGCCTTGGCTCATGATGTTGGACCCCTTCTATCTCTGTATCACAGAAACCCCTGGGAGAGAGACAATACCTCAGCTATAGTATCAGCTTCTTTTAGCTGTACCTCCAGCTTCTCGTTGGTACTCTCACTCTCTGCTGCACTAGTTACAACCTAGAAATTCATGGTTTCAAACATATTACAAAGGAATCAGACTGCCGTACTGTCTCAAGCATATGAATATGACCACAAAGGCCAGATACACATGCATATCAACAAAAAAACAACCAAAAAAAACAGAATATTAAATGGTGGGTTAGACACAGCAAAACACTAAAATAGAAAAAAAAGGAAAGACTATAAAAGATGAGGGTCATGCTTGAGGTAGTTGCACGATTGCTAACTCATGCATGACTAAACAGTATCGATATATACACACATCACACTAGTAACTTCTCAAACAATACATTTTTTTTTAAAGTACAGAGTGTGTCCACTTAAATATTTCATCGAAAAGAAAAATCACTGAACAAATGTTTAAAAAAAAAAAAAACCACAAATACTTTGTGTTTTAGTCTTTGGCATATTATAACTATTCAAAAGCAATGTCATCCACCCACAAATTTTAGAAATATTTATACAAGATGGGAACACTGGTTTTCTTTGCATATCGTGGGTAAGGTAATGATAAAAGCTATTTGTTGTGAATCCACTACAAAATGAATTTTTTTTTTGTTCTAAAATTGATTATTTCTTTAGCTGGGCATTTAGGCTCTCAATTAATAAAAAAAAATATAAACTAGTACTTCCATTGCATTTGCACCCTCATTTTTTTTTATTAAAATCTTAATAAAATTTCTGAACTTTATTGAAAATTTTGTTAAATAAATGTGTGTATTTGACTTTTTTTTTTTTTGAGACTTTAAAATTATAAGTTAATTACATTATCTGTGCCAAACAAAAGTTATAATCAAGATATTTCTAGTTCAAATCTTTTAATAATTTCATAACAAAATAAATCATAATTTAGCACTAAATTTTAATCTGAAACGGTTAACCAAACCCTTTTATAATAAACTTGTAATGAAACATGAGCTTATCACTATTAAAAAATAATAACATTCTCGACCAAAAATGTCAAATGCTTAAATGCAGCAATACAATACAATTACCGGCACACTTCAAAACAAAAGTTCTGACCTCTGTTCTTTCCAACTCAGCTTTTCTTAAAGCCTCCCGCAGCCTCTCTATCTCAGACTGTGAAGCTTTCAGCCTTTCCTGATTAACCTTATTCTGGAAACAATAATGTTGCAGAATTAGTTATAAGCAACTACAGTGGCATGTTTATCAATAGTGGAATATATGTATTTACGCAAATTTACATAATCTTTCATACCTCTTTATCTTTTTCCCTCAAGGTTCGTACCAGACCCTCAATACTGCGCTTGTATTTTGCTAATACCTGCACTTTTTCTTCCAATTCTGTTGATGTGTCCTCTGCATTCTTTTCAACATTCTATTTATTTTAAGAGGGAAAAAAATTTTCAGAGATAAAGACTATAGAACAACAAAGGTACAGATGTATTGTAGGAACTGAATCTCTAACTGATCATTTCAAAACACAAAGGTTATGTAATCTCATACAACAGAGTTTCTGTGGCTGAGTGGTTAAGTGCTTGGGTTTGGAACTGAAGAGTCCAGGGTTCGCATCCTGGTGAAGACTAGGATTTTTAATTTCAGGATCTAAAAGGTTCATGTGCGGGATGAGTGGACAGAAAAATATAGAGTAGCAGATCTTAGAGAGGAAGTGGAGATGGATTGGTTACATCCTTAGAAACGATATTAACAACAGAGCTAGTCAGGCCTTACAGTGGAACCCCTTGGGAACAAGACGTAGAGTAAGACCAAAAAAATGTGGTGACACAGTTTACTAGATGAAGCCAAGAGGACAGGAAAGAGCTTGGAAGCCATTAAAAGACTAGCAAGAGACAGTGGAGAGTGGCGTGCTTTTACTGAGGCCCTATGTTTCATGAGGAACGCCAAGGAAAGATGATGATGATGAAAGTGTCCACCCAGCTCTAATAGGTACCTGACATTAGTTGGGGAAAAGTAAAGGTAGTTGGTCGTTGTGCTGGCCACATGACACCCTCATTAACTCAATAAATTACAAAAAGCCCATTGTTTAAAGTTGAAGTCATTAACTTCCTGTGAGAGCTACTTGATCTGCTAATGAATAATGTGATAAACTTGTTTAAAGAAGTAGACATAATACTTACTGTTTTTTCAGATCTCAATGTCTTAAGAGCATCTTCAAGTTTCTAGACATGAAAGATAACAATCATACAATTCATTCCAATCTATGATACCATAATAACATTAAAAAAAAAAAAAAAATTAAATTAAATGCCAAATTAATGACAATGCAATGACATGATTTAACAAAAGAAAATAAATGAATAAAAAATGTTGATTGATCTAAACATGGTTGTGAATCTCTACCTCAATGACATGATCTTTATGTTTGAGAAGATCATCCATTTCCTGCAGTTTTTTGTCTTTCCTCTGCACAGCTTCTCTCAGGTCCTCTATTTCATCCTGCCAACATAAAAATGTACAATAATTTACATTAACAGCAATATGTTTCATAAGAGGGATACAGTTGATACAATTTGATATTTCTAAGCAATTTTGGTCAAGATAGTATCAAAACATCCAAATTATAGTAATGAAAAGGATTTTAAGTATTTAAGAAGCAAGCAAAATGCATGCATTTGCAATCAGCAGAAATATCAGCTGTCTGTGATGTCGGGACAATTCTATGCAAACATTTGAAGTCAAGATGTTTAAAAAAAAAAAAAACAACAGTTGTCACTTTTTTCTGATTATGAAATGAAAATTTAAATTTCATGTTAAACAAAGGTTATTAATTTTGCAATGTTGATAATGTTGTTTTACTACTGTTGTTTTCCACTGGTACCTTGTCCAGTCCAAATGATATGACAATCTTTAGCACATTGTTACGTATCTAGGTAACAATGCCTAGATACTATTTTTTTTTCTTGACCTGTAGGTTGTCTGCCCCCTTGTGTAATAAGTTTTTTTTTTCTTTTTTATTCGTCAAGCCACACAGACAGTGACCGGTCCTTGACCTGTGTGTGTACCTCTGGTTGAAAGGAGGGTGTTTTTTTTTCTGTCTCTTTGAAGAGCGTTCTAGATCTGGGAAATTGATGACGTATTTGGTTCGAGAAATTCCTAGATTTGTCTTGAGATCGACGCGCGGTAGATTATATAAAGACCGCCCGCGTGACGTTGACGGACAGACATACGGAGACAGCCGTGGGACAGAATAGCGGAGACATTGCGCGACCCGTGCGTGGTATACCAATTGATCGTGTAAGTTAAGATTTTTCTTTTTTTTCAAGGCCTTGCTTGTATTTGTAATTATATTTTCAAACTATTGTATTGTAATATTTTTACATGCCATTTTTGTAAAAGGGTTTTGGTCAACCCTTCCATTTTGTATTGAGTTATATTATGATTAAACATTAAGTTGATATTTTACCTTCCGATTTCTTGTGTCATTTTTTTTTTTTTTTTTGTTATTCATTGTAAGTCTTTGATTAAAGTCAGACTTAAGATAAGTGACACAACTACCTTTTTCTATTGTCACGTTCCCCTAGACAAGCCATTTAAAAGTAGAATTCAATTTGTAATACGTGACAAAAGAAGTTTGAGGGCTTTCGTCCCGGATATTTTTCTGAACCTATTTTCGTCTTACTTGAGTAATTTTGTAAAGGCGAAGTTGACTTTAACAAAATTTTTTTTGTTCAAAGAGTCGGAAGTAAAGTATCAATAGTATTGACCAAACTCTTAAGGTTTTTTTGTTGTACTGATTTTGTACTGTATATTTACATTGTATACATTTATTTTTTTTTTTTGCTTGTAATAGTTGTTAGTTAGCCATGGATATTCAGGTTTTTCTTGCAAATCCCTCTGTGAAAGAGCTTGATGCTTTTACTAGGAAGGAACTGGTCCTTATTTCTAAACATTTAGGGTTAAAAATAAAATCAAATGCCCTTAAACAAGAAATAAGAGATAACATTGTAATCCATTATGTAGACGAGGAAGTATTTTCTGAAGACCTTTTAGAAACCCTTAGACCCGATGAGGGTAAATCAGATTTAGAACTTCAGATAAAATTAAAACAAATGGAAATAGAAGCCCAGAAGGAAATGGCTAGAGAGCAGAAAGAAATGGAAATGAAATTACAAATAGAGTTAAAAAAAATTAGAGTTAGCTGCTAATGTAAGACCAGATTCTTCCCCTGCCAGTCATACTGCTGAAGCAACAAAATTTTTGAAAATAATTCCACGCTTTAATGAAGCCACAATTGACAATTATTTTCCACAATTTGAACTTGTTGTGAAAAATTTTAATGTACCTGAAACTTTGTGGCCCACTTTGCTGCTAACAGTTTTGACTGGTAGAGCTGCAGAGGTATTTTGTTCTTTGACCATTGAACAACAAAAGGATTATAATGTTGTTAAGGCCTTAATTCTTAAGGCATATGAACTTGTTCCGGAAGCTTACCGAAAGCAGTTCAGGGATTGTCGCAAATCAGATGGCCAAACCCATGTAGAATTCCTGCGGGAAAAGGAGCGACGCTTTGAGAAATGGCTCACTTCCAGGGAAATCGGCACCGACTTTGCAAAATTCAAGAACCTAATGCTGATGGAAGAGTTCAAGAGTTGTGTGCGGCTGGACGTCCGTACGCATATAGCTGATCGTGGCGAGGAAGATGTGCACAAGGCTGCAGTGTTGGCAGACGATTATATAATATCACATCAATTTGCCAAGTATACGACGGATGTCAAGCCAAAACAAGTCAAACAGCCTGAGTCCATTGCTAGCAACTCCATCAAGAACAGCAGTACAAATGACAGAAAACCTACTACAAGTAAAGCTACTTGTTCCTACTGCAAACGAGAAGGCCATAAAATTGACGATTGCTGGAAATTGAGGAAGAGAAACGAAAAAGCTCCTTCAAAAGTCAGCGCTTGCACAGTACAGTGGTCGGCGAGGTTTACTCCCTCATCATCAAGTCATATCAAGAATACCTCGACACCACCTGTTTCAAATGTATTGACTGTACAAGACTCTCCGAAAATGTCTCCACGATGTTCAAATGACTCAACAGTGAGTTCTTCAAATTCATCTTTACGATGTTCTAATGACTCAAACAAGAGTTTTTCAAATACATCAAGCCGATGTTCCAATGACTCAAACAAGAGTTTTTCAAATACATCAAGCCGATGTTCCAATGACTCAAACAAGAGTTTTTCAAATACATCAAGTCGATGTTCCAATGACTCAAACAAGAGTTTACCTAGTACATCACACCGATGTTCCAATGACTCTATCCAGAGTTTCCATAATACATCACCCCGATGTTCCAATGACTCTATCCAGAGTTCCCATAATACATCATCCCGATGTTCCCATGACTCTATCAAGAGTTCCCATAAGACATCCCCCCGATGTTCCAATGACTCCATCAAGAGTTCTCCAAATACATCCAAAAGATGTTCTACTGACTCAAGAAAGAGTTTCTCCACTGCGTCTCCTAGAGATGTCAATGACTCCAGCGAGAGTTCGACCCAAGTCCAGTCTGCATCAACCAAAATTGATGTTTTATTAGAGGATTTTAAGCCTTTCATTTCGGAAGGATTTGTATCACTACCCGGTGATTCTACAAGTCTACGACCTATCACCATTTTGAGAGACACAGGTGCCTCACAATCGCTACTTTTAGAGGGTATCTTGCCCTTGTCAAAATCATCATCGACTGGGAAGAGCATCCTGTTACGAGGCGTAGAGCTTGGATGTATAGATGTGCCTCTACATCTAATCGACATAAAGTCAAATCTCATTACTGGACCGGTTGTTGTAGGTGTCCGACCAACATTACCATTGGAAGGCATCTCGTTGCTGTTAGGCAATGATTTAGCAGGTGGAAAGGTGATAGCCGAACCCATCGTCACTCAAACACCCGACTTATCTGCCACACCCGAGGAAGACCTAGAGTTATATCCAGCGTGTGCAGTAACAAGGGCAATGAGGTTGAAAGCATCTCAAGAAGAGAACGTCATCAAAGCCAACAGTAACCAAGATGATGTGGACTTGAGCACCACATTCTTTGCTTCTCTTGAAGAAGAACCAACGCCAAATTCTGAAAAGCCGGCATCAACTCGAAAACAGTTGATTGAGGACCAAAAGAAGGATCCAGAGCTCGCCAAACTCCGAGAAACCGCAATGACATCACAAGAGGCAGAGCTAGCATCAACGTGCTACTACATCCAAGATGATATGCTCTTCAGGAAATGGAAACCTCCAGACGCATCCAACGAAGAAGAATGGAGAATATGCCATCAAATCGTGTTACCAGAAAGATACCGAGCGTACATCATGAATCTGGCTCATGACACACCAATGTCAGGTCATCTCGGCATCCACAAGACATACCACAAGATTATGTCACACTTCTTCTGGCCACGTTTGAAGAAAGATGTCATCCAGTACTGCCGATCGTGTCATGCCTGTCAGATGGTTGGCAAGCCAAATCAAAAGATCCCTGTTGCTCCTCTGAAGCCGATTCCAGCCTTTGAAGAACCTTTCAGCAGAGTACTTATTGACTGTGTTGGTCCTCTCCCAAGGACAAAAGCTGGCAACCAATACCTGTTGACCATTATGTGTGCTTCAACTCGTTTTCCTGAGGCTATTCCTCTAAGGAACATAAAAGCATCAAACATTGTAAAGGCCTTAATCAAGTTCTTTACTCTATTTGGTCTACCAAAGTCCATCCAATCGGACCAAGGAACGAATTTCACGGCCAATCTTTTCAAGCAAGTCATGACTCAGTTGGGCATCAAACACTGCATGTCGAGTGCGTATCATGCCGAGTCGCAAGGCGCTCTTGAGCGATTCCATCAGACTCTCAAGAACATGATCCGAACCTATTGCTTTGAGCACGAAAAAGACTGGGACGAAGGAATCCACATGCTGCTGTTTGCAACCCGTGAATCCGTCCAGGAATCGTTGGGATTCAGCCCTTTTGACTTAGTCTTTGGCCATTCGGTGCGCGGTCCCTTGAAATGTATAAAAGAGACTTTGTTGTCACCAACAGCCACTGAAGGACTTTTAGAATATGTAATTAAGTTTAAAACTAGACTTTATGATGCTTGTGTTCTGGCCAAAAATAACTTACAAAACACCCAATCCAGCATGAAACGCTGGTATGATAGAAAGGCCCGTGTTAGAGAATTTTCTCCCGGGGATAAGGTGCTTGTATTTTTGCCCATACCAGGTCAACCCTTGCAAGCCAGATATTTTGGTCCCTATGAAATTGAGACCAAAATTAGTGACCTCAATTACACAATCAAAACTCCTGACCGTAGGAAAAAGACTCAGCTATGTCATATAAACATGCTGAAGCCTTATGTATCTCGGCCAGATCACTCAGAGAAGAATAATTGTGTTTTAAATACAGTCAAAAGTTGTTCAAATAGCCATGTTTCTCCTATTGATGATGATATTGTAAAGGAGAAATTTGGACAATACAAAATACCTAATTCTTTTGTATTACAGAATTTGGATGTAAAACTGTCTCATCTGTCTTCGACAGAAAGGCCAGTTATCATGAAACTCATTAATGAATTTAATGACATTTTTTCTGATGTACCAAAACAGACTAATGTTATAATGCATGATGTAGATGTTGGCGAGGCTACTCCAGTCAAGCAGCATCCTTACAGGGTTAACCCTGAAAAACTTGCCATACTTAGGTCAGAAATCAAGTATATGCTTGAAAATGACCTCATTGAACCAAGTTCCAGTAGCTGGAGCTCCCCATGTGTCTTGATACCTAAACAGGACAAGACTTATCGTTTTTGTACAGACTACCGTAAGGTAAATGCTGTCACAAAGACCGATTCGTTTCCTATCCCTAGGATAGACGATCTCATAGATCGTATTGGTGACGCTAAGTACATCACCAAAATAGACCTACTTTCAGGTTATTGGCAGGTTCCCCTGACTGATAGGGCAAAGGAAATCTCCGCCTTTGTCACCCCTGATGGTCTGTACCAATACAAAGTGATGCCATTTGGCATGAAGAATGCTCCTGCCACTTTCCAGAGAATGATAAATGCCCTGCTTGCTGACATGGAGAATTGCCACGCATACATAGACGATGTAGTAATTTTTAGCCAAGATTTTTCTAGCCATTGTAAACAACTGCATTGTCTTTTTACTAAACTTTTACATGCAAAAATTACTGTAAACCTGAGTAAGAGTGATTTTTGCCAGGCTTCCATCCAATACTTAGGCCATATTGTAGGACAAGGCCAGGTGAAACCTGTAATGGCCAAAGTAGAAGCTATCCAAGCTTTCCCTATTCCTGCTGAACGGAAACAACTCCGAAGATTTTTGGGAATGTCTGGATATTATAGAAAGTTTTGCGAAAATTTTTCTGTCATTGCCAGTCCTTTAACAAACCTCCTGAGAAAGAACGTCCGATTTACTTGGACGGATGAATGTCAGAAAGCCTTTAACCAAATTAAGCAGATATTATCTAGCTCCCCTATTTTGATGGCTCCTGACTTCGGAAAACCTTTTAGGTTAGCTATTGACGCCAGTGACACAGGTGTTGGGTCAGTCCTTTACCAAGAAGATAATTTCCAAGTAGAGCACCCTATTTGTTTCTTTTCCAAGAAATTTAATAGACATCAAAGAAATTATTCTACTGTGGAAAAAGAATGTCTTGGGTTGATTCTTTCTATACAACACTTTGATTTTTATATCAGTGGGTCCAGATGGCCACTAGTTGTATTTACTGACCACAATCCCCTTACATTTATCCACAAAATGTCTGGCAAGAATCAACGACTTCTCAGGTGGAGTTTATTTTTACAAGAGTACAACCTAGATCTTAAACACATAAAAGGCAGCGAAAATGTTATCGCCGATGCCTTATCTAGATTGTAAAAAGTATTTTGATGTATATATTTTTTTTATATATATCATGATAAATACATTCTGTAATGTAAATATCCTTTTTTTTTAATTATTCTAAAAAGATTTCCATTTCGTGGAAATGTAAACTTTTTATTTTTAGGAGGGAGGTGTTACGTATCTAGGTAACAATGCCTAGATACTATTTTTTTTTCTTGACCTGTAGGTTGTCTGCCCCCTTGTGTAATAAGTTTTTTTTTTCTTTTTTATTCGTCAAGCCACACAGACAGTGACCGGTCCTTGACCTGTGTGTGGACCTCTGGTTGAAAGGAGGGTGTTTTTTTTTCTGTCTCTTTGAAGAGCGTTCTAGATCTGGGAAATTGATGACGTATTTGGTTCGAGAAATTCCTAGATTTGTCTTGAGATCGACGCGCGGTAGATTATATAAAGACCGCCCGCGTGACGTTGACGGACAGACATACGGAGACAGCCGTGGGACAGAATAGCGGAGACATTGCGCGACCCGTGCGTGGTATACCAATTGATCGTGTAAGTTAAGATTTTTCTTTTTTTCAAGGCCTTGCTTGTATTTGTAATTATATTTTCAAACTATTGTATTGTAATATTTTTACATGCCATTTTTGTAAAAGGGTTTTGGTCAACCCTTCCATTTTGTATTGAGTTATATTTTGATTAAACATTAAGTTGATATTTTACCTTCCGATTTCTTGTGTCATTTTTTTTTTTTTTTTGTTATTCATTGTAAGTCTTTGATTAAATTCAGACTTAAGATAAGTGACACAACTACCTTTTTCTATTGTCACGTTCTAATGAAATAAATATCTTGACTGATAAAAAGAAATGACAACTGCTGGTATTTCAAAAATGGGTTTTCTTTCCTTGATTTCACCAATGAGCTGTAGTGACTTGCAAGGTGTAAAACAAAAACAAACCTGGATGTGTTCTGGCTCCAAGACAGACTTGGTGTCAATGTGTGTCTCATTTTGCAGTAGATTGGACAGGCTCTAGACAAACAAGGCAGGCACATTCCAACATTAAATTAAAAAAAAAAAAAACCAAAAAAGAAAAATAAAGAAAAACATCCCATTATACATTCCAATCACATACGTGACAATGCATGGACTAGAGGACTTGTGTCCATTGTCTCAAATAAACAACAACATTATCATGCTTAATATAAGACAAAATAAGGTGCCAACTAATATGAACAGAAATTTGAAAATTCATGCCTTGCAGATGGTAAGTGATAGAACCATGATGCACAGAATGTGGTGATTAAAGAAGCTACCACAACATGCTAAAGAGGTGACTTCTTGCATGCTACAGCATTAATCAGTCTCAAAATGAATTTTAAAAAATAATTAAATTAATGTTTTGAAAAGAATTGTTTTCTACAAATGTTTGACATTCTGTGCAAAAAGTATAATACGGAAATAATGAATTTTGAAAATGAAAAACAAAGTTATAACAGCTCATTTTGATTTCTACAAATATTTTTGTACAAAATGTGTCTACTGTATGTATCTGATTAGGCTACACATATTGAAATAAATAGTTTTATAAGAGCCAACCAAAACTTGTACATATTGTTAAAGACCCTGGATTCTGAAACTGCTCTTAGCAAACTGAGAGAGATAAAGTAAAACTTCCTAGAAAGACTGTTTGTAAAATGTTTCACAAGTTTCAGATGTTCCTTCAGAGTTGAAGATAATTTACTTCAAGTCCAAACCTTCTGTAAGACGACAGGGGATGGGAGCGGGCAGGGTTTGAACCCGGGACCATCGATAAGTCAGAACAACAGTCCAGGGCGCAAACCTCATGACCAGGCAGCCTTAGTAAACAACACAACAGCAAACAATTTCATTAGAAGTTGTAACAATTTAAGAATAATTCAGGAAAAGACATAAAATCTTATTAAGTCTAATATGATAGATTATACTTTTACTTAAGAATATGATATGAAAATTGAACAAGAATTGGAGTAGAAACAAATTGTTAACCACATGAAAAAAAAACACAACAAACTGCAAAGGTTCAAACAACCATAAGATTAAAAAACAGGTCTCACCATTATGTCTCTGTCTTTGCGACTGGAGTCTTTTCGGGAATCTGCTATCTGCTGCTCTAAATCTTTCTGGCGTTGTAGGAGCAATACTCTTTCTTTGTCCTGTTCCACTCTTGTCTGTTCTAGCAGTTTTAACTGAGCAGTTAAGGTCTGTACCTCACTGCAATGTAAAAGACACTAAATAAACCATCAAGAATTGATTGAATCAGTGAATGGGAATAAAATGTAAGTATGGGATTCTTTTATAAAGGTCATGTGTCAATCAGGCATACAGCTATCTTGATGGAACAAATTTAATGAAGAATTTCCTATTTTCGTCATATAAAAGCAGTGCTTTTTTTTTGACGGTAAGGTGGGTAAAAATTTTTATTATTTTTTTTTTATTTTAACGCTCATATTAAATTTATTAGTAGTTTAAAGTTAGGCAATCCATCACTGAATACCGCATCTATTTTTTTTTTGTACAAAAAAAAAAAAAGGGCTGTATATAAGTATAACTATATATTATTGTTGTGTATGATATGCATTTACTACTTGTGAATAGTTATTTTGTTTAATAAACAGGTAGAATGATTAAATTCAAATAAGAAATAGATATTTACTTTTTTTAGGTGGTGGATAATTTACTTCCTAGTCAGAAAATCTAAAATTATAAGTATTTGTAACTGCAATAAAATTTCGCAACTATCATGTCAATTGACTTTATTGTCATGGCAGTCCTTGAAACCAGATTGGCAAGTAAAAATGTTTTAGCCAGTAACAGTAGCCTCAATGCTAGAATGTTAGGCTACTAGAGCACAGCTAGGTAGTGTTTCTCTAGAGAATGAGTTGATAAATAAAATAATTGCTATACTTACAACTCAACTCTTTTCACTTTATTAGACATATCCTACAAGAAAAAAAGGAAATAAAAAGATTAACCAAAATCAATAGAAAAGAGTGAAGGGAAGCTTGGTAGAGATAAAGAATTAAAAAAATATTTGAAGACTAAGAAAAAACTTTTTTTTTAATTTTTTTTTTCTTATTTGGGGTGTCTTTTTTTTAATCATTATTTATTTTTTAAAAATGTGAACTAATTTATAAAATCTTTAAGTATTACCTCTTTGGCTTTACTAACAGAGTTAAGCTCAAACAGAGCATCATCCAGTGACTGCTTTAATGTCTCCAACCTTTTGGTAGATTCTTCAGCCTCCTTTCTGTATCTTTCACAGTCCTAAATGCAACAACAAATACTGAACAACTCTTGGAAATGAAAAAATTAACAAGAACCAAATACCTTGAAAATAACTATATATAGTGGGAAACTTGTTGCTGTTCATTTCTAGCTTGAAGTAAATACTGTGAACAAAAGATGTCCAGGGAAACTTTATAATTTTTTTCTAACTTTAACGAATATAAGTAAAGTTCCCCTATTAGACCATATGGTCTATAGGGCAGATGATGATAAGGTCATCTGTTTCTTAGGCCAATGGTTAACAAGCAGGGTGTCATGTGACCAGCACAATGATCCTTACGTTTCCCGCACTAATGTCAGGTACCCATTAAAGGATGATGGACTAAGAGGCATCCTAAATATCCCAAAATAAAAATACCTGTCTTCACTAGGATTCAAACCTGGGACTCTCAGGTTTGGAAGCTAAGCTCTTTACCCACCCAGCCACCGCACCTCTATATCTTTTATTACATCCATGAAATGTTCAAATTCAAAATTCTTTCTCCAAAATACTTAAATATATAAAGATTAACTACTGCAGTTGGGAACAACTGTATGAAAAAATAAATACAATAGAAATAAATACAGAAATAAATATAGGCAACCCTGATGGGCAATGTAAAAAGAAATTATGTTAACAAGAGATAATTTGGGCCCCAACATTCATAAAGAAACAAATTGTGATGAATTTTTATATTTTTAACAACCATACCCAATGTAATATAGCATACCATTTAATAGAATAACTGGAAATTAAATTTGTGTTTTGACCAAATTCTATGGCATTTTACGTCTCGAGAGACGATCTTTTCCCTTTGCAACTTCTTGTGTGACTAAAGAGGCCAATCCTTGATACACAGCTGCGATCGCAGGTTGGGCATATATAATCACCAGGCGCAGATGCATTTTCACCCTTCTTTCTGCTTCTGTTGTGTATGACATCTGCAATCTTTGACCCTTCCTTTATGCTCTCTCTCCATGAGGATCTGTCCAGTGCCACCTCTTCCCAGTTGCCAGTGTCGATTTTGAAGAGCTTCATGTCGCGTTTGCAGCGGCTCTCCTGCCTTCTATTAGATCGCCATACAGGATGTCCTGTGGAAGTCGACCTTCTGGCATTCTACGAACGTGGCCAAGCCAGCCAAGGCGTCTGCTGCTGATAACAGAGCGGATGTCCTGGCACCCTGCTCTTTGTAGCACTTCCTCATTGGTTATCTTATCTTGCCACCTTATTTTAAAGATCCGCCTTAGGCATCGGAGGTGGAAAACATTCAGCTTTTTTTCCTGCCATGAGTAGGTTGACCATGTTTCACTTCCGTACACCAAGGTGCTCATCACACAGGTCCGGTAGACTAGGGCTTTAGTACTGTTAGTCAGCAATATGTTGTCCCAGACTCTTTTCTGCAGCCGTGACATGGTGGCCATTGCCTTGGCTATCCTGTTGTTTATGTCTTTATCCAGTAGAGTGTTGTTGGATATGATGGAGCCAAGGTAACAAAAGTGATCAACAATTTCTAGTGGTTGGCCATTAATGCTTACTTGAGGTGCAATGTTTGTGTTTTGGACAAGTATCTTAGTCTTGCTTTGACTGATGTTTAAGCCGAACTTCTGGCAAGCAGCAGATAATTTGTCAACCAGGCACTGTAGCTGAATATCAAAATCAGCCACAATAGCTGCATCATCAGCATACAGGAGTTCCCTGACGAGTAGCTTCCTAACCTTGGTTTTTGCCCGCAGCCTTGATACATTAAATAGTTTTCCAGAGGATCTTGTATGGAGAAACACACCTTTGTTTATGTCGTTGTACGCATAATGCAGTAGACAGGAGAAGAATATGCCAAACAGAGTAGGTGCGAGCACACATCCCTGCTTGACACCACTGCAAACCTCAAAAGGTGCTGATTGGGTTCCATTGAATTTGACAGTGCATTTAGTTTCCTCGTGAAAACACTCAATGAACTGCAGTAGTTTGGGAGGGCAACCTATTTTCCTCAGGAGTTTGAAAAGGCCACTTCTGCTGACCATGTCAAAAGCTTTAGTCAGATCAACAAAAACGATGTAAAGGGGTCTGTCTCTCTCTCTGAATTTCTCCTGCAGTAGTCGTAGAGAAGATATCATGTCTACAGTGGATCTACCACTCCTGAATCCACACTGAGACTCTGGAAAACTATTTAATGTCACTTGCAGCCTGGATAGTGCCACTCTAGAAAAGATCTTGCCCACTATACTGAGGAGAGAGATACCCCTGTAATTGTTGCAGTCACTCCGATCCCCTTTGTTCTTGTATATTGTGACTATAGTTGCGTCACGCATGTCCTGTGGGACATGACCTGTTTCCCAACAGCGGCAGAGGAGAATATAGAGTTCAGGGAGCAGGAGTGATTCGTTGACTTTCACTACTTCCACTGGGATACCATCACTCCCAGGAGATTTTCTATTTTTTATGCAGTTAATTGCTTTTTTAACGTCACTGAGGCTCGGAAGATCATCTAGGCATTCCAGTACTGTAAGATCTGGTAGAGAAGCCAGGGCGACATCGTCTACTGTGTTTTGTGTGGCATAGACTTCGAGGTAGTGTTCTGTCCAACGTCTCCAATCTGATAGAGATGTCTTCTTCATCACTTATCGAGGGGATTGAACTGTTCAGGAGCTCGCCAATGAGTGCACACTTCTCTGGGTCACCTACATGGTTGACGTTAATTCGCCTAGTTCTGGGTTGAGTGGAAGTATAAGCCTTCTTGAGAAGTAGTTTGATTTTGCTTAGCACTAGTGAATGGTCTGAGTTGCAGTCCGCACTATGGTATGAACGGGTGTGGATGACACTTTTCAGATCCATCCTTCGGGTGATGCAGAGGTCAAGCTGGTGCCAGCTTTTTGAGCGTGGGTGCTGCCAAGAGACTTTATGGCGTTCCTTGCCAGAGAAGAATGTATTTGTTACACACAGTTCATGAAAGCTACAGAACTCGAGTAGCCTTTGGCCATTGTCATTGATTTTGCCAACATCATGAGGTCCCAAGCATTGTGGCCATGCATCATTTCCATCACCAACACGGGCATTAAAGTCTCCATTTATGTAGAGGTGCTCGGATTTTGGAATACTTTTAATTACCTCCTCTAGAGCTTGAAAGAATCTGTCTTTGTCCTCTTCCGGTGCAGCAAGGGTTGGTGAGTAAGCACAGATTATATTAACTTTGCCTTGCGGTGATGCAAATTTCATGTGTGCTACTCTTTCATTGCCAATGGGAAACATCGCGATGCAGGGGACGAGACTGTTTCTTATTGCAAAACGACGCCATGTATTCTAGGGCTTTGTTCTGGTTCCAAATTAAGAGAGAATGAAACTATTATCAAACTTATTCTCACAATAACTTACTTTCCAAGCTTGTGCAGACATGCAGGAATAAGACTCAGAATGAGGAACACTCAGGTTGAAAATTAGGAATTTTGGCCCCAAAGAGGAGCATTAATTAGATTATATTAATCTATCCCAGCTTTCGTAACAATATTTATTTATATGACTGGACTGTTAGCCCTACACATAACCATCTGGAGGGCTTCCCCTTTCAGCTCTCTGGAAAGCTGGCTTTATTTTCAGGTAAGATGGATCCCTCTAGCTGCAGGTTTGATTTAGGTCCACCTGGTATTTAATTTCCCTGGTACCCACCATATCTGGAGGGCATTCCCTTTTCTGCCAAATAGGGAGGTACCCGATGGGAGTTCAAAAACTCCATGAGAATTACATTATATACATGGAGTAATAACCAACTTCCTCCATGCTTACAATCTTATAATTAAACCATCTTCAATATGTATTAGTGAGTGACTCAGTTACTCTTTATATAAAAATCTCATAAAAATGTAAAATGTGCAAACTTTATATAATGTTAACTTTACTAGACCTTTGATGCATTCTCTGCCTGTTCTTTGAGACGATTCATCTCCGCCTGATGTTCTGCTAAAACTCTGTTCTTCATTGTCTCAACTGTCTGGTCATGATTATCTGTGAGTGTCTTCATGGCCACCCTGAAACAGACATAGCAATACACATTTTAACTAATAAAGTCAAATAACTTTTAATAGCTCTAATGCAGTGTATATTTATTTCAGTTTGTTAAGCACAATTACTTTGTATTCAACTCTTGCTACCTAGCAGGTTTGATTCATTTGGAGAAATGTGATTAATATTCACTTTAACAGGATAAACAACATAAAGATAGTATTATTTTAAGCAAGGTGAGGGAATATAAATATCATTAATAAGACAGAATATGAAAGAAATGAAAGAAAAAAATATTGTTGGCATTGAACAACAGACTTACGCAGCTTTCTGTACCAATACTTGTTTATCTTGCAGATCTCTTTTCAGGTTATCAATTTCTACTTGCAGCTCTATGTTCTAAAAAAAATTTATGGATAAAACAAAGCATTTTTTAAAATTTCAGTATCTTAAGGTTAGAAATTCACAGATTTAAGCTTTCAATGCTTAAGTATTGGAATACATTGTTATTCATATATCTTTATATCTCAAGATTTTATAATTATAATATAATTGAAATTAACTGTAAAGCCATTCTATGACATTAGTACCTAATAGTATATCTAGTTTAAATGCATTTTTCAAACTAAAAAAGCATGAAAGAAATTAAGAACAAAGAGTAGGAGCGTGTGAGGACCCCTCTACCAATGTAAAAGGTTCATGACTGATTCAAACATTTCAACAGCAAAAAAATTTTTTATTTTTTTTTATTACAGGTAAAAAAAATTTGTATAAGCGTATTCCAGAATTTAAATCATCGCTAAATATTGCAGAAATTTTCATGAGTTTAACCAGCTTTTATAATAAATGTGCAGGAATTAATAAATAAGAACACTAAACCTACTAATAAAATAAACAGTTACTTACAGTCTTAAAAACATCTTGACCGTCACCGTAGCGTTGTTGCATCCGCTCTTCCATGTAGTAGATTCTCATCTTGAGGCTGAAATTTTCTTTCTTCAAGTCAGAGATTTGCTGCAATACAAATAAATTGTCTTGAAAAATTATAATAGTACTACAAAAAAAAAATGTTTAAAATCTAGAATCATGAAATGCATTAATTGTGTCATTGCTTACAATAATTTTTTTTCTGATTTGGTATTTTAACAAAAGAAGTATACTTCTTAATGAAAGTTTCAGCAAATGAAAATACAAACAACTTAGCAGTGTCTATCAATTTTTATTTTTATGAAGAATTGTGGATACTCTTATCTAAAAACTTTTAAAATTTAAAACATTTGTATATCCTAACCTGGTCATATTCCTTCATCGTACGACCTCGTATTGGAGAAATTCTTCCAGTAGCACCTCTTGACATTGCTGTAAGAATAAAATATTTGTAAAAATTACTGATGCAAAATAGTTTTCATTTCTAAATAACAAGAATGAAAAGATTGAATATTTTAATTTTAATTGGCTAAAAGTGAATAAGATAAAGAACTTATATAAAAATATAGCTGGTATCAGTGATTCTAAATTGATAATTTGTTTATTTATGCACTTTCCACATGATTAGCCAAATTAGGATTTTCATCAAATTCACAAAATAATGCCATAGAAAAGAATAATGCCCTCTTAACACCAGTCACTTTCTTCAAAGATGGAGAATAATGATCATTTGCACAAAATGGTTTTAAAAAAATGTCTTGTTGAGGTAGAGACCATGAATTTGAAATTATATGCTGAGAAAAGTTGAAATTATTATCATATGCTAAATCTAAATTTATCAAAGGCATTGTAAGACAAGAAAGTTTTGCATCTAGTCCGTTATAAAAAGTTTCATTACATAGTCCGTTATAAAAAGTTTCATTACATTTACTCAACATTTTCAATTTAAAGAATGGCTGTAATGCAACCCCCGCATCTAAATCTGCACAACAGGACACTTACATATAAATACTTGACTAATTATAATATACGTAATAATCATACAAATAAGACTTTTATCATTCATTTGACACAGACAAAAAAAACAGAAGTTTTAAAATTATTATTATTATGATACAAGAAGAAAACTTACTACTATGTGGGCTTTGGTCAAGATTTCCCATAAGGGAGTGATTCCCTAATGTAATCTCTGGAAGCCCAGCCGGGTCCAAGCTGGTGAATAAAAAAACAGAAATAAATAATGCTAAACCATCAAGACAGATTTGTGCCTATTATTAGGAGTGAAAGAAACTTAACAAGGTAATGTTGAACCAATGTAGAACAAAGTACACATTCTGACTGAGGAAAACAAAAAGTGTGTATCCATTTACTAACCTATATTATAAACCCCAATCATTACCAATAGACAACACAGGTTTCTGACACCACTAATCCATCATACAAAATACTCACCCATTACTGCAAAAAGATTGAAACAATTTCTTGTGGACAATATTTTGCAAAACATAAAAATGTTAATAAGTACACCAACAGACTTGACTAGAAAGAAATATTCCACTTACAAGAGAAACATAGAAGTGGATTTTTTTCATCTTAGAATATTTTTACCCATCTCTATTTTTTTTTTTTTTTTAGAAATAAGTATTTTAAATTTAACATTCTTTTTCTTTTTGCTAATTTTTTTATTTCAAAATATTAAAGAAGATTCTTTAATATTGTAAAAAGTGACTAAAATGGATAACTGAAAAATAAGAAAAAGACAACAATTAACAGCTAAGACACTAATGAAGCCTATAGCATAGTAAAGTCTTCTATTACACTAAGTGCTTTATATAACTGTATTACTATATAGTGGTTTTGTCTGGTATACAAAATGACCAACCATATTTACTTTTGAAAACCAATGCTGCACCCTAAAATTTTTAATGAAAGACCTAAGCCTCCAATGAAAATTAAAACGAATACATACAGTCAGGTAGCCTAGACCTTTATTGTGATGTCAACACTACTAACATATAAATTTGTCTTTTTTTTCTACAATATAGATTTACGTTTCAATCATACAGTTTGTTATTGTGTTAATAACCATAATTGAACATCATTTTCTGCCCATTTCTTTCTAGACACATAATTTATTTTAATTTATACATTACAGCTGCATCTAAAGCCTAGACTAGACAAATAAAACCATTTAAGACATGCACTGTTTCTATCCTAGTTTGCATGAACATATCAACTAATGAAGACTTGGACAAGTATAACAAATGAAGAACATATAATATGGGCATACTTATCTGGATAGTCATTCTTCTTCAGCACAAATGTTAAAAAAAAAAGAAGAAAAGAAACTTATAGAAATGCCTCACAGTGTTGTTGTTGTTGTTTTAATTATGTAATTTAGCTTTTAAAAATAATTCTAGCATATAAAGATAACATTCATAGTGTATGATAAAAATAGTTTTGTTGATTCCTCACATTCATAGTGTTTGATAAAAATAGCTTTGATGATTTCTCACATTCATAGTGTATGACAGAAATAGTTTTTTGAATTCTTCATAGGTCACACTACATCTATCAGTCTAATTAATTAAAAGGTTCAGCTTGACGCTTGACTAGCTATTGTAAGTCTTTTTCAAGGGTGAAAGCAAAAATTAATGTATTTAATTAGTAATATTGTATGTAAACTAAGCATTGCTTCTAACACTAATTAAAAACCTAATATTACTTAGATATCATGCAGTCCAACTCCCAATGATGTAATTTAATGACGGTATTTTAATAAATCATAAAAGTGAGATGACCAAGTATATCAATGAACTTTAGATAGGTGAAAACTAGCAAGCATCTACTACAGTACATAAAATATACTACAGCACAGAGTGAAAGTTTCTAAAACCAGTGATTAATTCTTTATGTAAAATCCAAGCATATGAACTTTTCATTCTAATGTGATGTTTGACTCATCAAAGTCTACATTTCTATTCAGTTATATAAATATATATATTAGGGGTGCACCGGACAGTACTTTTTGATATCCGGCCAGGGGCGGATATGACCGGATAGTAAAATTTAATATTCGGCCGGGGCCGGATACCTAAGTGTCTTGTTAATAGCTTGTGTTGCTGAACATTTTACGAAACTGTTAAATAACATCTATATTGGTTGGTTTTATTTTTTTTTTCCTATTATATACCTTATTGTTTTAAACTCTGTTACTGATTGATTTATTCAAGCATAACAGTATTTCTAAAAATCTGTATAGCATGAGTGTGTCTGTGTGTATGTACGATGCCACCAACTGTAAAGGATGTGTGTAGGAAGGTCAATGTAAATAATGTTAGTATATATTTAACTAGTTACTAATGTAAATCTCTCATAAGTAAAGTGCAATCTCCCTTGTATAGTGGTCAGATTTACCTAAGGAGCCTACACATGTATTCCTAGTGTAGTGTGTATAGTTGTTTGTGTTAACCATCACAGATTGTTTTTTCCTTGAGCATACGCATGCAATAGAGTAGGGTTCAGTCAAAAAAGATAGATTGGCATGGTCAGTCAAGCATATAGATAAATTATACCCGTCCACTAGTTAGAGGTCAAGGGTTGTTTTTTTATCCTCCAGCATATTGTTGCTTTTTTTGCTAGATCTAACTGCGGTACTATTATTCAATTTATTTTGTGCGATTTTAAAATTTACTGTAAGGTTTTCCGTTATTTATTAAGTCAAAAGAATTAAACAATGAAATTAGCTTTCTTTCTAAAGGTTTTAATACAAGGCAAAAATATACACACACGCAAACATGCAAATCTTTGTTTTATTTTATTGTGTAAAGAACGTACGTAAGAAACATTAAATGCAAAGAACGTACGTAAGAAACATTAAATGCAAAGAACGTATGTTAGAAACATCTTCCTTAATTATTACTTATTAATTATTTTATTCGTGGTTTCAGTAACTGTTACAAAACGGAACGATAGTAAGCCTTTGGATGTCAGGTGTGTAAAAGTCATCCTGGCTTGATACACAGTGGCTAAGTACGCATCTTAAGTAAACAAAATTTAGTAATAACAAATATATAATTGACTGTCACAAATTATTAAGACACTTAACTGCAGGAGTAATATTCAAGTTAACACGTTAGAAAAACTATTTAACCATAATATTTATTGACAGTGTAATATCCTTTGTTAGCACATCATTTTTTTTTTCATTCTGGCTTAAAAAATGGTCAGTGCCTATCAATAAATTGGGTGTCAAGGACCAAAGAAATAAAATAAAGAGTAGGGGGTGTTTAGCTCTCCATTTAAAGATAGCCCTGGTCGTGTCTTCTACAAAATAATTAGTTACTGGCTTACTGGATTATATAATCTCACGGTTTGTGTTCTGTGTAGCTAAAGGCCACTCATTTAGGTGGGTGTGATCTTTAGTCCAGCTTACTAATTGAGATTTATGTTCAAGTAACTCAGCACACCTGAAAAGGTGTGGCCTCTAGCCCAACCATGTGATTAAGATTTTTCTCCAAATAAGCAAACTCTTTGTCCGGATACCCATGTAGATGTTTGGCTTGAAGTCCAGTCCACCCCCCCCCCAAATTAAGATTAACTACTAAGTAAACAAACCTACTTCCCTCGTGTGACCTCTAGAGAGTGCTTACGTCCATCGTATCTGACTTGGGGTCACCTGTCAATCAATGTGATGGAATAAAAAAAAGGGGGAGGGAGTTGTTCATCTGGAAATATACCTAGTTACCTTAGAGGTGTGGCTATTGTAGTCCAGCCCCGCTAATAAAGATTAAATACTAAGTAAACAAACTCAGTTCCCTCGAAAGGTGTGACCTCTAGAGAGTGTCGATACGCTGACATTAAACCTACGTCTATCGTATTTAACTTGTGTTCACCTGCCTATAAAAAACCCTCAATGTGATGGACTAAACAAATAAAAGGGGTGGGAGTTGTTCATCTCTACCTCTGGAGATATACCCGCACAGCTAGACAGACGTCTGGTCAGCATGACGTAGTCAAGGAATGTAGCATTTTAACATGTTAACTAACCTACTCAAAGGTCAAGACAAATTGAAAAAAGTGTCGGCCATTGCTGCTCTGTATGTAAAGCGCATTTATGACGTAACGTTTCATTTCTATTTATATTAACACACCTTGTCTTTATAATAAACGATGTTTGGTGCATATTCATAATGGCTCTATTTTTAAGCACATTATTTTGTTTTAGTATAAACATTAATACATTCTTAAACAGACATTAATGGAACGAGGTTCACTTTATGTATATTAAATAGGTGTACTTTTTACTATCCGGTAGTGATATCCGGCCGGAGCCGAATAGTAAAAAATGTTAGGTATTCGTCAGAAGCAGGAGCGACTATCCGGTGCACCCCTAAAATATATATAATACATAGTTATATATATATATATAATACACAGTTATATATATATATATATAATACACAGTTATATATATATATATAATACACAGTTATATATATATATATATATAATACACAGTTATATATATATATATAATACACAGTTATATATATATATATATAATACATAGTTATATATATATATATATAATACATAGTTATATATATATATATATAATACATAGTTATATATATATATATATATAATACATAGTTATATATATATATAATACATAGTTATATATATATATAATACATAGTTATATATATATATAATACATAGTTATATATATATATATAATACATAGTTATATATATATATAATACATAGTTATATATATATATATAATACATAGTTATATATATATATAATACATAGTTATATATATATATAATACAAAGTTATATATATATATATAATACATAGTTATATATATATATATAATACATAGTTATATATATATATAATACATAGTTATATATATATATATAATATACATAGTTATATATATATAATATACATAGTTATATATATATATATAATATACATAGTTATATATATATATATAATATACATAGTTATATATATATAATACATAGTTATATATATATATAATATACATAGTTATATATATATATATATATATAATATACATAGTTATATATATATATATAATATACATATTTATATATATATATATATAATATATAGTTATATATATATATATATATATAATATATAGTTTTATATTTACATACATATACACACACACATATATATATATATGTTTATATATATATATACATATATATATATATATATATATATATATATATATACATATATATATATACATATATATATATATACATATATATATATATATACATATATATATATATATATATATATACATATATATATATATATATATATACATATATATACATATATATATATATATCTACATATATATATATATATATATATATATATATATATATCTACATATATATATCTACATATATCTACATATATATATATTTATATATATTATATTATATATATATAGTTAATACATAGTTTGGAGAATATAATAATACATAATATATATATATATATATTATATTTAAACTATTTCTCTACTAAAAGGTTGTTGACCCCTGATCTATCTAAACCAAAAAAAAAAAAAAAGACAATTAAATGAGAAGATAGGATTGTAATCTTTAAATGTTGATTATAATCAGTTCTAATCTTAGAACAAAGATATATAAATTGTTACTTTAATCAGTAAGGTTAATTTTTGGAGCAAATAAAGGACTGAATCCATTCATGCATGATAAATGAAATTCAATCATGCTTAGTCAACTGAGTCTCAGGTAATACAATACAGCACCCATTTAAAAAGGCCCCAACCATTCAGATTGTCAATTATCACCTAGCATATAAAGTACAGTCAAAACTAGAAGTAATTCAATAGTAGAGACCTACAGACTAGAGTATGAGTAAAGGAGTGTTGTTAGTGTGAAATTTGATTACTCCTAAAGCAGTAAATCTTTAGATATATTTGTTTTTTATTTTATAAAACAATTATAAAGATTTTTATAGTAATTTTTGAGGAGATCTTTTTTTAAAAAATCAATTGAGAAATTAAGAAAAAGTGCATGATACAGACAGTATGGCTAACCACAAAAGATTACAAAAGTAAAGTTTCCATTCACACCTAGGGGTTTTTAATGTAGATGATGCAAAGATATTTATTTTTGTTTTAAAAATTAAAGAAACACATGGTATGAACACTCAAAAAGAGTCGTGACATTTCAAGAATGGCAAGCCTTAAAATGGTAGAATACTGTTTAAGACATTATGGAAAGAAAAGGATTCGGAAAAAGAGTACACATGAAACAATAGCCATTGCTGTTGTAAACTAATACCCTCTACATGTAATTATTAACCTTCTGTTTGCCGTTCTTTAATTAATTTTCTTTTCACTACATTTATACAACATGTTTAAAATACTGGGATAGTGATTTCTACACCCACTTTTAGATTTATTTTATGTTTGCATGATTAGATGTGTGTTAATTGTCTCAATTGTTGTTTTTTTGTGTTTTTTTTATTCATTAATGTTATTCTAACTTTGAATTTTTGAATATCATTTATATAAATTATAATATATATAGTCTAGATATATAGGCCAAAAATTCAAAGTTTGACTTTGACAGCGCATTATTTGATAATGGTTTGACATAGAAAAAAAAATGAAGTATCAAAATCTTCTTTAGTTTAAGGAGAATAAGGATGACTACTAATATTTGTACCCCTAACCTATTATATTTGTTATTATATTTAATGTTAAAGAGACCATGTGTCTTCATTTAATTCAAACAAATTTTGTCACACATTTTATTTGATTCCAAACACCAAAATTTATTCCAAACAGTCTCTAAATGTTGGCATCAATAAACTCAGATTTTAATATTAATATTAATTAAATTCTAAGATCCCCAAGCATAGCCCCTCATATGAAATAATAAGATGTTTTCAAATTATGCATAAATACGAACACAAAAAATAAAAATTTGAACAAATTTGAACTTATTCTATCAAATTAGATCACTTGGATAGTGACTTCTACACCAATTTTTAGACTTATATTATGTAAGCATGATTAGATGTGTGTTAAAAGTTTGTGTTTTTTTTTTTGTTTATTCATTTAATAAAGTACAGGCTACAGGCTAGGATGGCCATTCTTGCCTAAATAGCTGAATCCTCTATATTCTCTCTATAAATCTAGATCTATCTATTTAACTTCATTCAAGCTCACTCCAGACATCTGCCCATTTATTCTCTATAAAAAAAAAAACATCAACAAACAAACAAATATAATACAAGATAATTAATATTCATGTCCAAAACTGGTTATTGGAATAAATTTTGGTAAGAAAATCGTAATTTAATACAAACACCCAATTAAATTTTTTTTTGTATGAAATCAAACAACTTGGCTTATGAATCAAATAATAAATCAGCTCCAAAAACAGAATAAATGTTGGTGGACTCATTACAATAGACTTAGCCAACCAAAAAATATAGTCTTAACGGTAGGAAGAGGTAAAGTCATCTTGGTAACATAGGAAAAAAAAAAAAAGCTGTCTTACAAATTTGAAATTCTTTTTTCTTACATAAAAAGACAGCTAAATGGAAGGAAATTGGGTCATAATCATTGGAAAATGGACATGCACATTATACAGCGCGAAAGTTTCATTAAATATCAAAATAAAGATGTAATGACCACAAAAACAGCGAGTTGTGCGGATTCATGTAATGTCCAGAATAAATAAATTACTCTAGATCTAGATAGATGAGAGTTAGAGAGTCTGTCTCTATGAAATCTATCAGTCTATGAGTATGAGTGTAGTATAATGCCAATAATGCTATACTATGCAATAATACTGCATGCAGTATCATTTATTGAATGCTATATATAACAATATAACACAGAAAGATAAATTTGGTATCATAATCATTGTAAACCTCTCATCAAGCTCTTGACATAATAATGTCATAATTAGATAGTTTCTGTTGTTATGTCATATAGATCTATGTGTTTATTTTGAATTTTTTGTCAAAGTACCTACTAGGTCTATAGTCATAATAATATTAATAGTCTAGATCTAGATGATAAATCTAGAATGTAGATAAAAGATTCTAGATCTATATACTAGTTCCATAGATAGGCGGCAGAGGGCCCATAGATGATAGTATGATTATAGATCTAGTTCTAGAATCTAGACTAGACTCTAGACGAGTAGATCTTTTCTAAATCTAGATTCTAGATCTTGATTTATTAATTTTTTTAAAAGAGCGCTTATTTTGAATAACTGGGTTAAACGGTTCTTTAGTGAAAAGTTTTAAACTTATAAACTGAGATTTAGATACATTCATTAAAACAAAGAAAGGCTGAGTTAGTAACAAACAATGAAACATTACAATAAGTTTTAATAACAAGTTCGTGTTGTCAAGTTCTGAAGAAGTGTTTTATTTTTTTTACCTTCCATCAAAGTCCAGTGGGAGCGACGACATTTCTGCCGTCCTATCCATCTCAAGACAGATATCTAGATCACATGTATCCTTTACCTGTGCATATACGAAACAATATTTAAACGACAGTCAACTTAACTTCTTTAGAATGGAAAGGGAACTGAAATAAAAAAAAAAAAAAATAGGCCTAGAGTACATACACATCAATGAATATAGGTTTCCATATTGCGCATGCGTATGAGTTTGTTTTCAAATCTCAGTGAATTAAAAAGTAATATTGGGTACGAATTCTCGAAAGAAGTTCGTGCAAATTTACGAAAATACCTTCTGGTCTTGCTATCTGATATCTGAGTATCTCTATAGTAGATCAAATAGTAAATTACATTAAAGATTCTGAGTCTAGTGACTAGTCTAGATTTATTTTCTTACTTTTACTTTTGGCAAACGTTTTGTCATACAATGATTTGAATGATACACTCGTCTCAGCAGCAGTGACACTACTCACTAGTCTATAATATCTATATCTAAGTCTAGTATCATCACTATGAATAGTATGAAAGTATGATGACTATCATTGACTGTCACTGTGACTATGTCAGTCAGTATGTGTGTCACTGTGACTGTAACTTTAAATTATGGGGCGTGTAACTGTTACTGTAACTTTGAGTATAACATACATAGTAGTGAGTCAATTATCTTAATGATGACACACCACCACCCCTCCAGGCTACACCGCTTTTCCAAAGACACTATCTAGATCTACTAATTGTACTGTAGTAATTCTACTCACATAGATCTAGATCTGTTCACAAACAATGTCAATGTGGTTCAAATATGTAGTCTAAGCTAATTTATAACTAAACTTTAAAACTAGACTATACTAAAGTATTCTATAGAGTCTACTCCAGTGTTTGCCAAATGTATTCCGCGGAACACTGAACCTTGGTGTTTTGGGAGGCCTGAATAAGTGTTCCACAAACTACTGTCCAAACAAGAGTGAGACAATGCTGTTTACTCTCGCCCTTCTTGTTTCTGCTAGCTATAGGTTGGATCATGAAGATTGCAACAGACCAGAAGCGGAACAGTATATACAGTGGACACTGTGGAAACAGCTAGACGACCTCAACTTTGCTGATAACCTGACTCTTCTCTCTCACACACAACAGCAGATGCAGGAAAAGGTAAGCACCATTGTGGATAATTCAGCTGAAATGGGTCTTACCATAAACAAAGTTGTTCAAGATACATCCTTCACAGTCCAAGGTGAAGTGTTGGAAGAGCTGGAAAGCTTCAGTAACCTAGACAACCATGGAGAAACAGATGCAGAGATGTCAGAAAGCTCGAGCAGCCTTCCTTCAGCTGAAGAACAACTGGGGATCTAGGGAAATAAGAGAAAAATCCAGGTATTCATCAATACCTGCCTGAGGAAGATTCTCATGATCCACTGGCAAGACAAGATCTCAATTAGGAACTGTAACAAAGAACAAAGCATCAGCCCATTGAAGTAGATATCCTTCAGAGACGCTAGAGATGGATAAGTCACACACTTCGCAAGCCTGCATCCAATTTAACTAGGCAAGTCCTAACTTGGGACCCCCAAGGAAAAAGAGAGGGACAGTGCAGGAATATATGGAGCCATGATTTTCAAGCAGATGGGCAAGACAAGGGGACAGTTGAAGAGACTTGCCAAGAACCGAGACACCTGGAGGAAGCTGGTTGGTGGCCTATGCCCCAGGCGAGACCTCAGGCAGAGATGAGGCCAAACATGAATTAACCTCTTTTAAAAAAAGGCAATGTGTTCTACTAAATATTAAAATGTGCAAAGTGTTGTGTTAAGGAACAAGTTTGGGAAACACTGGTCTACTCTATGGGCACAAAGTTTAAATTATAATAAGTTAAAGTTGTCATACAGCTTTGTACACAAAGCATTAGAGTTTATTAAAAGAAATTTCTATAAATCAAATAAGAACATAAAACTAAAATGTTATTTAACCTTGGTTAGGCCAATAATAGAATATGCTTCCTCTGTTTGGGACTCCTCAACTCAAGAAAACATTAAGAAACTGGAACAGACACAAAATAGAGCAATTATACATAAAACACTGAACCATAATCTTCAAATACAAAAACAAAATTTAATAAAATATTCAAAAAGAAACAAAGATAAAGGCACATTCCTCGTCCCGTATGCTAAGACAAATTTGTACAAATGCTCCTTCTTCCCTAGCACTATTAGAGCATGGAATGGGTTGCCTGAGCTAGCCAGGAAAACCAGTGACTTGTCAGAATTTAGAACATTGGTTAATATGCATGACAAAATACATGACACATAGGACGTAATCATCTTCTTTTTTGAATTAACGTTTGTATCATATAAGAAAAGATTTGTACACCCATTTAAATTTATAAAATGAGTAACCTTGTCTGCATATCTCTCACTCCCAGTAGATCTAATATTTATATATACAGTATATAGATCTAATAAATAATGAGATACTTTGTAAACACCTAGATCTAGAATATCATATAATATATAAAAATGACAGTGTCATATAGATTTATCAAATGTAAAGATCTAGGCCATGGCCTACCAATTAAGTATGGAACAGGTTGCTTAAATCAGCTAGAAAAAACAATGACTTAGCAGACTTTTAAGTCTTTAACATATATATCTATGACTAGAATAACACATGGAACATGTAGGATGTAATTTATTAAATTTGTAATTTATTTGTCCCAATAATAAAAAAACTTAGTGAACCCCTATAAGTATGTCATGTCATAATAGTCCTAGGCCTATCACTATGACTGCTGTCACACTGTCTCTAGCTCAACTGTCATCAGCTCAGTCTGTAGCAAGTTTTTTCTAAACGCTTTCAATAAAATAAGTTCTACACAAACTTCACTGATCGTACACAAATACTTGATTTCCTTTTAATATTCAGAGCTGACTTTTTAGTTTTGGACAGATCTTTAGGATTTAAGGTTATTATATTTTAGCTCAAACCTTCTGCAGAATGTCAGGGGATGGCATTGGGGCAGGGTTCAAACCCAGGACTAAGATAACAGTTCTTAAATTATACCACACTTTTAGGCAGCTGATAAAATTAATTTAAATACATTTGAACAGTGTTTCTTGTTGAGTTGTTTTTTTCTTGTTCTTAATACCTTTTCAGATATTTCACCCATTACTTTTGCAAAGTTAACCAAATTAATAATGAATTTGATGAGTGATAAATATTTCTTATAAAAAAAAAGTATTATTGTTAAAATGCAGAAAATTTACAAGTAATTTCTGGGGAAGGGGAGAGCATCCCTATATTTCAAAACCATGACTTTTCTCTTTATTTTCCCTTCTGTTAGCCTAGTTGAAAAGTAAAGATTTAGAACATTACACTCTTATGAATTAATTTTATCCTATAATAAACAGCAATTAGTCCTAAAACATGAAAATATAGACCTATAGTTGCCTACAGAGCTATAACTTATTGAAGACTATCATGATAAACTAAACTAAATTGTGCTTCAATGTTACAAACTACATCTAAATAAAATTGACAAATGGAAGAGCTTAGACATTTTGATTCTGCACTGCAAAGAACTGCACACAAAAAATATAAAACTTTAGAAAAACAAAGCTTAAATTATCTACACTTCCTTTATTTCGTACACCAGATACACCATAAAGCTTATTTATGAATTTGCCTCAATGTATGAAAATCTTATAGATCTGTGTAGATCTAATATATAGATGTATATATATATATATATGAGTGCATTGGTCAGTTTATTGTAACTTAACAGTCTTTTATGATCATATAGAAAATCTCTAAAGTATTATTGAATGACTAAAAAATGTGTGGACGCACAGCATGGTAGGTTTATTATTAATGTTTATAACATTTTAATTAATTAAATTATTTGTCACGTACACAGTATCTATATTTAGCTCGTCAGCGACCTTGGGAAATTCCATCACACGGAGGGCTATGTGTCAGAATAAATGTGATTGGTTTTGAAATATTAATTTTTGTACATTGAGCTGCATTTATTGGTTGGTATTGCAACGAGGTGCGTTAGACACTAGACAATGCTATACCCGGGGAAAAGTTCTAGATTTTTAGTCAGTCTTGTATGGAACATGTTAGTGAGAACATGCACTAGAGTTTTGTATTAGAACTCGATTATAATATTGTGTAGATCTGTTATTTTATTCAAGTACATTTAACCATTGTAATTATTTGTGAATAGCTTTTTCAAGTTATGAATTAAAGTAATTGTTTTAGACAAAGAGAAGTTTCTTCATTGAATATAGTAACATCATACTTAGATCGACTTAGCAATTGGCAACTTCTAGATGGTCTTATTATCAACTGGCAACATTTTGAATGATCGTATTATCAACTAGATCTAGCTACTTCTATACGATCATCTTATTAAAAGACGATTTCAAGATCCTCTGCAATCACGATCATTGATGGTGTGATATAGATCAAGATAATCTTCAACGTGACATCTATCATAGCATCTTCATAGATCTTGACATTTGACATCCACAATTGATGATTGTGACACTATTTATTAATCTATTACATGCCAAGTACCGTGTCCTATTTAGGCAGTCAGAATTGTCCTTTATAGTTCTTAATATTTGGTTTAATGCTAAGGTGTTTTTTTAAGCAATCAGAAACATTGTTCTTATGAGCTTTTTTTAAGTTTTATTACAAATCTTCAGTGGTTTCAAGAACAACATTGAATCAAAATAGCTTGTTACAGTAATGGATGTATCAAAACAACTTGTTATAGTCATGCATCTGATTAGGTGTCACATAATGTGAACTCAAACCCATTATTTTACCCACACTTGGTCTATAGTTTACTCATTGTTGGGCAAGTAACTAAGTTTATATTTTCCTTTTTCCAGAGGCACTTTGAAATCACCCTGGAGGACAAATTTGTTATCCCTATATGAGCTGAACACAATATCATTTATCCCCTTGGAGAAATCTAGACTACATCTATAAATATGATACATATTATTTATCATTGTATCAGAAAACAAATGTTATTATCATTTGGCATTCAAAGTTGAAATCTTTTTTTTTTCATAATCTAAGCACCTTAGAACCTAATGACATTGCTGCATCATGTACTTACACAGACAAGAATGGTACAAGAAAACAGCCACATTGGGTAGATGCCCCAGGTGGTCAAAAGTACTATCCATCATATAACAAAGCTCCAACTTCATTCAAGTAAGATTGCTGAATTCATAACTTCTGTACTATTACTGCAATTACCTTTACCTATCCCTTAGTCTGTTGGACCGTTGAGGTACCATGCAAGATTTGTAGACCGTCTTTCTCCATTCGTCCCTGTCTTTTGCCTTAGATAGTACCTCTTGCAATGGCAGGCCCTTCCAGGCAATTACAAAATGACAGTTTTTTAACTAGAAGCTATACAAGGGAAAATTGTCACATTGAGTTGTTGTTTTTTTAAGTAATTAAATAAATGTCATTATCTGTGCTTCTAAAATTGGTAACAATATTTGAATCTCAAGCTATCCTCAATCAAGTCTTCTTAATTCAAATTAAGCCAGTGTTTCTCAACCATTTAATTGTAAACCCCACCTCCTACCCATGAAGTCTTAATAACATATTTGTGTCATATTGAATACTTTTGTGATTTGACTTAGGTGTTTATTACTGAGTAACATAATGTTTTCTCAGATAGTTTCTTGTCTTGGGTATTGTCTTTGATACAAATTGTTTAACGCTTACACCTAATGACTGTTTTTATATGTACTGATAGCCCAGTTCTTACTTCAAGTCAACACTTTGTTAAGCCAGACATCAAATCAGAAAGGGATCGCATCTTAATGCCCATGAAGTGGGGGATGACCCCTAGCTGGTACCATGGTGACCCTTACAAAGTGCCCTATGAGACTAACAACTGTCGAGCAGAAGGCATGCTGGATAAAAAGACCTATAAAGTGGCTCTAAAAAAGGGATATAGGTGTGTGGTCTTGGCTGATGGGTAGGTTAATGTTTTGTTTAATTGTAGATCTGCAAATATACAAAAAGTTTAAAACCTAAGATATATAGAGCAAGTTAGTAGTGTAGAATGTAGAATATATTTTCTTATAGGCTAGATGTTTGGTATGTATTAGAAAAGGACAGACACAAGACTGTTCTAATATAAAGTGCTTAAATCTATGCCTATTAGAATCCTAGAACAACTAGTAACTAGATTAGTTACCTTGCATGATATAATGCTATCTTAGCACTTATGATGCATTTAATAATACACAAAATTGGCTTTTTGAAAATCATAACATCTTAATATTTGAATTAAAACATAAATGAATTAAAACCATTAAAAAAATATATCATTCTTAAACTGTAATCTTTAAAAATTCTATAATTATATTTGTGGATTCTTGATTACATTGTTTCATTGGATGAAAATTCTGTTTATAAAATTTATGGTAAATGCTATTTAAATTTCACAAAATATACAAAATATTTTTTTCTTGTATGCTACATATACCTTTTATACATCTAAATAAAATAATAATAATAATAAAATTAACTTGTAGAGTTCCCTCAATATTCCAATTTATTTTTTTTTTTTTTTAAATTACTTTTAATTTTTCTAAAAATTGCTTACAGTAGATTTTATTCCTACTAAATATTGTTTGACACTATTATTTTGGAGATTCTATAACACCTATTTTCTTATGGATGACAAGATTTTCCAATACTTTCATTAGATTCTTTGAGTGGCAGACAACAAAGGAGGGCAAGCAAGCATTTCTCTTTTATTTCCCACAACCAGAAACTGTGAAATTCCCATTCTCTGTGTTAGACACCAGCAAGAAAGAGCTAAAAGAACATCAACCCTCAGAGACATGTATCAATAGTGAGCTCAAAGGGGAAGGCTATACTGATGTTGGTGAACCAAAAGTGAAGCAAGAATTCAAAGATGAAAACAGTGGGGACTACACTGTCGTAGAGAAGTCTGGTCCCAGGCTACTTACAATGGCGGGTGTTTTTGATGTCTGGGATCCTCATGATGTAAGTTGATGTAACTATCGCTGTACATGATGCTTTCTTGAATACCCCAGTTACAAAAAGATTAAACCTGGAATGTGGTGGCACATAATGGGGAAATCATTATTTTTGAGCTGGTAAAGACAGGATTGATTCCCCTTAGGAAATTTATATAAGGTCTTACCAAACGGATGACTGTAAATGGGATTCTATGAAGCTGATAGGCAAAGTCTTCACCAGGATTCGAACCTGGGACTCTTTGCTTCAGAAGCCAGGTGCTTTACCACTCAGCCTTTTCGTAATCAGTATATGATAATTAAAAAAGCAGTTGGGTTATTTAATAAGGGGTTAAGCTAACATTACCTTTGTTATTTGCAGGGTTCTCCACCATTGTACTCCTATAGTGTCATAACAGTGTCTGCTTCATCTGACATGGCTTGGTGCCATCATCGTATGCCAGTAGGTTTTAGGCTAAACTAATTTTGTTCCATACTAAATAGTTATAATTGTAATATAGTACATGATTTTTGTTTTTATAAGATTTAAAATCATTAGCTCATAATAGAATACAAAACATTTGTTATCATATATAATAATATTATTATGGATCAACTGATATGTTTTCATAAGCTATTAAATCTTTAGCTCATAATGTGATAGAATGTGATGAGAAGCTGACTTTCAATTTTTGACATACCCACATTCCTCTGTGCATAAAGCTTACATTTAATATGAACTATTGATGAGGCTGGTTGTTTTCCAAACTTATTGAACATATATATTTATTGATTGTTCTACTTTTTAATGTTTTTGTTTTCTTTGTTGAAAAAACAAATTAATGGATTTTTTTTGAAAATATTACTTATCTCCCTTAGCTTTGGAATTTTAAAGTAAATTTTTAAATCAGAAATAGGAGCTAATGTATATTCTACAGGATTAGTTTAAATTGCTAGTTAATTTATTTCAAAGCATATAACAACTCACTCTGTCTGTCTGGTAAAAAGTGTCTACATGTTATTTCTCCCACACCCATTCTCATATCAAGCTGAAACTTTACAAAATTATTCAATAACATAGAAAAGACATGAATCAATTTTAATAAAAGGAGCCAATTAAACAATTAATTACTGGTAATTCATTATTTTTTTTAATAGCAACAAGGGAAACGATACTTCAGTATTCACAGATAGGACTAAATCTGTTAGGTTTAGTCCCCTGAAATATTTGTTAACACTTTTTCTCCCTCATGCATTCTTCAATCAAGTTGATACTTTAAACAATTTTTTAATCAATAAAGAAAAAAAATAATTTAGTCAATTACGTCTTGGTAATTAATTATTTTGTTTGATATCGAGTAAGGGAAATAGCCTGTACATTATTGGTAGATATTGTTTTAAAGATGGAGTTCTTCCCCTTTAGATAGCTTTGCTTTTTAAAAAAAAGAATTTTTTATATTCTGCTTGTTTTCTTTGAATTTCAAAGTGTATGCGTATAAAGTAAGATTTAATGAAAATTGTGTAGTCTTGTTATCAATGCTGTTGTAGAGTAGATTCAACTGCATTTTAAATATAAACTATGTGTTTATTCTTTTTGTTTTAGGCAATACTAACTACAGATGAAGAAATCCAAGACTGGCTAGATTTTTCTAATGTCCCTTTAGACAAGGTTTGGAAGATGTTGTATATGTGAAGCTGAGTTTGAATATTAATCAGTTAGTTATTAAATGTTAATAGTTTGATATTTTTATATATTTCTTTTAACCTATTCTCAGGCTGTTTCACTAATTAAGCCCCAAGTCTGTTTGACATATCATCCAGTGTCCAAAGCAGTCAACAGTTCCAAATGTCAGTCAGAAGACTGTGTTAAACCAATAGAGTTAGGGTAAGGATTGTTTCTGTAGCATTACTCAGTCATAGAACATGTTTATCTCACAATTTGTTCATTTTTCTTATGCTTTCTTGGGGAGCATAGGACCGCAACCACACCTCTCCACCGAACTTGGTTCTGAGCAGCTTTCATCTGCTGCCATGTCATTCCAGTATCCTCAGCTTCACTGATGACTGACCTCTTCCAGGTTTGCTTGGGTCTGTCCACTTTCCTTGCAGTTCCAATCAGTGCCTGCATTGCAACATTGATAGCTGCTTTTCGATGGGTGTGTCCTATCCAGCTCCACTTTTGCTTTTTTGATATCTTGGGCTATGTGCTTTTGTCTAGTTCTCACCCACTAATTGACAGTAATTATCTAATTTCTAATATCCAACTCAGGCATCTGTTAATACAAAGGTCTTAAGCTTTTCCATATTTGTTTTAGTGACTCTCCATGTCTCTGAACGCATTTTATGCTTTACATAATAAATGTTGTTTTGTTTGTTTGTTTGTTTTTTTCAGAAAATCAAAGTCTAATGCCAGCAGTAATCTGATGCTCAACTGGCTTAAGTCTGGATCTCCAGCCAAGAAGAAAAAAATATAAAATCTTAAGCTGCATATTTTAAAAACTAGGATTGTGGAGTACAATAAGCAAGAAAATGAAACAAAACCATGCATTAAAAATATATCAACTTCCTGTTATTGGTTGTTTATTAAAAAGAAATGACTGCCAGTAGATTTGAATAGCGTTCTTCTCACTACAAAGGACTTGTAATAAGAAAGTGTTCACTACCTAAACAATATACATTTTAAAATTGCTCTTTTTTTTTTTTCATTAATAAATCACTAGTCTTAAATTCTATTAAAATGTGTGTTCAATTAAGTTTACAATAGTCCTTATGATCTTTTTACTTCTATACTTTTTGTGTAAATATTGTTTTTCAAATTTAACTGTAATGCTCATTACTGCTGTTAATGTTTGCAATGTTATATTACTTCATGTTCAATAAACATTACATCTGTATTATATCTTAAATACAGCTTACTTTACTTGTCTTGTGGTCTGGGTTCTATAGTATGTGTAATATGAAGAGCTTGGTAAAATGTGTGGTGTGGGCTTTGAGCTGCAATAATCCCAACTTTGAACATCATCCTTTAAGAGTTAATGCTGGACCATACATTTAATTTCTGAAGCAAAAGTCTGCAATTTTAAACTTAATAAGGATGTGATTTTTATGTACCAGGTATGTACAAAGTCCATTGATTGTCATGTCCCTGATGACATGTATTTTCTTATCTCATACAATTGATGAGATGTATTAAAGTCTTGTAGCTTCTTAAATTCTCATGTGTGGAGGGTTCAGAACATTTATCCTAGATAAACCCTGCAGTGGTTTCAAGATCAGGCAGTTCTCCATATAGTTTTTCTTCTGCATGAGGTTTTTCAGGGTCAGTGTCTGCAGGTTTTTTTTTTAAATATTGTTGTGTCTGTACAATTTGTAATAGGCATTGTTATTCTTGAAATTGGGGCAAGAGCTGGTCCATTTCTCGTTTATTCTACTCTATCATTTTGTTCTGGGTTTATATGAATTTTCATTTGTTTGTTCATGCTACCATATTTAGCCAGTTTAACTGCTTTTTGTATTGTCTATCGATTTCAATGTCTGCTGGGATCCACTGAAGAACAGTTTTCTTGCTGTCGTTGTTGGTGCTTCAACATAGCTGTCCTGAGTTGTTTTAGATAGGAAGCATCGGAGTATATATCAACATAGCTGTCCTGAGTTGTTTTAGATAGGAAGCATCATAGTTTATATCAACATAGCTGTCCAGAGTTGTTTTAGATAGGAAGCATCGGAGTATATATCAACATAGCTGTCCTGAGTTGTTTTAGATAGGAAGCATCATAGTTTATATCAACATAGCTGTCCAGAGTTGTTTTAGATAGGAAGCATCGGAGTATATATCAACATAGCTGTCCTGAGTTTTAGATAGGAAGCATCAGAGTATATATCAACATAGCTGTCCTGAGTTTTAGATAGGAAGCATCAGAGTATATATCAACATAGCTGTCCTGAGTTTTAGATAGGAAGCATCAGAGTATATATCAACATAGCTGTCCTGAGTTTTAGATAGGAAGCATCAGAGTATATATCAACATAGCTGTTCTGAGTTTTAGATAGGAAGCATCAAAGTATATATCAACATAGCTGTCCTGAGTTTTAGATAGGAAGCATCAGAGTATATATCAACATATCTGTCCTGAGTTGTTTTAGATAGGAAGCATCGGAGTATATATCAACATAGCTGTCCTGAGTTTTAGATAGGAAGCATCAGAGTATATATCAACATAGCTGTCCTGAGTTGTAGATAGGAAGCAACAGAGTATATATCAACATAGCTGTCCTGAGTTGTTTTAGATAGGAAGCATCAGAGTATATATCAACATAGCTGTCCTGAGCTTTAGATAGTAAGCATCAGAGTATATATCAACATAGCTGTCCTGAGTTTTAGATAGGAAGCATCAGAGTATATATCAACATAGCTGTCCTGAGTTGTTTTAGATAGGAAGCATCAGAGTATATATCAACATAGCTGTCCTGAGTTGTTTTAGATAGGAAGCATCAGAGTTTATATCAACATAGCTGTCCAGAGTTGTTTTATATAGGAAGCATCAGAGTTTATATCAACATAGCTGTCCTGAGTTGTTTTAGATAAGAAGCATCAGAGTTTATATCAACATAGCTGTCCTGAGTTTTAATAGGAAGCATCAGAGTTTATATCAACATAGCTGTCCTAAGTTTTAGATAGGAAGCATCAGAGTTTATATCAACAAATTTCCGTAAGGATCAATAAAGCAGTCTTAGTCTTAGTCCTGAGTTGTTTTAGATAAGAAGCATCAGAGTATTTCAGCCTTTGGGAGGACTTTTTTTGGCGTCCGTCGGGAAGGGGCGGACTGGGCGTCGAAATCGGCCCAGGTATTATCTTACCATCGGGTCCACAAATTGATTACCATTTGATGTACCTGTAGGCCTACATCTAATTGTTACCTGCCCTAGTAATAATTTAGGTGGTGTTTTTTTTTTATAATGCATCAAAAACGGAACGCAAAAAAATGGGCTCAGATAGGCCTAATTATCAAAAGTAGGTTTAAGGTTATCACGTAGACTAGTAATCTGATAATTCGACACTAGAACAGCTGGAAATTCTTAGAAATGTGTTATACCTGTTAACAAAAAAAAAATGGAATCTCAGATGCTCCAAATATTCCCCTGCAACTTTCTTCCAATCTCTCCAGGACACACAGTGCGGCACAAAATCACGATCTTCCGTTGCTTCCGTGAATGTGAGATGAATGTAATCTTTGAAATTAATTTTTGTCTTCTCAGAAATCTTGTTCTTAATACCACCAAACGTGGTGGCCTTTCGCAGGGCCGGTCCTAACAATAGCGGGGCCCTATGCGAAACTGATTGCGTGGGGCCTAGTTTGGGTGGTAATAAGGGTAATTAGTGAAAATTAAGATTTTGTATTAGAAAAAAAATTCGACTTATAATTTCATTTATTCTTTACTAAGAACAAAATTGCGATCAAATTAACTTTAATTTACGAACCTTGCAACCTATGGCATATTTATAAGACAGTGACTTTAAAAGCAAATAAAGAATTGTAGCTTCCGATTTAGGTGGATATTCGCCCGAATATTACATTTTATTACATGAAAGCTGACAATGCCTTTTTTTCTTTTATCGCGCGATAGGATTGGCGTTTTCCGCAAAAAATGACACCCATAAATGACAATTTTGACTATTTTTCAGTAGATTTTTATGAGTTTTCAGAAGATTTTAATAAATTCAGGAGATTTCCTGGACTTTTTTCGTATATATCTGCAATTTAATAATTACATCTAGAATTAGCGCGGGGCCTATGAAAGCGCGGGGCCCACTTTCAATGACCGTTTGCCTGATTTCGTTTCATACGAGCAAGAATTTACGTTGTTTGAAAATGCTGCTGATAATGTGCAACCAGAGCTACGGAATTGCAATCAGATTCTTTGTTGAAATCGAAGTATATAGAAGTGGCTGTGCCAAAATCTTACAGTTATTTACCTGAACCCTTAGTTGAATTGCGGAAATTTGCAGCCAGAAATTTAGCTATCCTTGCAATCTCTGAGCAGTTCTTTTCCACATTGAAGGCTACAAAAACACCTCACCGCTCGAGATTATCTGATCAAATTTTTTTCATAAGTGATTAAAGTGTCGGTGGCAAACAAACTTCAAGCATCAGTACAATGAAAATAATGCGTAAGCATAGAAATTTTTTAATGAACAAAATAGTACTACAAATTTAGCTAAGGGACAGGCATTAATTATTGTATTCTACTGTATTGCTTCTATTATAATTTGCATAACACTAGTAGGCTATGTTTTTCAACGGATTTTTGGCGTCGGCCCTTCGGGTCACAGTAAGTTTTTTGTGTGGCCCATAAAACCTTAATGAGTTTGACATGACTGACCTAGAGGCTATAGGAAATCTCAAATTTGTACAAGCAATTGTACATTTGTAACATTAATTAGTTTGAATAGATTACTTCATTTCACGATTTTGAAACTCTTTGATAGAATTAAAAGAATAAAGCATATATAACACTCGAAAGAGAGCAACAAGAAAGTTTTTGCAATACATTCATTTATCAAGGATAAAACTAAGGTCCCTCGTCAACAAACTTTATCTACTATCTAAACATCTTTTACAAGATACTTGCGTACATTACAAAGTAAGTACGCACTAACTCAATAGCCAAGCACAAAACACACACCTTTTAATAAATAGTCAACTTCTTTAAAATTCAGTAACAGCCGTATGAGCAGTTATTACAAGACAACTCTCTTTGCGCTCACATCCATGGCTCACAATAATCAACTGTTCATATTCTTTATTTCCCACACTCTATAATGACTTATCTCTATTTATCAATGGACCTCATTCACCACTCGTAAACCAACAACATTAAGCCACGCGATTCTCTATCTCTTCTATACAAATTACGATCTAATTTTTAATACACAATGGCTATTACGTGACAGTGTTTTTTTCGTTGTTTTATCAATATTATCACGTGACTATAAATGTTGTTTGTTTACGATAAGCGAATGAGGTCCATTTATTGCGTAACTTGTTAATGCAGACGAGTAAGTCACGTTCCTTTGAAGTTTTAAGATATTTGTGTTTCGTGATCGAATAAAATACTCAGACACAAAGATAAAGGTACATTCCTTGGTTCATATGCTAGGACAAAGTTGTACAAATACTCTTTCTTCCCTAGTGCTATTACAGCATGGAATGGGTTGCCTGAGCTAGCCAGGAAAACCAGTGACTTCGCAGAATTTAAATCATTTTTTAACATGCATAACTAGATTGACCTAGGAACACGAGTAGTGTTCATCTTTTTTGAAGTAACGTCTGTATTTAGGGTTAGGGTTTAGATAAGATAATGTTGATTTGAGTCATTTGTTAAATGGCTTGGGAAGCAGAAGGCGCACGTGTACGCTATTATCATTGTCAGATTCGTCAAGGTTCTGGGAATCAGTTGAACCAAACTGGCAAGAAATCAGTCTTTTTACTGCATCTCTTAGCAGCAATTTTAAATTTGTATAATTATATTTTTCCTCCACACCTTTCTCTTTCCTTCAATGCGTAAAAGTGTGACTGCAGAAAGATTTTGTAGCGGAGAAATTCTGGGACGAACTAACCCAATAACATAATGCACATTTGACTGGACACAATATCTTTAAGTCAATTTTTAGGTAACAGTGGCTCAAAAGATTACTGCATACAATACTATCCCATATAACGGAAATTCGTTACTAATTTATAAGCTCAGCGTCTCGTTAAAGATTTACCCGAGAATGTATACAAAAATGCAATACTATACAAAATATAGGCCTACTCCTTATGTTGGCGCCTTTTCACCCTCAAGGCATAGAGACAAGTAGCTGGCAGCAGGTGGCCTATGAAAGAGACAGTTGGAGAACTCTCACAAAGAATATTTGAGACTCAAAGAAAATCCATTATTGAAGACAGGCGCAGGAAACTCAAAGAAAACTTAAATAGACCGCCTGCGGACAACGGCTGCATGAGATGCGGGAAAATATGTAGGTCGCAACTAAGTCTGCATGCATCCTTAATCTTCAGAATCGAAGACTGCCATTATTATTATTGTTTGTTTAAAACGCGTTGGTATATAAGAGGATTGTAAATCACCAGCAACATGGTATATGGATATAGATCTATGTGATTCCATTATTAGGCCCCTACTGTGTTTAGTATTAGGCTACGCAGTAAAGTTCTTTAAAGAAAAGTTAAAGAATGCCAATCATATTTACGGCAATTATAGTCATTCAAAGTGGCCCCCTTGGTGACCCCATCTGGAAACCAGTTGCCCACATAGCCAGTCCGCAACGACTGATTGGTTGTTTGGTGTACTTGGGTGTTTACTAATGTGGTAGCTGCAAGTTCAAGTGCTCCCCTTTCTCCACTGTGGCAGTCCAAGAGATCGTCAGTTGCAATCGACTTTTTCTTCTTTCACCATTAGGCCAGCTCCTCCATTTGTGGAGGATTTTTATGACGATTTGTCTGTGTAAACTCTGAACCATTGGTTGGGGGGGGGGGGGGGGGGGTAATGGGTTTTTAGAAAAGATGTCACTTATTCACTCTGTTTGGTTGCAGATTAAAAAATATATATTTTCAATACTGATCTATGCAGGAGATGCACTGTGTTACTTTGTTGATTCAATAGTTACATTTTCTAATTGGTATTTATTTAAATGAATTCTTTTTAGCCGTTTTTGAGTGCTAGACCAAAAAGTGGAGTTTGAATTTGAGTGGATGCCTCTAGCTCTAATGAGGGTTCTTTTTTATTGCTCCTGTCATTATCATTAGATGGCTGCCTGGTCGTGCGGTTTGCGCGCTGGACTGTCGTTCAGATTTATCGATGGTCCCGGGTTTCAACCCTACCCGCTCCCATCCCCCGTCGTCTTGCGGGAGGTTTGGACTAGAAAGTAATAATCTTCAACTTTGAAGGCTCATCCGAAACATGTAAAACATTTTACAAACATTTTTTACAGGTCAATACAAACTATTTTCTGTAATCCTGGTCGCATCAACCTCAGTTAGATGGATGTAATCAAACGAGACTTCAAAACAGTGCACATTGATATTGATCATTGGGAAAGACATAGCCCTAAACCGCACTACGTGAAGAGAGATGGTGACCAAGAAAGCTATGGACAGCAAGAAAAGCGTGCCATACGAAAAATGGCTGGCTCCTAAACCACCAAAGCGAATCACCGTAACCTGTGATATTTGTTGGACAGTCTCTCCAAAATGAGGCTCCACAGTCTTATAAAAAAGGGTTGAGGAGATGAACCATAGTCGTTGCGACTGAAGGACATATATGTAATACAACGAATTTAGGTCAGTGATCAGCAAGTAAAAAATAAAGAAACAGAACGTAAGATTCCTATTTTATTGAGCTATTCAACAAATGCATAATGAACACATGTATCTTGCAGTATGTTGCAGTTTATTAATATTTGCCAGTGTTTATACTCCCTATTATCTATCATCTATCTAGCCCACTGTTGAGATAGATAGTCTTCAAGTTCATTCAGTCTGTCAGTTTTCAACGACAATCTCAGGTGTTGAAAAAACTCAAAGTATTGGTGAAAATTATGCCTGAGGATGAAACATGAAATAAATGTAAAAAAAAAAGTAATAAACATGATTAGATTATGAATTCACTAACTATAACATAAGCTTTTTAAACAAAAATAATTAAATTTCTGCACAAACAGAATCTCTAACATTTTTTAAATTTGCATTTTTAGTGCAAACCAGTGAAAAATCTTTTTTTTACTAAATGAAAGAATTGATAGAAGCTTGACAGAATCACTAAACTTGACATAAGTCTAGTTCCGAAAGAGATTTTTAATGAAAATGTATAACATGAAACAAAAAAAAAAAAAAAAAAAAAAAAAAAAGATTTTGACAAGCAAACAGGAAGAGCTCTTCAATTCTGTTAACTATTAAGACATGATTCATTCGAGATATCCTTTTGAATAAAAAAAAATGGTTGTGTTTGGAAATAGTGAAGAATGGGACTGCCTCATTTTGACATCTAGTGAGGAGGCTTAGCGCATTTTTTTTGTTTTAGTGGTTAAGTGCTTGGCTTCTGAACCCAGAGGTCCAAGATTCAAATCCTGGTGAAGACTGGGATTTTTAGGGCGACTCTGAGTCCATCCAGCTCTTGGGGAAAAGTAAAGGCAGTTGGTCATTATGCTGGCCATATGACACCTTCTTTAACCATGGGTCATATAAACAGATGACCTTAACATTATCTGCCCTATCGAAAGGTCTGAAAAGGATATTTGACTTCACGTTGAGAGGGAGAAAAAAGGAGAGAACTTTTGCAGCCATTCTGAAACATGTCAAGAGTTAAATACAGATGAAACATTTTAATTGATAATGCCAGATTAGATATTTTAAAACAACAAATTTCTATGTTGTTTTTTTACATGACCAGTTTTCTTTGTTTTTTATTTTTAAAATGTTGAAAAATTCTTAATAAAAACTACCAGTAATTAGATTAAAGTGGTCAGCATGGTATCTATAATAAAACCTTTCAAACCCTCTTTTGATCTTTATTTTAATAAAACAAGGAAAACTAGCACAAAATATTATTTGTTTGGATAAAAAACAAAACCTGTACACAATACTTACATGGTGAGCAAAACAAATGCCAAAAGTTCTTTGGTTTTTAACAAGTGGTGTATATACGCTCTAGTGAAATTAATACATGCATAGCAACTACACCCTGGTAAAATGCTGCCAAAATCTTCTGAGTATCTGTAAACAGATCATGATTATCAAAGTAAGAAACTAACATATAATAATTTCAATTTAGACACACAAAATAATGTATTAAATTGACGAAACATAATTTTGATTTTTACAAAAATCTGGCTTTTAGTTTACTCAAGAATAGAGAACAATGTTGGTGTGAAAATAGCTTGACAGTATGGAATTAGTCTAGTGCACAGACTGTAGACACATCATCACTAAGTACTAGTTCTCAAGATCAATCATGTTTTACCAAGGAATCTGTGATTTTCACACATAGGATTCTTGCTTCCCTAGCCTCAACATGGCAACCTTGGTGGAAACATTTGATAATAGAATTGGATAGGCAAACAACGTGAGGTCAAACTGGCCTCCTACAATTTAATCTGTGAGCCTGGCAACCAACATATGCAATCAAATGCTATCCAAGTCCCTGAATGGAAATTAAACAAAAACTCTAAACCCAGTCCAGAATGCCACAGAGCAGTTACGCAGAGAAGGCAAATCCACTGGTATTTCTTTCCACAGAAATGCATTCACATAATAATAATAATATAAAGAAGAAATTCCCAGAGGTTTGAGGGGTATTGCGCGAGTGAAGCTTTCTTTGTATTTAATATCTGTGTTTTACTGTATAGGAAGTAGTTTTTATTGTAGGTGCGTTTTGTTGTCTAGAAAATTGTGTTTGTGTGTGTTTATGTCATCCTTAGTTCCCGCAAGAGACAGAGAGCTTCTGTTGTTGGCTGGTTAGCTAGTTTTCTGTTTACCCATTGTAACAGTATGTAAGTACATAGTTTTATTAAGGAGGATGATCTTTCGGTACGGGTGTCGCTATTGAAAAGTTTTTTGTTGTAGCGGCATCGCTAGATCTAGATTTTCTTTTCGTTTCAGGCTGTTTGGCTTGGGCTATGGGAAAGATTGTCACCTTTCCGCCTTAGAGCCATATCGTAACTATCATTGTTGAGGTGTAGGAAGTTGTTGGTCTGTAGGGTGTTGCAAGCCCTTATTGACTGTGGCACCGCTTTTTAAGGTGTGCTATATCTATTGTAAATAATTTATGTGTTCTTGCTTTTGTAAATAGCATTAAGACTTCATCATTTTTATCATAATACTTTATTTGTTCATTAAATTGCTAAACTTCCGCTTTTGTTGTTAACTAATGTAAGTTCACTTATTGTTAACATTAATAGTGTTCGTGTTGAACAATTGCCGTTGATTTAATAACTGTTTAGCTGAATAACATTTATTCGGTGCTCGTAGTTCTGTATGTTATTACCTTTTGGTTCTTGCTTTAAAGTGTTCAGGGTGGGGATACGGGACAGTGATATCATACCCTATCTAAGCAAATATTTCATGTTATGGTATGGCTGGCTGGTCATGCAGTAAGCGCAATGGATTGTGATTTGGTTGTCTTGATGGTCCCGGGCTCATACCCTGCCTGCTACCATCCCCCATAGTCCTGTGAGAGGTTTGGACCAGGAAATAGATTATCTTCAACTCTGAAGGAACATCCAAAACATGTAAAACAAACATTTTACACAAATCAGAAATAATCAATACCATCAAGGAATCTTCAAACAGGATCACAGGCAGAATCTTTGGTCTGATCATAACTACAGAAAGAAATCCTCATTATCCATAGGTTTTACTGAGCCTACTGGCTGCTTCAATTAGGGTGATTTACACATACTAAACAGAGAATTGGAGATGCGGTGGCTGAGTGGTAAAGCGCTTGGCATCAGAGCTGATGGTCCCGGGTTCAAATCCTGGTGATGACTGGGATTTTTTATTTCAGGATCTTTAGGCGCCTCTGAGTCCACCCAGCTCTAAAGGGTACCTGACATTAGTTGAGGAAAAGTAATGGTGGTTGGTTGTTGTGCTGGCCATATTATAACCTTGTAAACTGTAGGCCACAGAAACAGATGACCTTTATATCATCTGCCCTATAGACCACAAGGTCTGAAAGGGGAACTTTACTTTTTAAACAGAGAAGTCTATATAGACTTGTAGATGTAAAGATCAATAAGCTAAAGAAAAAAAGGTAAATGGATAATTGAGTTCAAACCTTGAATTGTGAAGATCAATGTAAAGTCCATTTGTTTCCTCATTCTTGGCATTAGCAGTCTGCAACTCAAGCTTGGCTGGCTGTGACAGTGGAGGTAGACTGTAGTCAGACACTAGAGCTAAACCTTTCTCTGTCAATATGTGAGGGTAAGTGATAGGAGGTTAAGGAGAATATTAATGGTAGGCAGTAACTTTTAGTTTAAACAAAGAAGATATGTAAAAAATACAGACACCCTCTAAATTTCACATTTATATTTTACCATAGCAGAAAAGACAAGTTGCAAGAAAGTTTTTTTTTCCTTTTTTTAAACATCTAGCACTGTTTGTTGCACCATGAAATGATAATTTAAGTTTTGCATGGTAGAGGAATAGCTATTGGTATTCCATGAAGGATTAGCAACCATGATATGGCCTAAAATTGTTTTATTATGTTTATAATGAACATGACATTAATAGCAGATTTATAGTACAAAGGTTATTAAAAGAAGAAGGTGAAGAAAACATGTCGAAACATAGGTTGGTCCTAATGGGGGTTCGAACCACTGACCCCCAACCCGGTGCCATCGCCTAACAGAGACCAGATACCAAACAAACATCCACTTTCGCCATCCAGCTCTCACATCTTCTCTTAATAAGCTTTGTACTTTAAATGCTGCTATTATTATGTTGCATGTCATGTTTAGTCATAATTGTTTCAGCACTAAAAGATTCAAACTCCAATTACGTTTTTAAAAAACTTCAGAATTGAAGATTTATGGCATCCTAGTCCTAACCTAAAGACTGCAGGGGATAGGGGCCAAAAATTCGTGTGTGTATACTGGGCCAAAAGTATGTATGTGTATGTGTGTTGGGGGGGGTAATGATGTGGGCCACTTCAACTGAATGTTACAGATACTTGAATTTATGGCCAAAAGTAAATTAATTTGTCATTTTCATTTCATATTTTTCTTCAGAAATGAAGATTATTAAGTCCTAGAGAGCACAGTTCAAACATTGTGATGACAATTCAGAGTGCGACCATGCAAGCATTAAACATTTGTAGCATTACTGTAATAGTTCTAAAAAATGAATTACAATAAAAGGATATGCACTGGAGAAAATATCCACGCCCAGCTTGAAAGCCTTAATTACTTGAAGTGGTGACCAGACAGTTTCCATGATACGGGGCTTATCTGTTGGAAGTTGTTCCTGTTGTAAAAAGTGCAAGGTAAAGTTTGAGATGTAAATTTAAAGAGTGAAGTTAGCTTACATTTTTTTTTCTTAAAAAAACAAAACAAAACTTACTAGCATTATAAATTAAAAACAAAACAAAATAAAAAATAAAAAACAATATAATTTAAATCCCAATACTAAGCAGAAAAAGAGAATAAGATAAAAAATATGATACAGGCACAACACTAAAGATAGTCATGGCCTGTCCTTTGCAGATTCCTTGAGGATTTAGTATAAATCAAGACCGTTGGGGATGGAGATAAGTTAACAGTAGTAACCTTAAGGAATACAACCAAGATTTTGTTTAACACAAACATGGTAGCTCATGAAAGTTTTGACATATTTAGGACATAGCTCTATCATTTTCTGTTTTTATTTGGGTGGGTGCAATTCATAAGCACATTTATCCTTTCAACTTAAAGTGTTTCTGATATTTTTTGGAAGCATAATTATTAAGAAGGATGTATGCAAACGCAACATGAAGCTCTTCAAAATCGACACTAGCAGCTGGGAAGAGGTGGCACTGGATAGATCCACATGGAGAGAGAGCATAATGGAAGGGTCACGAATCGCAGATGTCATACACAACAGAAGCAGAAGGAAGGGTGAAAGTGCAACGGCACCAGTGATTACATATGTCCAACCTGCGATAGCAGCTGTGTATCAAGGATTGACCTCTTTAGTCACACAAGAAGTTGCAAAGGGAGAAGATCGTCTCTCGAGACGTAAAATGCCACAGAATTATTAAGAAGGCTAATAAAGTAAAATATTAAATATAGACATATTTTTATGTAAAGATTTACAATTCATCAATATGTGTTTTGAAATGAAATAATCTTGTCAATGCCCAGTCAGTAAAATACACCATCTCTATGTTTATACAAGGTCAGAGACCAGTGGTCACCATGAGTTAACAGCCTTTTTATCAGGTGTTCAACATGGAGTCTGTTTATTTGTATTTAAAAATATATAGACTAGTCTGTGTATTTGTATTTAAAAATATATTGACTCTACTATGTTAAAGCATTTAATGTTAACTTTACATAGAATTGAAATGGCAGCTAATTATGCCATTGGAAATTCAACTAGACTTTCCTTTTTGCTAAAAAAAAAATTTAAGCCAAATACAACCTTAAAGTGGTATGGTAGTGAACAGTATTCACACTAAGCCATTGGAGGACAACTTTGAAGTGTCATTGTTCCTAGCACAGGGATAACAGCTTCAGGAATACCAGATAGCTTTGGCTTTTAGAGCTAACAATGCTCGGGCAAAAAAAACAACAGAAAAAGCGAGAGGAAAAAAATCTCAAGAGTGAAAAAGGAAAAGAGCGCATCCGAACTAGAAGTCCCATAATCAATCAGAATTGTGGGGTTAGCATAGCAAAAAATAACCCTAAAAAAGTAGTTGTAGTCGTCTGCTAATATCAGTGTGAAAAATCAACAGTTTATGCAAAAATTATTAAAATGACCCAACCCACTGGTTTCATTTGTAAGCAGGCCATTAGATAATTGCCTAGTTCATTTAGTACTGATTTAGTCTCATGGCAGAGAAACATAATTATTTACTTAAATTCCAAAATTAAGAGTTACTAACCAGTGTGAAAGATAAAATTTTGGTAAAATCTGGCAAGCTAAACAGGTCAACATCTCGATTACCTTTTTCGAATCCTTCGATTAGAAAACCTAATAAAAGAAAGATATATTTTTTATTGTAAAAGACAAGATATACACATGATAATTAATTAAGAAAAAACAAAGTAACTTTTTGTATCTTCTGAAAACTAAAAATCTATAGAGGAAGCAACTGTATTTCCTTTCATAAGATGTCACATTTGCAACATTTTTAGCAGTCTAAGTAAAAGATGACCATGATTTCAAAATGAAATGTCAGGAACTAACTATAGCTGCTTTGAATTAAGATTTTCCCGATTTTGTTTTTTGAACATTTTTTTAAACAAGTGCCATAAAGCAGTGTAAAAGGTCTACCATAGAAAATTAGTATTTTTAAAGCTTGTTTGTGTTCCAAAGGTATTAAATACTAAACATTTTTAGAAATAAACATATTGCTCTATTTCCAAGTTGTTGTTTTTTTGTATTATGTGAATCTAAAAAAATAAATTTTGACTTTTTTTGGGAGGGTTTTAGTTGACAGTTACCCCTGTTTGTATTGGAGTTAGAGGTAACTTTTTAAAAAATAGTAAATAAGTTAAGAAGCTATTTCAAAAATGGTAAGCTGTAATTTAATGCAAAGAATTTGTTTTTGTTAAGTATGAAGTTCTCATCTGCAACTTTGTGGTCCATGTAACAGGTAAAATAAAGTTCACTTGCTGTTGTAACCAATAGTGTATGCCAGTGACAGTAAGTATATCACCTAAAACATTATGTCTTCCTTTATTCTTTTGGAGTGTAAGAGCCCAGTCAAGCAAAATATGTCCCACAAAATCATAAATAATTCCAAACAATGCAATGATTAGATTTATAGACCCTTGCTTCAGAAACACATGAAACATAACTTGAATGATTTCTATTTAGTATTTACCATCTACTGGCCTTACAACAGTCTCTACAGCAGATCTTTTCCTCTGAGTTTCACTGAAACCTCCTTCTATGACACCAATCAGGCTTGATTTACTTAACACCTGCAAAACAAATTGTATGACATTTCATTCACAATCGTTTCAATCAAATATTGATTTCATAAATACATACAATCATTCAATGATATACCATCAATATCTGAACATCAAGCAAACTAAGTCTAGTCATCAGTCTGACAGATCTACACAGCATTCATCAACAGCAGTGGATTCAATATATCAGCATTAAGGAAGATTAAAAAATGATCACTGGTTTCAAGAATACATATTTGGGAGGTTTTCCGAGCTGCCTTTTAGGCGCTCAGTAAACACAACTCTGCCTTTCGACCACACTTCTCACCTACTCAGTTTAAATGGGTGTACTAATATTGTGATCATGGAAGAAAATAAGACTAGATTACTAATGAACTAAAAAACATTATACATTGCAATATATGGGTTGTTCCAGTTAAAATTGGTTTGCAAAAATTTGGTCACCATATTTAACATTTAGTTATCCTGTACTGCCACAGTGAACTTAAAGCAAACAATAATGTTTGTACTCTAGACCTGGAATGTTACAAGCCATGTTGTTTTTTTCCTTAACATTAAAGCTTTCAACTCCAAACAAATGTGATTAGTTTAATTAATGCTAATTCTTTAAAAAAAAAAATGTATTTGTGTTGTCCTATTGTACTCTTAGAGAGAGTGAAATGAAATTTATACAGGATCTCTACTGACTTTAAGGGCTAAAGGGGCCTGGATAGTCTTGTCAGTTATTAGCTTGTCAGGATTAGTCATTGTTAAGCAATGTTGCCAAGTCAGAGGTCGTTGGAATTCTCATCTTAGTTGATCAATGTTCTGCCATATTTTCTTTACCTTATTTTAAAAATTGTTTTCTAGTACTGATCTTGTTATTTGCTGCAGGTAAGTACTTGAAGATACTTGAGTATTTCATACTTTCCAGTTGAATTACAGAGACTATATATTAAGTACTTGACATCAGCAAACATACCACAAAGCTAAACAATTAATGACTAACTTTAAGAGCAATATTAAATTCTATAATTTGAAAGTTTCTGGCTTTATACAGATGTTAAAACTGTTAATGCTCTAAGCTGTCTTTTCGGTAATTTATTACCTAAATTACATCATCTTTTATGTCGCTTTCCCAGTTCATCCTTTATGGTATACTAAATTACTTCTACTACATTGCATATTATGTCACATGTTGTTTTTATTGAACTAAAAGCAGCACAAACTCAGCCATATAAGAAAGATGATTTTATATTTCAAAATTTTTGTTTGCTGCCTGCACTGTTGTAGAAATAGAAATGTCAAAACATGAATCTGTTGGTAATGGTGTCTTTTGAGGACACTAAAGGTTGTTTATCATTATGCAATCCACTTAGCACAATTGTCTTCAGCCACTAACATGCCTTACTGATGCCTGATTTGTAGTGGAGTAGCTCACCTCACTTTTATTTTTAGCCTCCACAATTTCATCCAGAAAGTCTAAGGTGCGGTCCACAGACTTGACCAGACGTTTGTTTCCACAGCTGACATCTGTGTCCCCATCACTCATGGCTTGAAACCAGTCGGGGCAAAATGACTCTTGTATTTTCATGAACAATGATGTGTCAAGCTGAATAAAATATTTTTTTTAAATTAAAATATTTTTTTTTTTAACTAACAATAAATTTGTCAACAACTCTAGTCTATTTAGTATTCAACTTATGAAAGTCAAATTAGTATCATATCATGTTTAATATATTATTGATACAAAATTTCATATTTTAAAAATCTTAAATAAAAATTACAAGTGTGGCAAACTGTATTAATAGTACAAACTAAAAATGAGCAAATGAAAAAATATTTACTTTAATTTTCCCACCTTTGCCCCACACTGCTACACCAGAGTTATCATTCTTGCCAGGGGAGATAGCTGCACTAGCATCATGAAGAGTTGTAAATATTACTGGATTCTTGTGAAGTTAAAAAAAAAAAATTAAGGTTATCTTATATTTTATTTTTATCCCTTATGTGTAAATGGCAATATTTAAATTAATTACTAAAATAAGTTTTTAAAAAATACAAAACGTACAGACATAGCAGTAAATTCTCGAAGACCTTTACCAAATTCTGCTACAGTTTCATGATGATCAGCCCTGAATGTGACAAAATTAGAACGGGTCAAAATAACTAAATATGTTTTGAAACATTAGCAACAAAGTTTATTGCACAAAACTTGCTTTAAAAAAAAAAAATCAATTACTTAACTAGACATCCATTGGTGTAACTGACTTTGGAGGATAGTTTGATGTATATAATATAATAATCAGTTCACAAAGTTGCTCTTTGTTGTTTATCCTGACACACATTTTTTTTTAAAACATTAAAATGTGTGTAATAAAAAGGCAAAGTAAAAAATGCTCCTATAAAATGTCACATAAATTTTACCCGTTTTCACAGTTAATCTCTTCAAATTACACACAAAAAGAAGGCATTGCAATAAGAAAACAACCCATTCAACTTTTACTCTTTGAAAAAGGGGAGAGGGGAGGCATCTGTGACAGATTTCTAATTTATCCAGGCAACTTCTCTTTTATCTTTCTTGCTTTCTTGTGCAGGATTTAAGTCATCAAAACCCATCATTTCCGCTGAGCAAGTTACTGTACAGTATAATCTTGTATAATCTGGAAAGTAGAGTTATGTCTATCAAATCATACTTACAAAGCACCGAGACTCATCACAGCTACTTCCGGTACATGGGCTACTCTGCGAAGCATGTCTATACTTAAATGTGGAGCACTTCCTGTGACATGTAGCGATTCATTTAAGTAAAGACAATGGAACAAAATGTTATATTTGTATGTACTTTAGAGGTTAAAATTTCGTAGACAAAGAAAAAAAATCTCTTTAATACTATGAAGTAAGGAAAGATTGGCACCTGTAAATTTCAATAAAATAATATAGCATATATAGTATAATAAAAAATAGTATGTGGTGTTTACATTATAGTATTGCAAATCATTGATCACAAACAAAATTGATAAATTTTAACTACCAGCCATTTTACTTTTGATTTTATATCTTAGGCATTTTACTTTAAACTTTATCTCTTGGACCACAAAGGTAATCTAAAACTTGTACCTTCTTGCTAATAAAGAAGCATTTACTATTCCATGCGAATGTTCAAATTGTGTAATTGTTGGGAAAGAATGTCATATAAAACCTGTAACTTAATTGTTGCTCACTACACTTTTTGGAAATCTGCTTTGATAAAATCTTCTGCTTGTTCATTAATGAGTTGTTAAAGTCTGATTTGATACTATTTCCTATTTGTTTAGTATCAAGTTGTTTAAAAAATGTAGTGTTATCTCTGAGGTATAAAATTATATTTTTTTAAATATTTGCATCAATCTTAAAAAAAAATGTACTGACCTCCCTTGGTAAACAGAGTACACATTGGAGTTTCAAGAGTTACATTCCCTTGTCTGTTAGCTTGAGAAATAATACCCAAACGCCCACCAGTGGCTAAAGTTTTTTCTATTATAAACTTCATTTCTATACTACCTTCTACATCAGAATAGACAAAAAATAATTAAATTAAATAACTAGTTAAAAATGTGATTCAAATTAATACACGATTGCAAATGTTTTTCTTGTTTCTAATATTCCTTCAGAGTTAAAGATAATCTACATCCTAGCCCAAACCTTCCGCAGGATGACGGGGTGGCAGCAAGCAGGATATGAATCTGGAACCAAGAAGACAACTGAACGTATGATGTGATTCACTTATCTCAAGGTACACAAGAGATTGATAAATGCTGTTAAAACAATACCCGAATTGATGTGAATCAGTGGTTGAAGAAAAAAACACAACAGAAAAAGATCTGAATATAATAACATAGTCAGTTAACACATGATTTACAGCTAAAAAGTAACATTTTTGTTAGCGTTAAAGCTAAGAAAAAAGTAGTGATAATTTTGTCTTAATTTCAATACACTAAATTTGTCAAGTTTTGCAAAAAAAACTTTGTTGCCAGCAACCATTTTCTGATTCATATTTCATGTCTTGATGTCACAGCCAAATGCTTATGCCCTAATGAATTAGCAGTCAAGAATTAAATCTTAAGATGAGGTGTGATTGTGATCATAGATTATATATCATGATATGTGTATCTGAGTGGCTTGAGCATAAAGAAAAGGATTAAGTCAATTATTAAAGTAAAGTATTATTTTAAGCAGTAGATCTAGTTCATAAGAAAAACATAAAAATACTTTAAAAAAAAAAAAAATCTGATACCAGTGTAATTGTTTAAAATAGTTTGGATCAGTCATGTAATTAAATTTGTAATAGACTAGACCAACAACAATAAATCTGTGTGACTATAAATATTTTTACCAATTTGTTTTTGTTTAGTGCTATTAAATATTTTTAGCTTTATCAATGTGCTATCCTATCACTTATCTGGACCAGTTGAGAAAATGGGGGCATGGGAAGAAAAAAAGGGAGATCTGGGTGGATTTTACTGTGAATGGTTTTTGAAAGCATTTACAAAAAAGGAGAAAAATTGGGAAAGGCGTGAATTTGAACTCAGGTCAACTAGCTAAGTCAGTGCTAACCACTTTGCTAGTGAGCTACTTATTACTAGAGAAGATTGTATAGATATAAAGATCTAGTTTGTTTCAAGTTAGAGCAGTGATCTGTAAAGCGACTAATTCAGCTTACAGTGCATGGTTACACCACCACTTTAATCAAGTACTATTTCTTTCCCTTGTTCGAGATAAAAAAAAATCAATTACCATATAGCTAATTAACTAATTGGTTAACATTTTTTTTATTGAGTCTTGTGTTGCCAGATAAATAAATAATTGTGCAGAATTTCAGCTTGATCCGAGATTGGGTGTCAGAAATAACCAGTCTGAGTGGGGTAGCTAAAACTAATTAAATTAAAAATATGTAGACTAAATCTAGTAGATAAAAAGTCTAAGATTTACGAGGCTTATTGACTTAGTGCTCTAAATCAAAATAGATGTAGATCTATATAGATCCACTTTACTTAGTAGTAGAGTAGATCTAATACTAATAATAACTAGAGTGACTTGACTCTAATAGCCCAGCCATAGACTCCAGCTTACTATTACAGTGTTCACTGCGACACAGATTAGGACAGTTGGATTGATTTCAACTTGTTCTATTTCCGCGAAAAGCGGAAGTAACTTGTATCCCGTAAATAAACAATTGAATGTCAAAAAGATCTGCAAAATTCTCGACAAGCAACGGCAAAGGTTTGATGGTCCGTTCAATAAAAAAATCAGTAAGTCATGATATTAATTCACAAGAAAGCATTGATCGAAGGAAAATAATACATTTAATAGCATTAATAAAGTAATCCTTTTTGTAGCGCTATTAAACATCTGTCTGTTTTTGAAGTGTTAAAATTGAGTGTGAGACTGGTCATTGGATTTGGTCTGGAGTCGAGAACTCGTCAGCTCAACTGGTTGACTGTCGAGTGAGAGCTGGTGAGTTAAGATGTTAAGACTAAGAGGGATGACTCGATCTCTATTAGATCTAGATTTAATTATTGTGTTTTATAGTTTGTTACTGCCTATGACCCTAGCCCTAACCCATACGCTAGAACAAATTCGTACAACTAAAAGTGCTCATTCTTCCCTAGCCTTAAAATGCCTAGATCTAGTCAGTAAAGAGGCCTAGAGTCTAGTATTAGTATTCTAAATTCTAGTAAATTTAAAAGTGCCTTTTAGATCTAGTAGAGAATGGAATGGGTTGACTGAATCAGCAAGGAAAACCAACAACTTAGCAGAGTTTAATTCATTGATTAACATGCATGACTAGCTAGATTATAATAGATTGACACATGAAATGTGTAAGACATTAGACATAATCTTATTTTTTAAGTAATGTCTGTTATTTATAAGATTATAAGAAGAGCAAAGTCAGATAGCCAGGACTAATAGTATTATTAAATAGATTTAGATCTATATCTAGAGCTAGATTCTAATATTCATAATATACTAGAGCTATATATATTTATAATTTATATATATATAGATCTAGATTAGTAGACTCTCTAGATACTGTGAGATCTAGATTGCTAGATCGTCTTCTCTTGAGATTAGTCCAGATTTAGTAGGGTTTAGATCTAGTTCTAGATTCTAGATGATCTATGGACTATATGTCTATCTAGATCTACTATCTAAACAGTATCTGATATAGGTCTAGAATAATCTAGATTAAAATCCCTACGCCCATGCTCCAGATCTATTACTAGACCTTGATTTAGATCTAGATTTTAAATGTTGAATAAAAAAAGAGATAGAATATATCTTATACTTTTAAACCTAGACTTCTAGATAAGATTGAGAAAATTAGAAGTGCTGAGTTTTACACTGTTCTATTTCTAGATCTAGTAACACAGGCCCTTTGGTATACTTTAAACCCACATAGAATCTAGGTCTAGATTTCTAGATTCAATATCTACTTTTGTTTTATTAAATCTATTCTGTCTAATCATAGTTGCCAGTTGGTTATCACACCACCATCATTGTTGCATTCATTACAATGAACACTAGTCTAGATCTAGACAGAACAAGAAGAGATCTAGAAATGAAATCTAGAATAACTAAAAATAGCTTATAGAATAGCAGATTTTATTGAACATTTATAAAAGTATCACTGCTGAAAAAAAATTGTTCACTCTAGTATATCTTACCTTAAATTTAATGTGTGTTCTAAAATTATAATTAATGTATATCTGTCTTTATCAAGTGTAAGATTAAAAAACTAAACCAAAAGTTTAATTTTATTTTTTGAAAATGACAATGATTTTTACTGTATATTTTCATGTTGCCATTACAGGCCTAAAAGGGATGTAAAAAAAAAACACATGGGATACATGAATATTAATTTTGGAGGATTATCTGTATATATGATTGCTGAATGTGAGAGAAACAATTTCACATAAGAGATTACAACCCTCCCCCCATTAAAAGTAAAACTAAATTTCAAATTGAGTGATAAAACAATTTTTAGCTGTTGCATGTTATGTTCTATTAATTTGCTGTTGTATCCTTGTATATAATAAACACATTGTGTTTTGTACTTTTTTCTTTTAGACTGACGTTAAAATGGAATGCTTTCATACTGTTCCATGGCAGCCTGGAACGTAGAGTTTATTGAAGTTCCAAGTCAAACTTTTGCAACAGGATAAATTGTGACAACATTTGAAAGGTGATAAATTTTTTTTAGTTGTTTATGAATCTAAAAATGGGAAGAACACAATGTCCTAAACTGGGCTGTAGAAAAATTTATATCCACATTTTTGTTGTACTGATTTGGGAACTCATTAGCATAAAAATAATTCTGTATGAAACCAAACATTTGTATTCTACCCAAAAGAAGTCCACTTTACAAAAAGTATTGGGCTGTTTTTTTTCCCAACATCTCTGCAAAGTAATTAGGAGATCTGTATGCTATATACAACATGCTTCATAGATAAGCAGCTTAATAAATTTGCTAGAAAACATTTGAAATGATTCTTAACATCTTGCGCTGTCGCATCTGACATCCAATGTGACAATTAAAGATTATCAATCCACTAGGCTTCCTGCTGCCTATTTTATTGGACACATTTTTTAATGATGTTCTTGACATAAGCTTTCCTTTCTATTTTCATCAATATTCTCAAATCTAATCAGGCATCTTTACAGTGGTATTCATTCTGGGTCATTTTTGCATTGTCTGTACCATTTGATATTCATTTCAGCTTAGAATAGGTAATAATTTAAGCCTTTTTAAAAAAATTTACAATATTCAAATATTTATTCATATTACATTCAAATGACAAAAGGCAATGCATTGTCTACAATTTGAATAACATCTAATACTAGCACATGATGGAATTTATAATGATATGAATACCAAAATTTTTAGAATCCGTTTCTTGTCATTCTAAAAGACTCACATTGTGTTTAAGCTGACAAAATAGACTGCTGATGCTTTTGGAATCTTAAGAAAAAAAAAACAGCAGTAAGCTCAGATTGTCTTTTGAATTTTTGGTTTTATTTTCTGTGTAAAAGTAAAGTTCCACCTTCATATCTTGTGGCCTATAGGGCAGATGATGTAAAGTCATCAGTTTCTGTGGCATTGGTTAATTAGGGTGTCATGTGGCCAGCATGATGACCAACTGGCTTTACTTTTCCCCAACTAATGTCAGGTACCCATTAGAGCTAGGTGGACTTAGAGGCGCCCAAAGATTCCGAAATTAAAAATCCCAGTCTTCACCAGGATTCGAACCTGGGACCCCCCCCCCCCCCCCCCCCCCCTTCGGTTTAGAATACAAATGCTTTACTGCTCAGCCACCGCATCTCCATTTTCTGTATGGTAACAGACAAAGTTAAGTAAGTAGACCTTACAAAGTTTCTGGAATGATTCAACCAATGTCACTTTTATCAATATTCTTCATTCAAATTAAAATGGTGTTGTATTTTATTAGTTGTATGTTATGTTTGTATTGCTGTTGTCTTGTTTATTAGATGTCATGTTTGTATAATTTTGTCATGTTATATAACTGAGGCTCACAATGAAACATCTAGTTTTGTATTCAAATAACAGATTTATTTTATTTGTCTAAATATTTCTTATCAAATGAGTTGTGTCATTATAATAAATCTTTAAAATTTCCTTTCAGCCTTCAATAGATAGAAAATGGAAACTAGCTGTAAAAGTCTCATTCAGGAGAATCAAGAAGCACGGGACATGATAAATGACCTTGACATGACTATCACATGTCCTGAATCTAGCCTGCACATACTGGAAATGCCTGACTCAATATTTCTGCATATTTTCACTTACCTGCCCTTCTCATCTATTGGAGCTGTCTCCCAAGTCTGTTCTCGGTGGAATCGAATATGCTATGATGAACTTATGTGGCGTAGTGTGTTCCTCCGCCATTTTAAACTTCCGTCAAATACTGTGATGCCACAAAGGTGAAATTAAATTTCCTTTGATAATTTTTAGGTTCACATTACAGCTAAAATTTAAAAACAAAACACAACACTAGGGTTAACCATGAAAAAAAAAATTCATTAAAATCTTTTATTATGACAATAGAAAATAAAAACTTTGTAGATTCAATTATTTGCTTCTATGCTAAAAAATGAGAGGCATTAAATACATCTTGTATTTGTCTTCTTTGCTGTCTATGCCTGCTAGTGGTTTTAAAAGTCTTCATCTGCCAATGGTTCACACCAAACTTTTCCAAATAAAAATCTTAAATTATCACTTTTAAACTTCAATGAGCAGTGATTTTTTTTACTTATTAACAATGGCCTTTTATTATCACATTTAAACTAATATATTTGTACAGTTTGTAACTGCCATCCAGAGTAGTAAATTGCTCAAAGAAACATTTTTAAACCCAGAAAAGTTGAGTAAAAAATCAAATAAACTATTGTTACTCTTGTACCAAATGAACAGTGCAAAGTCTTGGAGGCTAGAGTTTAAACGTCTCTACTATCACACTCCTGCCGTGCTGAGTGAAGAGAGAAAAGAACACAAGGATGAAGTGCTGCATGTCAGTTTCTCTCACGATGGCACAAAGTTTGCTACTTGCTCCAAGGATGGATTCTTTAAGGTTTGATACTTCTTTTTTTTTTTTTTTTATTGTTTATTCTTATCTAAACATGCTTTGTATATTAAGCATACATGTACAGTTTTTAAAGTTGGCGGATACTTTAGGAAGACTTTGGCCCAGTAATGTAAAGCAACAGAAGCTGGTATTCTTTAACCCCTATTGACATGATGTATTGGTCAAGATTATCTATGAGATTATGATAGATTCTCAAGATGAAAACCAGGTTGGGTTGTGTGTTGGAGAGGATTTGTCTCTTTCTTGTTATACTAATTCATAATTGCTTCATATTTTAAAGACAATAATTTATAATAATTTTTTTTTTGTATTTTTATGAGTGGAAACATTTTAGAAATTCTAACTGTAATTAATTTTCCATCTTGAATGGAAAATATTTTTTTTTCTTGTTGATTCTTTGGCTGAATCCTCTGTGTCCCTTAGTCTGTTTGACCATTTAGGCAATAGCTATGATCATTGACCATCTCTCTCCATTCCCATCTGTCTTTTGCCAACCCTTCCATTCTTTGATTTTGTTTTCCTAATGTTTCTATTGTCTGCATCGCCTTTGAATCCAGAAGCTTGCTAAAGCTAGCCATTTTTTACAAAGCTAATATCAACTCACTCTGTCTGTCTTTCTGATTCCCATTTCCCATTCTGGGATAAAGTAACAACTTTATGCAATTTTTCATTGAGCCTGACAAGACATGAATCAATAAAAAAAATTGACTAATTAGTTAATTAAATGTTGGTGATTAATTATTTTGTTTGATATCGAAATAAGGGAATAACTGCTACTTATTGAGATATGTGGATGTATATATGGATTTAATCCAAGTTTTTTCTCCCACTTCCCATTGTCGGATCAAGTTGAAATTTTGTATAATTATTTATAGTTGACGACAATACTCAAATCAATCCAAATATTAACCAGTTAGTTAATCATTTAGTACTAATTTTGTTTTATGTAGCAGAAAGGGAGCTAAACCTAGTAATTTTCAGATAAATGGCAGTAATTAGTGGCTCTTTCCCTAAGATAAGCTTTGTTTTTTAAAAGTACTATTTTTTTCTAAGGCTTGTATTTTAATATAATATATAAAATATTGCTCAAGTAAAACATGTTAGAAAGAAAATGTATTTTCTTTTTCATCCATTGCTTAGGTCTGGCAGTGTACAGACCCTGTTCAGTTACTGTTCAAGATGGACATGAAGAGTACTTTCAGCTGGAAGTTCACGCAGTTTTCTCAGTTCAATGAGACTGACACATGTTTGCTGGTATCTGGGGTGTACTTTGGCCGACTCAGCACGTCTGGGGAAATAGCAGTCTTCAATTTGCAAGGTAAGATAAGTCATATCATTTTTTTTTACATCTCAATATTGTAGCTTGCTTATTTTGTTTCCTTTCTTTTTTTTTTTTTTTTTGAAAAATAAGTTTCATTAAGTAACTCTTTTTAAAACATCTCTCTCTCTCTCTCTCTCTCTCTCTCTTCCCATATTTTCTGGCCTGCTGTGATGAATATAGTAGCAGAGATATGAACATAGCTTTTTAAATTATTTTTCATAATTAGTGTTATTGAATTTTAAAGTTATTGAGCTACAAATTTAAAAAGCTTCTTTTTAAGAAATTTCATTAAAAGTTTCTTGTTAAATTTCTCTATAAGAGATTATTAAAAAAAACAAAAAACAACTAACTATTTTTTCAATTAAGAAAACTTTTAGTCGGTTGTTATTTTCTTTAAGGTTGAGAGAGTTTTTTTCCTTTTAGTCAGTTATAATTGTTTGCTTATATTACAGTATAATTGTTGTTTTTTTTTAACATTGCTTGTATGATTTAACAGTTTTCTAATGATGTTAATAATTGTTTATTACTGTTCTGAACATGTTCAAATAGTTTTGTTCTGATACTCCTTACCAGATGGTTATAAAATGCAGTGCAGAGTGACCAACAAACCGTATGATGTCTTTGGTGCCTGGTATGACAATGATCATCTCTTGTCTGGAACACTTTACTGGACTGGAGATTTCAATTCTGTCTCAGCTGTTTGGCTCAGCAAAGTATGTGAAAGAGAAAATATCTGTAGTGTCTTTTATCAATAGTATTTATTTGAAACAAAATACATGCATAGTCTCTTAACAGAATATGGTTATGTGATGTATATGTTTTAATTTGATAAAGCATAAGAGAAAATCAAAGTGCAAGGTCACTTAAGGTTACCTACGATGCAGTCCCCCTACCCCCCTTGTACAGCTAAATGACTTCTGCTACATGGAATGTTTCTAACCGCTAACAATGGCAGTAACACAAATCCTTAATCCTGCACAGATTTAAGCAGCTTTCCCAGGACCTGCTGAAATGTTGAAGATTAGTTACTGCCTGAAATTTTAATAAATAAAAATATAAATATTTTATCTACTGTGATAAGGAACTCTCAACAGATGTGTGTCTTCAACATAAAGTATATTTATTAAATGTTTGTCAAAGAACAATATATTTAACACCTGTTTGTCCACAGGCGTCTCAGGAAGTGGAATCAGAGATTGAGTCAGTGAGCATGGTACTCTACAGGTTTGAAAATGTCAACTCCAGTTCCATACGTCTTCTGCATGTGGCTGAGGTTTGCCCTTGGATTAATTTGGCCTTCTTTTCTATCCCTTGTCTTCTCCTCTTTCTTCCTCCTCCTCCATTTCCTTTACACCATTTTTTACTCTTTCATCTTCCATTCACATCACTTCTACTGATTCTAATGGGTGATCAGAAGTTTCTAAATGTGAATAATAGCAATGAATTTTTTTTTTTTTATTAATTTTTATTTATCCACTTTTAGTTATATTCACATCTCCCAGTAAAGCTTCCACCTATCTGTGCAAATAGTTGACCTGTTTAGCACCTTTCCTAAGCTAAATGTTGGGCTTGTAGGTCAGAGATTGTCATCTAAAATTATATTAACAAATATTTTATAGTTTGAATAATATTTCTAAGGGTCTTTTTCTATAAGTGAAGCTTTGAGTTTAGGAAAGATACTAAATAGGACCACCAACTGGACAGATGGGAGAGATGAAAGCTTCACTGGAAGAAGCACATAGATCTAAAAGGATATTATATATATATATTTTATTTTTTTAATGAACTGAAATCAGTATATTTTACATTCTGTAGGTAACTGAAATGTTTCTTTTTTATTACTAATGTTTTTGCATTTACTGTGATAAAGTTTAGTGCAGTATATTAAAATGACAAAATATAATAATTAGAATGCACATCAGTGTATATTATTGTATTTCTATGTATAACTTATTATAAATGTGTAATTTTTGAAAATTTTCCACTAATTAAACATGTAGGTAAGTTGATAATTTAAAATTTATTGCTCTACAGATAGATCAAGCGGAACCATCATCAGACTGCAACATGGAGAAAGATTTAAGTTTGAGCGCAAGTAGCAACAGCCTTGGCTCAGATCAACACCAGGAGCTGGCCTCTGGTGGACCCCAAGCTGAAGTTAAAAAACACCAGAAAGAAGCTCAGAGAAACTGCTTGCTGGACAAGCTTCTAAGCAAGGTCATTGCAGAAGACGAGTTTGACATTGAAAATGAAGATGACACTGATGAAGATGACGAGGCGCTTAATGAGATCAGGATCAGCGACCAAGACTTTGAGACTTGTGAGAGCTCTGACTCAGACATTTGTGAAACAGCAGCAAATGTGGAGATGCCTGACAGTAATGCTGTTTCAATAAGTGGAACATTACAACTTGGTGAATTTGCTCATTTCAAAGGTAACCTTTCTCAAACTGCTGGCTCTAATGTTCATCAAGCAGATTCAAGCAAAACTGGAGCTTCCTTTCGAAACAGCACTAATATTGAGTTGGAACCGAATAATGTGATGGAGACTTTTGAGTTGGAACTCTCTGATCTCCCTGAGACACAAGATCAAATAAACGGTGAGACTAGTGAGTATTTAGACCTCAGGTGTTGTAATTTACTCTCTACGTTAGAGAGTTCTGCTGCTGGAGAAGACGACTCATCTGCCAACTTGATCAGCTTACATTCCCTGCCTTCCCATGATTCCCTTGATCAAAGCAACAGCAGCCATGCTCTTAATTTCTCTTATAGTGCAGCCAGCAGTGAGCAAGAGCCTTCTTTCCACCCCTCATCATCTCAGAAGCCTGGCGTGGGCCAAAACATTGGCTCCATGCTGGCTCGAGCTGGGAGTTGTGACATATGGGACTTGGATGAGGGAGCCAAGAGAGAAGCCAGCGGGAAAAGGACTAGCTCTCTTCAGTTTATGAAGAGTCATTCTTTTGATGACCATGTTGCAAGCTGTTCTAAGACAAGTAGTGGTGCATCTTCTTCCACAGGTTCTAATTCTTCTTGGAGGGATTATTATCCAATAGCTGTGCCTTGCTTTGAATCTACTCAAGAAACGCCTGCTTTCTCAGATGCTGGTAATCCTGCTGAAGGCAACATGAGTGGAAACAACATCAGCACCTTTTATACTCCATCACGTCCACTCTCGTCCACACCAGACCAACGAGCAACCAAGTCAATGTGCACCAACAGCATTGCCACCCAGACAGAGGGCATAGCAAGCAGGGCCAGCTCCTTTCACTCCCTGTCCCACATGAGCCACAGCTCCAGTCTTTCACCAGATCTCTGCACCAGTATCCCCAGGGAGAAGCTGCTGATCTACACATGGGGCTCAGAGACTTACATACCACATAAAATTGGAATTAAACGTATGCGCTGGTCTGACTTCAGCAAGGTTGGTGAAAAAAATAGTCTTTCTATCTCAGATTCAAATTACTGTAAATTCAGCTTCTGATTCATTATGTTATATTCATTTATGTTTTTTTTTTTTTAAACACAAATATGTTTCCACTTTGATGGTGTCTAAATCATAAGCTTATGACAATGCCCACTGTTATCCCACCTCAAACAAAATGCTTTTCTATTAATAGATTTAAAAAAAAAAAAGATTGTTTCTATGACTTCATGGTCACAAGTTAAATATTATACTTCCGAAATACCTTAGATCTAGTAAATGTAATTATTAATTGGGCTGCTTTGATTTTATAAAACAAGTGAAAAAGCAGCAAAAAAGTTTAATATAAGCATAAGTTGTCTAAGTATATCTGATGGTTAAATCTAACTTCATTGGATAATTTTACAATGTTAGCAATGACATGATTTTTAAATTATTTTGTTTGCCTGTGCTAGGGGGAGGTAACTGCGAGAAGGTCTTCCATGCTTCTTCCTGACGTAATGGAGAACCTTCATAATATGGCAGGTAATAGAAGGGACAAGCCAGATGTCACAATAGAGATGCATGGCCACATTGTAGGTCTGAGCCTATCACCTGACCATAAGTAAGTAATGTATCAATGCTTATACTTTATATATATATATATATGCTTCATTTTTTCTTTAGTTTATTATATATGTTTTTTTTTTCTGTAGACTATGTTTATGTTTAGATCTGGTGTTATAGGAAAAAATACTCTATCTATTTTTTTCCCTTTTTTATATTACCTTTAGGTTTTACTGAAAGCTAGACATGGGTCCAGATAAATTGTGATACTTTTACTCTATTAATCTTTTTTCTTTCCCTTAAGTATCCTGGGTATTTCTTTGTTTCTTTTATATGTTTTTAACATTCCTTCAGAATTGAAGATTGAAAGATTAAATAGTCTCTTAGTTATGAAACTAGACCACAAGGGATGGAAGTGGGTGAGGTTTGAGCTCAAAACCATCATTACAACAGTCTGAAGTTCATATCACACAACCAAGCTTGTTAATATGTTGAAATTCTCTCTAGATGGCCAGTTATAGTTTTAGTTGGACCAGAGATTTGTTGTTGTTCTTCTTCTTACTCCTTCTCATTTTTATGTTGGTGCTTTGAGATTTGTTGTAGCATCAAACATCCTCTTGGTGTCATTATCTTGTGGTCACTAACTTTCCCAGCTCTCTATATAATTTAATAAATGTTTTATCTTATACTTTACAAACATTCGTTCTATAGAGAAGATAAGTATGACCTACCCATGTATATCCTTATGTCAATCTAGATTTGCATTAATTAGAGATTTAAATTCTGCTAAGTCGTTGGTTTTCCTTGCTGATTCAGGCAAACCATTCTATGCTCTAATGGCACTTGTGAAGAAAGGAGGACTTGTACAAATCTTTTCCACCATAAGGAATAAGAAATGGGCCTTTGTGTCTTTCTGAGTATTAATTATGTTGTGTTTTTGTAATTGTAAATTATGGTTCAGTGTTTTATGTATTATACTTTACTTCTTTCCAGAAGTATCTCTAAATTTAGTGATTTGACTAAAGGTGCTACTACAGCCAAATGTGAATATTTGTTGCATAGTAAATTCCACAGCTCTATTATGTGTCTAGTTTCTTTTTAATTTCTTGACTTGAGGGGGTCCTAAACAGAGGGTGCATATTCTAATGTTGGTCTAACCAAGGTTAATTAGCATTTTAATTTTTTATTTGCATGTTTGATTTGTAAAAATGTGTTTTAGACCAGATCTGTGCCAGATTTTTATATAAAATAATAATATTTGCAAAACTCTGTTTTATGTTATGTTGTTATTCTGTTTTTGTGGATCTAGAGTGTTGACAGATTGATTGTTCATCAATTTGGAAAGAAAATGGCTATAAAAAATAAACAATTATTTTGCTTTTTACAATAAAATTGTATAAATTTTTATGATGTCTTGTACTAGATTTAGATTTTTAAAATAGCATTTGTCAATGACAAATTTTACCTACAAAATAATTTACATCAAAATTATTATATTATTATATTTAAACAAAAATTAATAACAAAGAAATCACATTATTTCTTAAGCTTGAATTTACCAAACAGCATTCATCTATTTAGGTTTCTCTATGTGAACTGTCGTCCTTGGCCCAAAAACTACATAATTTCTGACCCTCAAGAGTCACCTCCCCTTGCTCAGGAAGTAGAAATTTCAACCATTGACTTGACAACCTTTAACTTCGTGGGTCCAGTGCTAAGGTCACACAAGGCCTACACTCACAGTGATGAATGCTTCTTTTTGAATTTGGATGTTTCTGAACATTATGTGGCCAGGTACTAGTAGTTATCCATTTATTTTTCTTCTGTATACATACAAGTTTTTGGCATTGTACTTGCAAAAAATATTTGTTGATAAAAAAAAATACTTTATGTTTAATCCTATAGTGTCTTTTTCCTATCTTACAAATTACCCTGTGTTTCCTAAAGATAACTAAATATAAAAAATTATTTAGAAAAAAAAATTGAACAACATAAAAATAGAACAATATGTCTAGTTTTAAAAAGTATATATTTTTTTAACTCTTTCCCTCCGTAACTATTTTTTTCACATTCAGACGGAATTCTTCATTTTGCTCATTATTATTTCACTACCATATTATGATTAAGCTACAACAGCTTTGTTAGTTGTGATCAGAAAATGTTTTATAAATTTTGTATAGAATTAAAGGGGAATACATGCTCCTTCTATAGAACGTAAAGAAAATTTTTAAAAATTAAATATTAATTTAATTTAATGAGGTCAAATCAACAATGGTATTGTCAATTAGGAGAGAAAGAGTTAATGCCTTTAGAATAAAAAAAAGCTTCAAGTTCTCAATTTTCTGGGTTGGCTTTGTATACTATGGTACCCGCACATTCATTTAAAAAATTAAAAGCTATTCACACCCAGTTTCCTCACAAAAACAAAAAGAGTCACTATGCCTGACTTCTTGTTTTGAAGGATACATGATATGCTCTTCTTTTATGAAAAATTTAAAAATCTGCCACTAGTTTAACCCAATAGTGTCTATTTCCAATCTGAAAAATTACCCTGTGTTTCCTAAACAAAGAAAAATAACTTAATATAAAACAAATTTTATTAAAAAAAAATAATAAATAAATTTAGTATACAAATAGAAAAATATGCCTTGTTTTAAAAAGTATATACTTTTAATACCTTTAGAATAAAAACAAGCTTCAAATTCTCAATTTTCTGGGGTGGCCTTGTACACTATGGTATCCGGACTGTCATTTAAAAAATTAAAAGCTATTCACATCCAGTTTTCACACACACACAAAAAAGAGTCACTATGCTTGACTTCTTGAAAAATAAAAAAACTACCACTAGTGTCCCACCACATTAGGCATCTACTGTAAACAACACACATCCTACCGCAATAGGCACTATTGGGTTAGTGAGTATATGCTGGTATAATAGAGATCTTGATTTCTATTCACAGCGGAGCTGAAGATAGACAAGGCTACCTTTGGGACCGTCATTATGGTGTACCACTATACCGCTTTCCTCATCGCAATGTGGTGAACTGTGTGGCAATCAATCCACAGGACCCAGAACTTCTTGTCACGGTCAGTGATGATTACACTTTCAAGGTGTGGATCTCGAGGTGCAAGGCTAAGGAGCGAGCTAAAAGGCAAGCAAGCCCAAATGAGCCAGGCTTTTGTACTAGCAAAAGTGGTTTGTAATATGTCTGCCAAGTTGGATGTCATAAATGAATCCTGATACTTTCAGATTTAATCAGACTTGTGTATGTTTATCAAAGAAAAGACAAAACAAAAGAGAATTAATATTTCATGAGAATTTTGCCATATTAAACTTATTTTCAAAAAGGTCATCATTTCGTGTCATCAAAGATTTAACGTGTTATTAAAAAAAAAATACAAATTCTGCATTGTACATTGTTTATATAAAGAACAAGTTGGAGCAAGATCCCATTTTATAGGTTTGTGACTCGGTTTACTGAACCATTTTGTTATCTTTTGGGTGTACCTTTGTTTTGTACTTGACTTCCTAGTAAAGGGGATAACTCTTGAGGCAGGACTAAAATGTAATCATGTGGTCATGGTAAATAGTATTATGATACAAGTACAAAATAAAAATGATCATTTGGTGACAATCTTTTTTTTTAAAAAGATTTATCTAGCTCTAAACAAATAATTAATATGAAGTTCTTTTTTTTTTCCTAGCCTAAACAAAATGTAAAGCAAGCATTTTCATGTAATTTTTTTGAAATAACATTTTAAACATTACACATTATTACTATTATTTTTTTTTCTTTCCCCTCCAACTGTAGTTATTAATAGAAGTAAGTAATAATAATAATAATGGCAATGTCTTTGATTCCAAAGATTAAAGATGAGTGCAGTGTTTCACATAACTACGCCAACCCAGTTGCAACCTGCATATTTTTCCACACCTGTGCAGACAAAAATGTTGTCTGCCGGTGGTCTATTTAAGTTTTCTTTCCATCTTCTGAGCAATGGTAAATATATATATATATAGTATTTGACTGCCACATGGGTAAATAATTAACACAGGGAAACTTACTACTTTATTTTCTATTTCTTGTTGCTGGAATGTAAGTACATTGGATTTGTAATCAAATGATTCTTACTACTTTTAAGAGATATTATAAAATTAAGATTTGTAAGTGCTTTTAAATTCCTGAGAGCATAAAAGGAAACATGATGCTTAGCTGATGATCAGTGTTTAAATTTTTAAAGCAGTGTTCAGCTTCTTTCTGGGAAATAGTGTGTCCTCTGAGAATGGAAATTTCAGAGCAAAACACTCATAAATACTCACTATGTTTCAGAAACAAAAATATTGAAAAATTAAAGTAATATGTAATTTTCAAGAGAAAGGTTTTTCCTCCAAATTGTGACCTCATTTGATATTTCATACTATATCACTATATGAAACATTGGATCAAACTAGGCATGTCCAAAGCTTTTCCCAACAGAGAAACAAGGCACAGGCATGTCCTAAAATGCTTTTATACAGTCAAGATATGCATTTCAATAACATTGATTAAAAGGTTCATTTTAATTGTCTGTGATTGTTCATAACCTGAGCTCATTATTCATAGACATTTGACTACGGTACTAAAAAAAAAATATAGAAATACATAGTTCCACTAGTTTGCTGGTTATGCTAGTGTTTTGATTTGAGTATGGCATGCATACAATAATACTACCCACTCTCTTGCTAGTGCTTGGTACAGAAGAGGCAAAGCTGTTGCCTCCTATCTCAGAAATATCTTTTTTTCTTACCACTATAGATAAAAAGCAATGTGGGTGTCTTCTTATGATACAAGATGGAATAGCAAATTTTAATCATTTTTGTCTATACACAAAGACTGATTTCTGTGACTAATAGGGCAGAGTCATAAGTCATAACTATTTTTAGTTTAAGAACAGTGCAATTCAGATTTCTGATGTGTTAGTATATATTGGTAAACTAAAGACTATTGATGCACACTGTGCTACACCGATACAGAACCTGCGACTCTGCTGATGCCAAACTGTATTGGTATTCACCCCTTCTTTGAACACATCAACTGGAAGGGGGCCCGTGTGAGGACTTTGTTCTAACCATAGGCCTAATGCCTAGGCCTTCATCTCATTTCTGTGAGATTCTTTCACAACTGAAGCAGACCATAGAAGTCCTTAAGTGTTTAGAATATTGTGTGTGAAGCAGGGTCGAGAGGCTAAGTACGCTTGAACTTGACTTGGCTACCTCTGAAAGGGGCTCAAGGTTTACTGAGCACCTAAAGGCAGCACGGAAAGCCTTCTCACAGATACTCCCTTCCCCCCCACACTGGTCCACACATGAGACTGGACCATAGCTCTGAGCATGCTATAAGCAAGAAAATAGCACTATATAAAAGCTATAAAAAGATATATGTTATTTTATGGCTTAGGTACTTTCTGTTTCACCTTCTAAATTGTTTACAGACTCAGCATGATGTCAAATTACCATTGTATTGCTAGCTGACTGTTAATTAATGTAATATGAAGCTATTCCATTTCTGTTTATATACATCATCATGGAGTTAAAAGATAATCAACTTGACCCACATTTCTTTTCCTCCTTGCATTTACAATGCTATCTTATTAGAGTTCATTTCAATGAGCTGTCTTGGTTGATTTGATGTCACTCAAGCTTGATGTCCCTATTTGTCACTTGTGATGCTCAGAGGTAAACTGCGTTTTGACTACACTCAGGGTACTACTACATCAACTACCCTATTTATGATCAATGTCATTGTATTTCATTATGTTTCATGTTCTTTCTTCCCTTTCAGATATGAGCTGACATAATTTGTTGCCTAAGTTGATTTTATTGAACTTTATTACTGTTAGCTATTTACAAGCACTGGTATTTACAATAGTTTATACTTGTGAGTTAATGAAAGAATACCAAACTTCAAGTGTTTCGCTTGAGATCATCCACTAAGTTTTTTTTTTTTCAATCTTATTAATACTTCTTAACAAGTGAACTAGCCATGTGGGAATTTAGGTCAGCATCCACTGGATTGGTTTGGTCACTGCCAAAAAATTCCTTGCTTTTCTTATACCCACAAGTGATTAACATGCAAGCATATACCTCTACAGTGCAAAACTTGCAGGGCGGGTGCAAAAGTAGGTATGATAAAAAAAAGAGAAACATTTATTATACTGAAAGAATAAAAAAAATGATTAAAAGTATATGCCTGCACAATGAAGCACAATTAATGTTTTGATTGAAAAAATATTTATGCGACATTAGTTTGTATAATAAATATAGTAAACATTTGTTTTCTATCACTGAATACCTATTTTTGTACACCTCTCCCCCCCCCCACCCCCCCCCACCCCCGATATGCCGTTGAGTCTGTAGGCAGGCAAAGCTTAAGTTCAGTAACATTCTCAATTCTATGGGTTAGTATTATGTAGTCTAGATAAGTATTAAGGTTAATGTTAGTGGACAGATTGTATGATGGTGCTAAGGCTGAGACACCCAGTTCGTCCTTGTTAGGAATTATGTTAATTGTCCCCCAATCAAATGCTTAATCTCCTCCCCCTTGTACTACTACTAATAAACTTAAATGTATCATTTTCTTGACCTCTGGCCATTAAATAGGCAATAACAATGTATCAAAGTCAAAGGAATTCAACTATGCTATTAGTCTGCCACCTGTCACAGGCTATAATTTAACAATAGTTTATCCTCATGCCAAATGTTTCTCAAAATATCATTAGTTTCAGTCATGTTGGTATCATGATTTGAAAGCTTGCCTTATTATAGTTGTATCATTATGTAGTCCTTATATTGTTTTTTCATCAGACAAATCCATCCTACATTGGCGGGTGGCCATAAACATATTTTATAGATCATTTCTTTAACATAGGAAGCCTGAAGATCATAAAACAAATCCATCGTATATTGGGGGTGGCCATAAACATATTTGAAAGATCATCCCTTTAACATAGGAATCCTGAAAATTTTATGTGACATGGACAGACAAGAAAGAAAGAATAGAGCTTATAATTCTGTTGCAAATTTGTTCATTTAGCTTCTTAAACTAGTGCTTGTGCCCACTTTAATGTCAGTGATTAGTTTTGTACTAGAAGTCAGAAGAAAAAAAAACAACTTATGACAATTTTGGCTATTGAAAACAACATATGAATGTTGAATCATGAGGATTAAAAAAAAATCTTGGCTAGCTTATCATATAATTTGACTTGAAAATCTTCCACATTTTTTGTCATAAAATATATGAGAGAAACTCTACACAGGTTCTTCCTCCACCATTATGATGAAAATATAGTATTTCAGGACATTGCCAAAAATTTTTTTTGTCTATTTCATAAGTTGCTTTAGTTTGAGATGTAAATGATGAATCAAATGCCATACAAAAAAAAAATTAAAGATTTTGAATAAATAGAGAGATTTCAATGACATATTGTGTGCATGTTAAAAGTCCTCACGAGTCCACCTCAAAGAGCAACTTTAAGCTACTGGTACGTGCTCTAAGGCTATAAGATCTTAATTATTGTTGTCTGTTGGGTTGATTGTACTTAAAAGTGTGGCTAGAAGTTTGTGGAATTATGAATGAATGCAAATCTAGCCCTTCACATTATCATTGATATCATATTTGCTTGCACAACTGTCACAGGAAAGCTTATGTGGCAGCTCCATTATGATAGAGATTTCTTTAGTTTGTCGTGGATGTGATTAGGGTATGTCCCATTACTTAAATAAAGTAGTAGGTTTTATTTGTTATAACATGTCCCATTTAATAGCATTTACATATACCACCACAACCAATTCATTAAGGTTGGCTATTGAAAAGACATATTGGAAGGGTAATACAATGTGACATGTGGTCAAAACAAGTTTGATATTATTCACAACTTTTTGTTGTCAGTTGTTTCTTTAAAGAAAGAAAACCAAAAGGTATATGTTGCAATGTAAGTAGATTTTTTAAATTGATAATCTCAGTATACATTGCTGTTTTTTTTTATCTTAAATAATTGGTTCTCTTTATAGACATTGTTAGATAGTCTAAATGTTCTTTTTATGTGGATGTGTGCCAGATTTATTGCTGTAAATAAAATTGAGATGTTTCTTTGCCTAACCTGTGATTGTGGTTTGTAAATTTTTTTTTTTGGTAAAGTTCGACACATTCATAGTAATATATACCATTTTAAAACATATCTCTACACTTAATTCTGGCTCATTTTAATCAATGACCATAAGTTAAGCAGTCTTTTCTTTAAAATAACACTTAAAAAGTTAGTCCAACAATTTATGTGATGCTAATTTTTTGACTATCACTCATGTTGATATTGTTTGTCCTCAGAAAAGTAACTTATTATAGTGAATGTTATTTAGCATATTTAAATTTTATTACAAAATCCCCATGATGTTATCTTCAGCACCATTTCTGTATCAAGCATTGGTTTCTTTAACCACAAGTAATCTTTCAAGCCTATGAGAGTAAATGGTACTGTACAGAAAATTGCTGAATATCAGATACCATGAAAAGAAAAATGAGTTTGAACTTTAACAGCGCAACACTTTGGCTGGTAAAAAGGAGAAACTCTTCACTACTCTAGTTGAACTTTATCCTTCAAGATACAGTGGAGGGAGCACAAAGAAAGGGTAGACCAAGGAAAAGCTGGTTGAAAAAATGTGCAGCACAGCTGCTGATCAGGAACCATGGAGGGATTAGGTCAAGTGAACAAATCACAGCACCCCTACAACACAAGTCAAGGGACTGATGATGATGTCTTTTCAAGGGGATATTGTCACACAGAAACTATTGGGCTACAGCAACAACCAAGTTAAGAAATCAATTTTTTTATTTTTAGAGAAAATCACACAGAAACAAAACAAAGGAACCAGTGTTCATCTATAAGGATTGACTATGACCATTTAAAAACACAATTAACATTTCTTAAAGATCAATTTTTAATAAAATAACCAACCAATTGACGTAGTACTCAAACTCAACAAATTAGAAGCTTTTGTTTTTATACTTCAGAGAAGAGCGTGTATCATAATGTAAAAAAAAATTACATCACACATCTCAGTTACAATCTACGTGGTCACACTTTAAGACTATGTACACAAAATAATTTTTATATCATTCACACACAAAACAAAAAGGCCCCAAATTGTCTATAATCTGTATAGACAGGAAAAGAAATTTTTTTGACCCATTACTTTACTTTAGTAATCTATTAGTTCCCCAATGATTTTACTTTTCTCCACGTATGGAACTAAAATGAGAGTACATTGCCAAAGTGCAGGTTTGTTTACCTTTTGCAATAATTTAGAAAATATTAAAAACTTGTCAAAAATATATACATAAAACAAAAAATCAGAAATTAATCGCCTTCATCATCAACTATTTCAGGACTTTCTGAATCATAATCATTATTAATAGTAATTTGAAATTCCTCCTCCTCTTCGTTGGAATCTGTTTTGTCTGTCTTGCCAGTTTTCTTCTTTTGGACCTCTTCCCCTTCATCACTGCTATCACTGACCTCCTCCACATCTTTGTCTTCTGCTTCATCAACCTCTAACACAGGCGTGGGCACAACTGGTGTTTTCTGTGTTTTTTCTTTCTTCTTTTCAAGTTTTTCAAGCCGAAAAGCTATAGATGAAATTTAAAAAGTTCACATTTAACAAAAAATACAAGTCATAATTCTTGAATAGCACAAAAGATCTACTAGTCAGTTCTGGCTAGTATAATAGATCTATCCCATTCCCAATACATGATTGAAAAAAAAAAAAATCCCTGTGTCACTGTCAGAAAAATGACAAGCAGTAGTTATATATATATGTGATACCAGGACAATGACAAGAAACAACAGAAAATCTGCTAACAAAACTGTGCAAGGAAAATCCTTAGAAAAACATATTGCACTATACAATCTGAAACTAGATGTGAAAACACTTAGTGGAAGATAAAAGCAAATTATATTAAGCTCCATCAATAATAACAGAAATAAACAAGAACAGATTGCAATGGGCAGGTCAACTTGAAAGAAGGTCAGAGAACAAAGCTGTGAAAATTGTGTAAAGGCAAAAGCGGGTGAATCAGATGACTTGATAGTGTACAGGCAGATGTACAACTCAGACAAAACTTGAAGCTGAAAGGCTCAGAATAGATCTGAATGTAGCAGCCTCGGGCTCTCAATCAGCTGTAGCCCAATGGGGATGGATGGACTACATGAGCAAGAAGGTTCTGTTACTTGGATGAATAAATAATGAAACAAATGATACAATAAACAAAAACTTTTAATGAGGAGACAACCCTTCAATGCACCATTTTTTCTAATCACTGATTCATAGCTTTTGGTCAAGAATAAAAAAAAAACTTTTTGCTCAATTGCATTATATCTGCTTTATATAGCTCTTGGTGTACAAATGGGAGAAAGCAAGAAATGTTAAAAGTGATTTAAAAAAAAACAATACCTCTTTTATGCAACTTACTGAGCCATTATTTTTCTCTTAAAAATTAATGAATGATAGATTTAAAAATATTTTTTTTTTACCCAGATTCCCCCCCCCCCCCCCCCCAAAAAAAGAAAAAGAATCCTGTTTAAGGGAATGTATAGATCTATTCCACATTTTAATATTCCAGTGATAAGCATTTAGATCTAGACCTATGAGACAATGCACAAAATTTTCCTGAACATTAATTTCTTGAACTCTTGAATTAATGTCTGTATTTTATAAGATAAGATAAATCAATAAATCCCTGTTTGCGATATTCCTTTAAAAAGTCCTTTCAAAACAGATGCAGGATCTAGACCTAGATTTAGTCTCTAGCCTAATTTACTTTTTATTTATTTTTTGTTTACTTTGAAAAACTATAATGGTCAAAATAGTTTTACCAGTAGACCAATGAGTTAGTTATTCTTTTCTCAGCAGTATACATCAACTGTTCAATTTCTAGGAAAATCACTAGAGACGTTTTTGAGATCAGCTGTTTGCCCATCTTCCATAAAGGAGCGACTTGAATAGAGGTATTGTAATTAAATAGACAAAAGAGGTACTGTGATAATGGAACACAAGAATGTTTAAAAATCAAACTTTATGGGACCAATGTGAACAGCCCATATCTAATATTTCATGCAACAGTTAAAAGATCAACTTTATGGTAGTTTGACCTAGCATGAGGAATGAATGTAAACTTTGACTTAATTTTTTATATATTGAAGTTTGTCATAGATAGTGGACTGCATTGTTTGAGATCCAAAAATGTGAAAGCTGGATGTAATTTAAAAAAACAACTATTTTAAGTAAACATGAGAATACCTTCCTGGCACTGCTGTAAGGGTTCTATGAACTGTTCAAACTCCATGTCTTCCATTGCATTCAATACATCTTGAGCTGTAATCGTTTTACGTTTATTCTTTATAGCAAAGTTATTGGAGCTGGAAACATAAATGGAGGCAAAGTTAAAAGAATAACCCTCAACTTTGCATCTGATTTATTTATATATCACTAATGCTTTATAAACAAGTAACATCTTAGAACTCAGTCCAAAGCCAGTACAAAAAAATAATTAGAATTTTAAAAATTTTTCTCTGTACAGTTTCATAAGGAATAATAAAATATGTCCTACCAAGATGTTGCATATAAGACAAAAACACTAGCAGCTTTGGAGATGGCCAACCTGGCCTCTTTAGAAACATTTACACCTTCAGGAATCTAAATGTAAAATAAAATGAAATCAAGGCACACTTTTATAAAAACATTTTTATTTAAATATTGCGATATTTATCTAGAAGGAAAAATTAAAATTTGAATTTACCAATAGTTAAGAATTTAATGGAAAAACAGGTTTTTGAATCTAAAAAATATTCATCATTCATACAACATAAATATTATTATTTTAAAAGTATAGAAAAAAATAAAAAAATAAAGTACTCTTTTCAGACCTTGCAATCTAAAGGGCAGATGATATAAAGGTCAGCTGCCTCTATGGCCAGCATTTTACGAGGGTATCATGTGACCAGCACAACAACCAACCTAATTTCCCAAACTAATGTCAGGTACCCATTAGAATTGGGCTAACCCAGGGATGCCCTAAAAAATCCTGAAACTAAAAATACCAATCTACACAGAGATTTGAAACTGGGACAGTTCGGAAGCCAAGCTCTTTATCACTTAACCTCACGCCCCCTATACAACTATTTTAAAAGTATAGCAAATTCTATTTAGTAAATTATTAATTTTAATATAAAAGGTAATGCTATTTTGTTTATATATCACATTTAAATCAACCTACAGCATCCTTTATAATCCTGGAGACGACTGCATTAGGCAAATTTAAGTCTTCTGGTCGCTCAGCCATTTCTGTTTCTGCCTTTAATTCCTTGAACTGTTTTACAAGAAAAGATTCTATGTGTATGAATAAGAAAATCAGTTTAAACAATCAAAATAAAATACAGTAATCAATCAAAATTCTGTATACATATGGGCACTATTGTTCCATAGAGCAATTTTTGACAACTGGTGGCTAATTTACAAATATAGAAAAACAAAACCTAATGAAATACTCAGAAAGACACAAACAAGTTTCTTATTCCTTATAAAGCTAGAACAAATTCACATCAAAGTGCTCCTTCCAAGTGCCTTAGAAAATGGAATGGGTTGCCTAAATCAGACAGGAAAAACAATGACTTAGCAGAGATTAACTTGATTAAGTCTTAGATTAGTATGCATGGCTTATTGACTAGTTTGACACATATAATGCTGCTGTTCTAGTTAAATCTGAATTTATGGATATCTTGTCACTTAAGTGTGTTAAACTCGTTTACACTTATGGCATGGTCTTAAAGTAAAAGTTTATCTGAATTTATGGATATCTTGTCACTTAAGTGTGTTAAACTTGTTTACACTTATCTTATGGCATGGTCTTAAAGTAAAAGTTTATTTTTATAGTAATTATACATTATAATATTATGATTATCATTATAATTATAGATCTAGTAATAGTCTATAAATTTTATTATTTTTTTAATAATTTTATAGATCTAGAGACTTAAGTCAAGTTAAGACTTACTTAGACAACACAAGTTAAGACAAGACAGCTACAAAAAATAGAGTAAGACTAAGATTAAGAACTAACCAAAATATCTGTATAATAAACAGTCTTAGTCTCTAGATCTAAATCAAGACTAGATTAGAACTCTATTCTAGATTTATATACTCTAGATCTTTATTATCTAGATCTATAGAGTATAAAGAATATATCTAAAGTCTAAAGAAGTAGAGATGTTCTCTTGTTTGTGTAGTGAAGTAGTTTAGGTGTAATACTAGTGATAGTGAAAGTAGAAAACAACAACAACGCGGGAAAAAAATTATTTTGTTCAGTACACAATAATAATTATAATAAGGCTTATTTTTGAGTCCCTAATGAGTATATTAACACTTTTATTCTAAAATTAAAATTTTTCAAAATAAAATGTATTTCTAGATCTATCTATATCTATATATTTAGATTCTAAAGATCTTTAAAGTTTACGCAAGGATTTGTTATTGTTTTCTAACGTTTTCCGATTTTATTTTGTATTTGTAACAATTAGTTTCGCATTATTGTTTTTTTCTTTCTGTTATTACCTTTTTAGCGACCCCGAAAGGGGAAAAGACGCTATTAGTTTTGTATAGTCTGTCTGTCCGTCCGTCCGTCAGTCCTCCCGTCCCGTTTAGACCTCGTAAACTAAAAAAAAATATTGAAAATTTGACATCATGATATTTTAGACTATTCAAAATTCTGATGGAACGTCTACTTTTTCTTTTCTGAAAGAGAAAAAAATAATTTAAAAAATCAACCATGCAAGCAGTTGTTTTTTCACAAAAATACACCATATTTGCAACTATTCACTATTAATATCAACAAATCCCACCATCCATATATTAGTAAGGGAAATGTCTTTTTACCATATTTTAAACACATTTATGCAAATGGTTTTAGACTTATTTGCTATTTTTTTTATTTTTTTTTACATTTTACTAAGTTAAGTAAATTCTGTTATACTAAGTACTACTTTTAGCCAAAAATAATGTTAACTATTTTAAAGAGAAAAATATCTATTTAGTATGCATATAAGTTGGTCATAATTTTAAACAACAATTAGTAAGTAGGTTCTCATATTATCGCGTGAACCGCAGCGTTATACCAAAGCCATAGGACACTTAACTAAAGGAATTTTTTATGGAAATTTTTTTTTTTTCCCTTTTTTGAGGATTTGAATAAGAGATATTGACCCTTTACAAAACAATTAGAGCAATTATATATTCATTAAAAGACATTAGTTAGGCCAATTTTACATTTAATTTCACATTCACTTTCACCTATCCTTTGGTCTGTGGACCTCTGGGGCACCACACAAGATCCGCCAAACTTCTTTCTCCATTCTTCTCTGTCATTTGTCTGATAGAATTTCATTCTGATATTTTGAAAATATTGAAACCTGCCTTTTTACCTGCCTGACCGATTTTCAACACAAACTGTCTTCGTAACTTTGTTAAATTTTGTTGTTGTATTTGAAGATTATGGTTCAGTGTTTTATATATAATTGCTAATTTACTATCATGAAGGCTTTCTAAATTTAGTGATTTTACTAAAGATGTTACTCTAGTCAAATGTGAATATTCGTTTGTTATGAATCTCACTTCTTAATGGCTCTGAGACATGGACACTATACAGAAAACAACTAAGACTTCTTGAGCGCTTCCATCAAAGATGCTTGCGCTCCATTATGGACATACGGTGGCAAGACAGCACTACAAACAGCGATGTCCTTGCGAACACCGGTATGGACAGTATATAGGGACTTTTTATGGTCCGGCAGTTACGCTGGGTAGGGCACGTATCCCGTATGGGAGACGAACGTATGCCAAAGGCAGTCTTTTTTTGGTGAGCTAAAAAGTGGTCGACGTAACAGAGGCGCCCCACGGAAACGCTTCAAAGACCAGCTTAGGCATCAACTTTCCTTGGCTGATATAGAAGAGAGCACCTGGTTGCATGCGACCTCAGAACGAGACAGCTGGAGGTCACTAACGAAGGCCACTCCGATAGCAGAACTGCTGCCTGGTCGTGCGGTATGCGCGTTGGACAGTCGTTCGGTCGTCTCAATGGTCCAGGGTTCATATCCTGTCCTCTGCCATCCCCGTTGTCCTGCTGGAGGTATGGACTAGGAAGTAGATTATATTCAGCTCTGAAGGAACATTCGAAACATACATACTTCTTCTTCTTCTTCGTTATCATTTTACATGGCGGAGGGTTCAGATTAGTAATCCTATCATCTGAGATGAACTGCGCAGTGGTTTCCAGATCAGGCAGTTCTCCGTATAGTTTTTGTTCCAAATGAGGGTTTTGGGGACAGAATCTTGTTCGGGCCTTTTGATATAGCATGCAGCTTTAAAAGACATGATCAGCTTTCTCTGGTGATTCTCCAAAAGGGTAGGTTTCGCTCGTCCCGGCTTTAAGCTTACGGAACACATGTTGTCTCATTCTGTTGTGTACGGTTCTGAGTCGAAAAATTATGCGTTGGTCATGTCGAGATAGATTATAATAGGCGTCCTTTTTCTTGTAATTGGGATATGAGCTGGTCTAATTCTCATTTATTCTACTCTCTATTATTTTCACAATTTCTTCTGGTTAGAGAGGGATTGTTCATTTGTTTGTTTATTTTTCCATCTTTGGCCGGTATGTCTGCTTTGATATTTGGGTTAACATTTACAAGGGCTGTCCCGAGTTTTTCATGCTTTGAAAGACTGTTTTGACAAACACATATAAAGCAGAACATTATGCATGCATAAAAAAGACAAAACCTTATTTAAAACTAAAACTAAAATATCTGCTGATCATGAAAAGTGGAGGGTATCTAGAATAATTTAGATATGAAGATCAATTTCTAGGCATTGAGATATTGTTTAAAATAATAGCTAATTTCTTTTTTTTTTTTTATTTAGTTGGCACGAATGCTCAGTTAAGGGTCATTGACAATGTTTAGTTAATCGTGATAATATCCAATAGGCCTACATTAAATTTTTATTATTTTATAGCATGCCGATTTCCTGCAGTGTGGACAAGTGGTTCGAGTGGTATGATTGCAACTCGTGACGAGCTGGATGTGGCACGCAGGTTGATCACCTTTGCTTTACTAAAGAAATTTAAGTTCAGATAAGCGTCCATTTGGCATTGTCCCATATATTATTAAAACATAATACTATAGTAGGCTTACCGATTAACTATAGAATATAGATCTATGGTGAAAATCCACATAAGTATGACATCTTTGCGCCATCCCATACAATATCTAATCTTTTTTGTGCATATGTTTAGTTCTAGATCTAAGTATTTATGTGTTTACTTTAACTACTGTTAAGATTGTTATCTTCAATGGTCCCAAACACAGAATGTGTATACCATTGCTACAAGCCTGTGTATAGGTCTGTGGTATCTACATTCACGGAATTGTTTGTAATTTTTTTTAGCAAGGTAACCCTAGACTTTTACAGCCAAATGTGTGGGGAATCAGTCTAGCTGGCAGCTTGGCAGTGGCGTAGCTAGCAATGTGCGGGTGCTGCGGGCCGCACGGGGCATTAAACTGAGGACAATCTTTATCAGTAAAACTACACTTTTATATGTTTTGGTAATTTGTTATGTCCTTATTCTTTCTTAAATTAAATAAAATATTAGATGTAGACTAGCTTGAATCAAATTTTACCAGATTTGTGTAATCTCTGAAGGCAACGCAGTTTTACACTTTTAAAGCCTTACATTATGTTACTTCATTGTTCAATGCACTAGTTTATAATGGCGTTTTTTTAAAAATAACTAATTAGTAAAGGTCCAATCTTTTTTTGTGGACCAGTGGGGGAGGGGGTATCTGGGAGAAGGTTTTCCAACAAATCAGCAAACACAGCCCTGCTAGAGTCCAAATTCGAATTCAAACCCCCTTGTAAGGTGGCCAAGCCGTAGCCAAGTGGTTTTAGCCTCAGCCACACTTGCTTGGGAACTTAAAGTTTGTCTGTGACTTGGCAACAATAATGACAGCAAGGCTCAAGATTTAAATAAGCAAGAGGTGAAAATCTGGAGAGATTATTTGTAGAGAATCTTGGACATTATCCGTTTTCTCTTAAAGCAGAATCTGGTACTCCGTGGGCATCGCGAACGAGTTGAAGAAGAATTTGGCAGTACAAAATCAAAGAAATACCCTGCAGTGAAAATATTACCCAAGTACGATCCATCCCTGAGTGACCAAATACGTAAATGTCCCAAGAAAATCAAAAACACGAGTTTATTGTAATATAAGTGCTCACGAAAACAAATCATACAGAAAGTAGTCTATAAAAAGCAAATATTTCTCATTACATCTAAAATCTGGATCAAAATTTTTAGGGTACATTGTCATGCAGAACCCCAAAGAAAGATTTCCAGGCGAAAAAAAGATGAAGATAGATTTGCTATCAACACACAAGAAAAAGCTACTGATGGAAATACCTTCCTTGGACCGTATTGTTTATGAACTAATAACTCCATAAAAACAACGTCATGCTAAATTTGAATTTTTGTCGGCTTGGATTCAATCCTTGGACGGAGATCGAACTCGATGGTTCTCCCAGCAGCATAGACAAAATCGAATTTTGTCTTGGGGCTTAAAGTAATTGTCGCAGTTTCTCCAGAAGTCTTCGAACTTCCAAAACAAATATCTGTTGAGCTTTAGAGTTTTCTAAACAAAAATGTCAGTCCCCGAATATTGTCATCTTGATTTGCATATTTGTGTTACTTTTGTGTTAATTGTGGCTACATGCAAGTGAATCTTTCCTAAACTTACTTTGATGAAGAATTACTTACAATCAACGATGAAGAATTTAGAACTCAGTAATTTGGCTATTATATCTATTGAACAAGACCTAGTGGAAAAAAACTGATTTTTAAAAAATATTACCTATAGTTTTCTGGCGAGAAAGCACGTGAGATTCACTTGTATTATCTTTCTTTATTTTTTTGTTTGTAAAATCGATTCTTTGCGAAATAGCAATGGCTTAAATAATGAATACACTTTATTTTGAAATTAGAAACTTCTCGATGTTTTAAAACTTTTTTTTCGGAGGGCATCATGAGGAACTGCCGCACAGGGCATCAAATACCCTAGTTACGCCACTGCGGCTTGGTTTATTATTTTATCACTAAAATAAAACTGTTTTACTGACAAATAAAAAAAAATCGAGGAAAATTATGATCCTTGGTTACTTTTCATTGACTTTAACGGGCCACATCATAGAGCCGGGATTATGTAATTGAAGGCCCAACGAAAAATAAATTTGGTGGTCCTAACCCCCCCCCCCCCCCCCCCCCAAAAAAAAACCCGGACATTTTTATGTGTCCTGTTTTTTTTTTATTAATTTATTTCCCTTTTTTTCCCCCTGTCTCACTTAGGCTAACTAGCAGTGGCGTAGCAAGGGATTTGGGTGCCCGCGAGGCTTGGTTCTTTAGGGTCCCCTGCATTTTGACATTCGATATCATGGCATGAGATACTGTACTAAACAAATATATTAGTCTAATGTGTGGAATACAAGCAAATTGGTCACTAATTTACATAACAACATGAATAGCAAGATAACATGGCATTGGCTTAATATTTAATGTAAAAAAAATTTTGGACTCTCATTTGGGGACACAATAAAGTGGGGGCCGGGTAAATTTTTTAAATTTGGACCCCCTCCTTCCACTCTAACTACGCCACCAATAACTAGTAGTGAACGCAAGTTGATCAATATCAATGTGAGTATTGATCATGACCCGTTTTGAATTGAAGCGTTTTAGTAATTGATTGGGTTTAAAAAAAATTAGCTTGTTGTGGGTCCGTATTTGAAGATCATATGGCAGGTTTTAAGACACACGTACACAAACACACACAAATATATATATATATATATATATATATATATATATATGTATGTATGTATGTGTGTATGTGTGTATGTGTGTGTGTGTGTTTTGACCTCATTTAATCGTTCAACGATTGTGGTCCATCATAGCGAAGATCAAATGTCATGTTTTGAAATATTTTTGAGCACGGCAGGTTTTTATAATGATTTCTATTTTTTAATAGCAACATGTCACTAATATGATATTAAGGACATAAAGAAAGTATAATTTGTTATCAATTGTTAGTCTTCTGCTAGGCCCCCCCCCCCCTGTTATTTATTGTTAATATGTTAACACTTTTGAGTTTTGAGTTAGAAAAAAAATGTCACAGAAAACGTTCCTATTTGGATATCATCAACACTGATAAGGCACCACTGCCCCCTCTCCCTAAATACAAAATGTAGAGTACTTTTAAAACTTCATAGCTTACAATTACATCAAATGTAGGACCCGTGAGAATGATGAGAGTCATTCCCATCAGTTCTAGACAAGCATAATAATTTTTAAAAATCTTTTTTTTTTTAAAAAGCAAAGCTAATTTAAACTAATTTAAAGGGAAGAACTGAAAAGAGCTAAAGGGGGGGGGGCGTGTCTGAGCAGTCACTCGACTTGTATGGTAGCTACGAGACATTACGCCGAACGGCCCAGTTTCTTGCCAGAACACTACTGGCGTATTATGGTCTGTGGACCTCTGGGGCAACACACAAGATCCGCCAAACCTCTTCTCCATTCTTCTTTGTCATTTATCTGTGATAGAATTTCATTCTGATATTTTGAAAATATTGAAACCTATCTTTTTACCTTCCTGTGTGGACCACTTCGGGGTCCGATTTTGAGGTTGTGTTTCCCCACCTCATAAAAAGAGATCATATCGTTCTTTTTGCCACATGTCAGGTATGCCAGATAACTAATACAATTATAAAATAGCAAAAACAAGCTATTGCAAGTAATTACATCCTGTTAATTTTTTTTTATATGTTTGTGCATTATATTGTGTGAGCTTAGTATTATATTATAAGTAAACAAGTTTCTGTGGTTAGAAAAATATCTATAACATTTGTTGTGTATTCTTATTGGTTATATTCATTTGATTAAAAGAAAGTAAAGAACCCCCTTTCAAGCGTTTCGATCAATAGGTCAGATGGTGTATTATATGATTACTCGGTAATGGCCGACGGTTAACGAGGGTTACTTTACGAGTAATTGCATTGTATTAAAAAAGGTTTACATGATTCGTATCTTATCTTTTAAAATACAAATATTCCTTCTTTTACTTCTTCTGGCCAGCTTTTTGCTGCTGAGCTGTGAGCTTTTTTGCAGACTGTGCCAAGGAAAAATAGTGTGTAGTTTTCTTCAGTTGTTCAGCACTGCCGTACAGAGTGTGAAGTCCATGCCGCTCATACATAGAAAAGAGTACGGTCTAACGTTTTGTAAATGATAATACCTACAGTTTGTACAGTGTATAGTGTAATCAGACTGAAATCATGGCACAAGATGTTGCAGAAATACCAGTGATACACATTGGAAACCACACACTTACGGTGGTGCAGGAATTCCTTTACTTGGGAGCAACAATAGCCAGCAACCTAAACTTAGACACTGAGTTGACCAAAAGAATAGGGAAGGCTTCTGCAGCAATGGCAAAACTCTCTAAGCGTTTGTGGGGAAAATACCAAATTGACCACGGCAACAAAAATCCTTGTCTACAATGCCTGCATTCTGAGCACACTTCTCTATGGCAGTGAGAGCTGGGCAACTTACATGCGTCAAGAGCACAGATTAAATAGCTTCCACCTACGCTGCCTGCGACACATACTGTGCATCTCCTGGAGGGATCGTATCACCAACCAGGAAGTTTAGACACAGGCCAACATACACAGCATCTATGCTCTCCTTCAACAGAGAAGACTACGCTGGCTCGGTCATGTCACTCGCATGCCAGATGGAAGAATCCCTAAAGACATCCTGTACGCTGAGCTAGCAGAGGGAGCCAAACCCAAGGGCCGCCCAAGACTAACTTACAGAGATGTCTGCAAGCGAGACATGAGAGCCATGGGCATCGACCAAAGTATGTGGGAAGATATAGCCCAATACCGGACAGCATGGAGACAGAGTGTACGCGCTGGTACGAACTTTGCTGAATGCAAAAGAAATGAAGCTGCATCGGTCAAGAGAAAGAAAAAGAAAGCTGCCCTGTCAGTGAGCCCTAGGACAGATGAATATAAATGCTCAAACTGTGGCAAACTCTGCCGATCCAGAATTGGCTTGATCAGCCACTCCAGATTCTGCCCCGTCTCAAGACGTAACCAAAGCCAGTGACTCATCTGGGCGCATCCATTGTCTTACGAGACAGAAGGAGCCATATATATATATATATATTCTTGTTAAATTTCAAACAAAAGTAATTGTAAAAAAAAAACAACAAAAAATCAAGAAAACGTCTCTCTTGATGCTGATAGCGTACTCTTGTCAATGTACGAGCGGCATGGACTTCAATACTACTTTAATATCTTCGAGGTTGTGTTAGGCCTAATCATGTTGCTGGTCGGCTTGGACGTTTGAGACCACTCTTATTTGTTTTTACTCCTTCCCTCCCCCGTCTTTTGATGGTTCCATTGACAATGTTACCGAAAACGTGGGATGAGAGGTTAAGTTAGAAAACATTGATATAACGCAGGAAAAAATAGGTGTGACAATTAGCTCTTTAACAATATTTAATAGAAATTAATTTTAGCATACAGACGCGAAATCGTAACCCACCTAACTTATCCATAGCTCAATATGTGTATAGAGCTCTACTTTCTGCGATTTGTAAAGAAAAAGTAAGCTTTATTTTAAATTTTTAATAACACTTATGGTCTACCATAAAAAAAAAAACCCACGTTATTATTGTATGTTATTCAAAAAACAAATCAGAAAGAAAAATTTTATACAATAAATGATTATATGTGACAAACTTATGTTCAATTAGGTCGGTAGGGTCATCAAAAAACAAATTAATGACGGAAATTCTTGTTATAAATTTTTGGTTTTATATAGCGCTGTTACATCCGATATTTAATGAGTGGATATTTATATTGTTGTAAACTTGTTCTCTCTCTCTCCCCCCCCCCCCCTCGACTGATTGTAGGCGGTTGGAGCTAAGTGCATCAGCATCTTGGTCTGAGGAGACGATACGCAAAGAACAAAAGGATGACAAAAATATAGCCCCCCTTTTGCAATGGAAGGAAGTTGGACAACGCCCTGATTGGCATCAAATTTCTAGTACGGTAGATTACCAAGGCTTACTGGGCACAATGGGACTCCCTGGTGATAGACAACGGCGTCCTAAAACGGATTTGGGAATCCACCGATGGGACCTCGACACGAGTACAACTAGTTTTACCAAAGATTAAAATCCCAGAAGTACTACATGAAATGCACAACGGCTCCACAGGTGGTCACATAGGCGTTAACAAAACGTTAGAAAAAGTCAGACAAAAGTTTTATTGGTGTCGGTACAAGGAAGACGTAGAAGATTGGTGCCGGAAATGTGACCGGTGTACGGCAACTAAAGGCCCACAACGTCGAACTAGAGGACCCTTGCAACAGTACAACGTAGTGTACCATTTGAGAGAATCGCACTGGACGTAGCTTTCGCGATGCCCAACCAGGAAACCACAACAATAGTCGATATTTTGGTAGGACATTGGATAAGTCGGTTTGGTGTCCCAATGGAATTACATTCGGATAAAGGACGCAACTTTGAATCTAATCTGTTTCAGGAGATTTGTAAAATCCTGAATATCGAGAAGACGCGAACCACACCACTACGCCCTCAATCAGATGGGATGGTAGAACGCTTCAATCGTACGCTGGTACAGCACCTGGCTAAAATGTCAGCAGAACAGCAAAATGATTGGGATGACTACATTTCCCTATTCCTTCTGTCTTATAGAGGAGCATTTCATGCAACTACAGGTTACACACCAGCCAAATTATCGTTTGGTCGAGAACTTAGGATGCCAGCAGACCTCTTATTTGGACAGCCAGGAGACCAACCAACAACGGCAAGCGAATATGTAACAGGACTTCGAAGGAGACTAGAAGATGTTCATGCAGTTGCAAGGAGTAGGATAAAAGACAGTAGCGACCTTATTAAAACCAGATACGACAGAAGGGCCAATGCTACTGGGTTTGAAGAACATGATCTTGTCTGGCTATACAACCCCAAGAGAAAGAAGGGAAGATCGCCGAAATAAATGAAAGACTGGGAAGGCCCATATCGGATTGTGAAAAAGATCAATGACGTTGTGTACCGGACCCAGAAGGGCCCTCGAACCAAATGCAAAGTAGTGCACCTAGATCGGTTGCACCGGTATGGTGGAGATGATGGAGAGTCTGTTCGGGACGCACAGACCTAGGGAGGGGGCAGTGTTGTAAACTTGTTCTCTCCCCCCCCCCCGACTGACCATTTTTCCCATGTGAGAACTTTTTGAATTTTGTTTATGTTTGGAGGTAAAACTGACCTGAGCGAGTGTGTTGAGGTGAAAAGTAACTGGAGTTATGATTGTGGATTTTTCAACGGAGGATTGTTTTTCTTAAAGAGGTTTTTGTGAATAGTTGTATGTTGTACATTTGATTAGGAGGACTGTGAAATTATTTCGATTACTTGGATTATTGACTGTTCGTACTGGATTGGGCTTCAGCAACCAGAAGGATATCGGCGACCTGACAATCGGTGAGTTAACTATCTTTAGTCTACTCCAAAGTCGCAACAATATTGTAAATAATCGGTCATGGTATATTCAGATGAAACTCGCTTTTTTCTTGTGAATGTCAAGAAACGAAGCAAGAGCTTTTCACATTAAGTAAGTGCCTCTCTAACCGTCCTCTTTCTTTTATCTTAATATGGAATGGGCTGTCTGATTCAGCCAAGAAAACCAACGACCTAGCAGAGTCTAAGTCACAGATAAACATGCATGACAATATCGACTTATAAAATGCTTAGGACGTAATTATCTTTTTTTTAACTCTTTCTCTCCGTAATTATTTTTTTCACGTTTTCAAGGAATTCTTTATTTTGCTCATTACTATTTCACTACTCTTTTATGATTGGCCTTCAGTAGCTTTGTTGTTTGTTATCGGAAAATGTTGAATTTGGTATAGAATTAAAGGGAAATGAATGCTTTTTTTATATAACACAAAGTCAAGTTAAAATTTAAACATTAATTTAATAAATTAGGGTCAAATCAACGATTGTATCGTCGATTAGGAGAGAAAGAGTTAAGTAACCCCTGTAATCTATAAGTAATACCAAAAAGTTTCCATAACATTTAATAATTTATTCATTTCAAACTCATTAATGCTTCTATTGTATTATTTATAGTTCTCAGACCACATATATGTATAAATTAAATACATTACGTTAGGGTTGAGTTAAATTCCTCCTTCTGGAGATTGTTAGATTAAAACCTCCCGCTTCAATAAAACAAAAAAAAAAAACACACAAAAAAAACAACAACAACAAGCAAACAAATTCTGCAAGCTACAGTCACACCTAATTTCATGAGCTAAAAGAGGTTTTGTGGTTACGCTCTCCCTCCAATACAAAAACCACAACATAACTATAGTCATAGCGCACCCCAAGATTCCTTAGCTGTCAATTTCCACTAATTTAAGGAAGAGCTTATTCTAGGGTAGGAAAAAAAACGTCAGAAAGAATGAAAGGTCAGTATAGAATAAAGGTTACTTACACACTCTCAACTGAAAAAAAAACTGACTACACCCGTGATATGACATGCCGTTTGTGGGCCGGTTTATATGGTAATGCCAGGGTCGATTTTGATACCCAGTCCGCCCATGGCTGTAGTGGTAGTCAGGGTCTGCCTAAGATGAATTAAGAGGGGGGGATTCAAAGAGAATATGGTTTACGGTTTCATAAGGCTGGGCGCAGTGTCTACAAAGGGGTATGTGTGAGGGATTTATTCTGTAACAACTGATAATTGAAAGGTTCTTGTCCTGTTCTTAGTTGGTAGATTGTAGATCCTATGGATTTAGAGAAGAAGGAGCGCTGATATAGAAAAGAAATTTCTATAAATCAAATAAGAACATAAAACTAAAATGTTATTTACCTTGGTTAGGCCAATAATAGAATATGCATCCTCTGTTTGGGACCCCTCAACTCAAGAAAACATTAAGAAACTGGAACAGACACAAAATAGAGCAGTTAGATTCATAACAAACGAATATTCACATTTGACTAGAGTAACACCTTTAGTAAATCACTAAATTTAGAACGCCTTCAGGACAGAAGACTCAAAAGTAAAGTAGCAATTATACATAAAACACTGAACCATAATCTTCAAATACAAAAACAAAATTTAATAAAATACTCTGAAAGACACAAAAATAAAGGCACATTCCTCATCCCATATGCTAGGACAAATTTGTACAAAAACTCCTTCTCCCCTAGTGCTAATAGAGCATGGAATGGGTTGCCTGAGCCAGCCAGAAAAACCAGTGACTTGTAGAATTGAAGTCATTGGTTAATATGCATGACTAAATGCATGACGCGTAGGACGTAATCGTCTTCTTTTTTGAAGTAACGTCTGAATTATATAAGATTTTTTTTAAAAATGTTGCAGTGACAACCTAAAAGACTTCCTCTTTCGAAGAATCATTAAAATTCTGTGTCAGTAAAAGGCAAACAAAAGAGGCGGGGGGAGAGGTTAGAGCAGTTAAAACGTCTATAAGGAACTCTCCGTATTTCTTTGCTGACAATAGCGGACCCGGACTTTCTAGACTACGTCGAATCAATTGTTATAAGCCCCCCCCCCCCTTTCATTTGTCAAGTTTGTAAGGACAGCCACGTTGGCGACGTCTTCCAATGATACTTTGACATTAATTTAAATGTTTCAAAAAAAAATCTTGAATTTCTTTGTACAAAGCTTACTCAGTCACTTCTGTCTGGAAACAAATCTTATCTGCCATATGTTATGTCTCCCTCTTTCCATTTTCGAATCTGAAACTTTGCACAATTATTCATCTTCGATGACTTGAATCAATAAAAATTAACCCATAAGTTATCAGTTAATCTATTATTCGTAATTAATTAATTTCGTATTTTATGATAATGTACTAAGCTAAGTATAGATTAGTCTTGTGTACATAATTCACTAAAAATAGCCTACAAAATAATAGAATGTTTAAGACTCACAGTATTTTATAAGTAGGCCAACTTGTTTCAGCTCTTTCCACCAAGTTGGATTTCAGGATTAAGCTACTTTAAAAAAAGAATTTTATTTGGGGGGGGGGGGGGGGGGGGGGAGGGGGGGAAAGAAGCAACGAAACCTTCTCCCAGATTGTCCCACCCCTCCCCCGTTTCCCAATCCCAGCTGGTCCACAAAAGTGTTTGGACCATGGTTTGAGTGCTGGGACAAGTCCCAAAAAGCCTGTGGAGTCTGGGAGCGCATGAGGCGCTCTGACCGAACTTCCCCGTGGTAAAGGCTGTCCAGGCCTAAGCAAGCTATTATGACACAGTGCAGGACAGGCCATTGTCCTGTTGGTTCATATTTCTCACGGATATGGCCAAATTTCGATTCACGGTGCCCCCGCTGCGGGGAAGAAGAGGAAACCGTGCCTCATATTCTGTTTGACTGCCCCAGACTTGCTGATCTCTGTCTCGACAGGTCTGGGAAACCAAAAATTCTCGACCTGTATGGCGACATGTATGCACTACGCAAGACAGCAGGGTTTCTGTCCAGGGCTTTTGCAAAAGAGGATTTGAGCCTCGCAAGCCCTTCCGTAATGGATGATGATGATTGGACCATGGCCCACTGAGCACTCAATAAGCATGAAAGTTGCGCTAATGTCTTTTATCTCAAAAATTTCTTATTGTAAGTCTAGATTTATTAAAAATTAATTACACGATCGATTAAAAAAACTGATACAATATACAATACTGATATACAATAATTAAAAAGCTTCTTGGGCCGTTGAATTCACACCTACGATAGTAGGTCTACATCTTTTATAATAATATCTAGACTCTAGATCTAAATATATGTAGACTTACAAGCAAATGTTTTTATTTTTAAACAAGGTTACAAAGACAGTTTGTGTGGAAACACAAACTTAAGGATCGGCCCCCGAAGTGGTCCACCCAGGCAGGCTTCAATATTTTCAGAAAGAACATCCAAATGAAATTATATCAAAGAAAAATGAGAAATAAGAATGGAGAAAGAAGGTTGACAGATCTTGTGTAGTGCCGCAATGGTGCAGCAGATCAAAGGATAGGTGCAAGTGAATGCAAAGTTAGATGTGAACCTGGCCTAACTAGTTCCCCTTTTAGACCTTGTGGTCTAAAGGGCAGATGATGTAAAGTGCATCTGTTTTTGTGGCCTACGGTTAACGAGGGTGTCATGTAGCCAGCACAACGACCAACCGCCTTTACTTTTCCCCAATTAATGTCAGGTACCCATTAGAGCTGGGTGGACTCAGAGGCGCTCAAAGATTCCGAAGTTGAAAACCCAAGTCTTCACCAGGATTCGAACCCGGGACCCTCGGTTCGAAGCTAAGCGCTTTACCGAGCCTCTCCTGGTCAATACCTAATGTAATTGTTTTGAAAAAGCTATATCTTTTATTTGAATCTCTAAGATAGTGTCCGTGATTATATGGTTGAAGTAAATGAAGTTTATAAGATTACTATTTGTTTTAATTTAGGTCTAACTTATAATGCATACTAATTAGCTTTTTCTCTTTAAAAAACTGCTTGCATAACTGATTTTAAAAATTAAAAAAAGAACTTTGAATGGTCTAAAATATCGTGATGTCGGATTTTCAATATCTTTTCTAGTTTACGAGATCTAAACGGGACGGACGGACAGACGGACAGACATTTCGCACAAAACTAATAGCGTCTTTTCCCCTTTCGGGAGCCGCTAAAAATGGATTTAGGTCGATTACATTAACACTATTTTTTAATTTACGCATTCGCTTTCTTATAGCATTATTATTTTGTTTAATTGTTTCAAAAAAAAATCTCAGTGACTCTATCGACAGTGATACGCAAATTAAGACCCGCGGGTAGATTATGTCTTGTAGCCTCACCAAAATCTCCCATAACGTTCGATCTGTCGATGGAACTATACCACCGCTCCCAACAATCTATATATATATATAATTCTCTTGTTCCCTAAACAGGTCAAAGAAGAAGTAAAGGAAAGATTACTCTCTTATTTCTGCGGATAGTCACCCCACGGAAAAAAACAAGAAAAGGAGGGGGAGAACACGTTTTCACAGCTCGCTACGGATGGCTGCGCGCTGGACTGTCAAACCCTGCCCGCTCCAATCCCATGCGGGAGGTTTGGACTAGGAAGTAAAAGTATCGTCAACTCTGAAGGAACATCCGAAACCTGTAAAACATTTTACAAACACTAAAGAGCATTACCGGACTTAAGCATTGTGGGGCCCTATTCGAAACGGATTTCGCGGGGACAAGTTTGGGTACGGAAGCGGACAATAAGTGAAATTTAAGAGTTGGTATTAGAAAATAAATTCGTCTATGCATTTTATTCATTCTTTACTACGTACAGAATTACTTTACGAGCCTTGCGTGTAGCAAAGTCATACAGTATATCAAAATAATTCTGTTTCCAACAGAGATCCCGCTCAATAGCAAGAATTACCAAATGTTTCAATCTATCTTTGAGAATTGTTGACCTCAAGTAATTCTTCATTAGTTTGAGGCGCGAGAAGCTTCTTTCACCTGATTACACAATTACGGCTAATGCATAATGCCGTTTTTATTAATAGCGCGTAGGATTGAAGTTTTCCATTTTGAATGACACCCCAAAATGACAATTTTTTTGCTATGTATTTCCGTATATTTAAGGACTTTTTCGTATATTTTGCAATTTCGGGAGATTTCCAGGAGCTCCTGGCAAATCGACAGGAGTGCGCGGGAAATCTGTTTTAAGTTATAAAATGGTTTACTTTAATAATTTATACACCTTGAATTAACGCGGGTTCCATGAAAGTGCGGATCCTTCGGTCACATAGGTTGCAGTGGCCTAAGAACGGCCCTGCAAAATAGCGGCGTATGCTATGCCGCCGTCGACTAGTATAAATAATGTAGCCTCATCCAAATGTAACACTGTACATAATAGTGCAGCTATACCACAACAGCTGGGAGCATCATTGAATCAAACATAATTGCGTGGTATAACAGCTGGGAACATCATTGAATCAAACATAATTGCGTGGTATAACAGCTGGGAACATCATTGAATCAAACATAATTGCGTGGTCTAACAGCAGGGAACATCATTGAATCAAACATAATTGCGTGGTATAACAGCTGGGAGCATCCACTGCATTAAACATAATTGTATCTCTGTTGTTATCTTGCAGTAATTAATAATTATTCTGAGTATCATATTTAGCACTTGGTCACAGATGTTAAGATACTTCCTTTTTTCACACTCGACTTTAAAAACAAACTAGCGATATACAATGTCAGAAATAATGTAATAATAATGTAATAATGAGAATGAGTTGTGAGAGACAGAGGTGGTCTACGTATAGATCTGGTATGTCCTCAGCGATACAAGGCAAAAAGTAATAACAATTCTATTTGCATTTTACGTTGGTATAGAGTCTATAGACCATACTAAGATATGCCATCATTAACAATATCTTTATAAACCTGATCCCTTCAACTAAATCAATATCAGTTCCTCACGTATTACACCAATGCCTCAAACATCTACTTGTTCTATTCTATATCACGTATCGCACAAAAACATTGACTAATGGGTGAAGGCCTGAATGTATTGATAAAGAAGATGGGCTTTTGTTTCTTTCAGTCTAAGAAGAAAAGTCTAAGACAGCGGTTCTCAACCTTTTAAGCTCGTCGACCCCTTTTTACAAACCCCCATTCTGACGCGACCCCCCTCCCTCACACAGATACAGCAATAGAAGAATAGACAATAACAAACCATAGTTTCGATAGTCTTAGGCGACACCTGGCAAATCGTCAATCGACCCCCAAGGGGGTCGCGACTCACAGGTTGAGAACCCCTGGTCTAAGAGAAAGGACACCTTGATTCCTAAAGTTTTCTCTTGTTTTGATGCTAAGGATATAGGAGACATCCGCAAGAGAGAAAAAAGAATGAAGTTTCTCTGTTGTTTGGGCTACGAATTAAGATTGTCTTTTCCGTTGCTTCTGCAAGTGAGTTGGTCAGAAGTAGAATGACATTTTTGTTTTCCAATATACATTTTTTTTTCATTTCTGTGAAACTTGGACTCTCAAAACTCAAACTCATCGCAATCACTCTTCTACACACACCTCACACACATGTAAGGAACACGAACATATTTAACACACAGCACACACATGGGAGGGACATGAACATAGTTGAAAGTCTTAAAGTGGCCGCGAAAAGGACACCAAGGGCAGAAGGCAACATAACCCCCACATAACCCTTTGGACCAGAGGGAAGTAAAGGAAGGCATTGACACTCTAGAGAGGAAGAGCAGGCGACCTTACAGGGCAGTCTCGTTCATCAAAATAGCACTAGACTAGAACACACAAAAATAATTCTTTTTTTTTCTTTTGTTTTCCTCCCCCCCCCCCCCTTTTTGCCGAGAAAAATGGTCTTCCCAGTTGTCCAGTATTACATCATAACCTAAAATAGACTTACGAAAATTACTAAATAGACAACTTCTGAAATTACATCATGCTATTACCTGTAGAATGTTTAGTTCACAAATGTGGGAGACGAAAAGTATAGGGCGCATAGTAATGTAAGCTAAGAGCCCTAACATAATTCTCATAGTAAAGTAAGCTAAGAGCCCTAACATAATTCTCATAGTAAAGTAAGCTAAGAGCCCTAACATAATTCTCATAGTAAAGTAAGCTAAGAGCCCTAACATAATTCTCATAGTAAAGTAAGCAAAGAGCCCTAACATAAGTATCATAGTAAAGTAAGCCAAGAGCCCTAAGTAAAGGACGCAGAGTAAAGTAAGCCAAGAGCCCTAAGTAAAGGGCGCATAGTTAAGTAAGCAAAGAGCCCTAAGTAAAGGGCGCATAGTAAAGTAATCAAAGAGCCCTAAGTAAAGGGCGAATGGTAAAATAAGCCAATAGCCCTCAAAGATGTTTAAAATACACATTGCTGTGACGAGATGTTTGATTAGTTAATTATTGGCTTGTTTATTTAAGTCTAGGGGAAATTTTATTAATTTATCCCGCTCACTTATAAGATTTTGTACAGGCATACCGCAACTAACAGTAAGAACAGACCAATATTATACGTTTATAAATATAATAATTTAATAAATGAAAGTTTACAGGAGATAAACGATCAAAAAAATTATAATCTAGAAATGAAATGAAGGTGCTACTATCTAACATAACTGCTCATCATGGATTGGTGAGTGACTGGAAGAGAAGAGTGTTCCTAGGTCTGGCTACTTATTTTTTAGCTGCTAGCCCGTGGGTCGTCTTCTGGCGGTCGAAGGACTGGCACTCAGAAGGATGAGTCATCCGACTCTGTCTTTGGACGTCGGCTCAGGATATTCTCTATGCTGTAGGCAAGCTGGCTCTATGGTGAGGCCTCTGCCTGTTTAGCAGTAGAGAGGGTTGGTGCTGCAGACTAAGTTGTAGTGGGGTGGACCTCTCAGCTCGTAGAGAGCCGTGCTAACTCACACCAGTTTATCTTCTGCAGCGAAGGTTGCTCTAAGCGGTCGGCATTAGGCAATAGTTATTGGGCAGTGGACAGTTTGGGGCGGGTACTGGGGAGATGATACTGGGCAGTATAGGGCACTGTGGACACTGGGCAATATTGTATGGCCAGTGACAGTAGGCAATGCCTTCTTGCTGACAGGTATGTAATGGGAGGGGGTATCTGGTGTGGTGGGCTTTGGTTACAGCTTTCTATGGAGATCTGGTAGTTATAGCAATCGGGTGTAGCAACCAGGCTGGGGATAAGACAGACGATTAGGAACCTCCTAACGGCATTGAGTAGGGATTCCCAAATGCCTTGCAATCATTCAGATACAGGCATTGGTATCAATCCCAATAAGCTATTTAAGATAATCGTGTATAAAATCTTAAAGCATGCATATACCTCAATACCAAAAAAAGATACAAGTAAGATAACCACAATATATATGTTATCATACAATGTAGGATGATACCAGCCAAGATTCATCCATTAAATTTGATTACGGCGATAAGTAATCAGTTATAGTAAAATGGGAAATGAGCCTAGTATATTCTAAAGGCTAAGATGAAAATAAACTATTAGGGATAGAGATACAATGATAAGGGTTTGATATAACTAATCAAAATTAAACTCATCCAAGGAACTATAAGTTCACAAGTGTGTGAGACATAATAATATGTATGAGGGATATTTAATAGGAATGTGAAATAATTACTTTCCCATGCGCTCTGTACGTTTAGAGCACTGTGATGTAAGTTCTTAGACAGTACTTAGATTCACGAAAGGTTATTGTTTACATCAATCACTGGGAGACAGAGAAATAGATGTAAAAAGTTAGATACAACTTGACAGATGATGGGTATAGAGAGAAGTTCCATAAAGCTAAACCAGAGAGAAACCAGCCATTCCATTAATTTGTTGAGGACATTACAAGATACTTAATGCGTTGGGTACAATTGTCTAATACTGAAAAGACATTCGAAGTTCTCATTGATCTGTTCATCAGAGACAAAATCCTCACATCTTGCATTCCTCAGTTAGTGGCTTTTCTACATGAAAGGAAACCGAAAGATGTGCCAACAGCAGTCAAGTTGTGTCAGCAATATATTACTGCACATCCGGAGCAGACAATTCAGGTAGAAGACTTGATAACTAGCAAGTTTGCCTTTGCTGCTAAGACTAATGATAACAGAAGTCGCTTTAAACAAGAATGGAGACAGGACCGTCTGCAGAAAAGAAGTGTTGGTGAAAAAAGAAAATGTTTGAAGTGTTTCAAAACGGGACATTTAGCAGCCCAATGTAGAAACAAAAGCCCATTAAGACGAAATGAGACTATGGGTTCAAGCAGAAGGCAGGAGTTTAAAACCAGCAACAGGGGAAGACCAACCGGACTTCCTTACAATGCGTCAGTTTGCATAGACTATCAACATGGTGAACAACTCCCTCATGAATCTGATCAGATCCAGATGGCTGGAGCTGTAACTTCTGACGCTGGGAAATTAAAAATGTATCTTGGATTTGTTGGAAAGAAATCTATTTGGGTCTTGAGAGACACAGGAGCGACCACAATCGGAGTGAAGAGACTACATGTGCACCCTCACCAGTTGACCGGTAAGAAAGTCCAATGTATGACATTTGGAGGAACAATTGAAGAATATCCCAAAGCTGTCATTGACATAGATACGCCATTTTTATCTGGGAAAGTTGAAGCATGTGTGTTGGAGAGGCCTGCAGCTGACTTGATTCTAGGAAACGTGAATGGCATAACTGAGCCTACCATCACAGATAGCTACAAGTGGCAAAGGTTAGCAATGTCAGAAGTTACAAATGTGGTAACGAGATCTCAATCTAGTGTGAGAGATAACATGGGAACAACTATACAGCACAGTAGAAAGAGAGTGCTTGGCAGTTGTTTGGGCAGTAACCAAGTTGGCCAGATACCTGTTGGGTAGAACATTCGTAATCCGCACAGATCACTCACCCTTACGCTGTTTAAACACACGTAAGTCGGTGAATTTCAGGGTAACTCGCTGGGCCCTGTGTGTCTTCAACAGTTTAGACTTTGTTGCTTGATGGTAGACTTTCTGTCTACAACTAGGACTTTGTGTCTTTATCTTCTAAGACTGTCTTCAACTAAGCCAGTGGTTCTTATACTAAGACGTGTGTCTTAACTATAGACTGTATGCCTATTACATTAAAGTCTGTGTGACTACATTAAAGTCTGTGTGACTATGTTCAAGTCTGTTTGGATACATAAACGCCTGTGTGGCATATTCAGAGCCTTTGTAGCCTATCGAATTAACATTTTTGTTGTCTTGTGTTTTAATGTTTTATAATCGTGTTTTTTTATGTATCTTTGTAAAAATTGATTATAATTTTAGGAGGGGCGAGATGTCACGGATGAAGGTGTGTATGTATGTATAATCTATTTTTACAATCTGCGCGAATGACCGGAAGTGTGTTTTGTTGTTAGACGGAGACCAGCGTGTGTGATATGCAGTAAAGCTGATTAAAGTTTATGTGTTTGATCTAGTGGTTTAATTGTTTTATTTCGTTAACTAGAACTGAACCAGGGACACCTAGACGTAGAGAGAACTAAGGTAGATTCTCTCGAGCTATAATTATGGATAGAGATTGCATGAAATAGAACAAAAACAAGTAGTATGAAATATTTGTTATCGCACAGATTAATGTTTGTGAGTGTAGATCTATTTCCAATTTGATCAAATGACTGATCTAAACTAATTGAAACAACTACACTTCATTGAGGTTTTGTTGTGTCACTGTTTTTAAAGTATTTTTTTAAATATATAGGCAAATACAAATATAGTCTCTACCAAGGCTCGTGGGGGGGGGGGGGGGGCGTCAATATACATTCGTCGTCGTGGTGTCTGCTAAACCTGCTTTACTTTTGAAGTGAAGAGTATTTGTTTCAATAAATATAATCATAAAATTAGTATTATACCATGTCAAAAATAGTTTATATTTATAGCTTTTATATAGCGCTACTTTCATGCTTAAAGCATGCTCAGAGCGCTTTGGTCCAATCTCATTAGTGGACCAGTGGGGAGGAGGGGGTATCTAGAAGAAGGTTTTCCGTGCTGCCTTTAGGCGCTCAGTAAACACAACTCTGCCCGAGTCGGGTGTCGAACCTCGAGCCCCCTTCTAGGTAGCCAAGCCAAGCTAAGTTCAAGCGCACTTAGCCTCTCGACCACGCTTACCATTTACAATTATGATGCACACAATGACGCACAGACTTTGAACAATGACGTCATCGAAATAGAAAATGAATCCCAATGACGTCTCCGTTCGCGTTGTTCCTTGTTGGCAAACCTGATCAGGAGATGATTAGTGCTCCTTCTTTCGTCAAAATTGCACTGTTGGCCTGTGAGTTGGACATACTCTGTTTTGATGTCTTACAGCTGTAATCACACATAATCCCATGAGTTGATTTAGGCTTAAAGTTAGTTGTTGTTTTTTTCTGCTCATCGATATCACACACTTACAAACATGTTGTCCATTATTAGCAGTCACGTTCAGATGTTGAAGTTCAAAGCGTCAAATTTAGCGGAAAACTACCGGCTGTGTCAATGTTTTGTTTGATTGGACAGTATCGGGTAAAGTGAAATAAAAACTGTATCTGCATTATAAACAATGTCTTTTATTTTATAGAAAAATAGTAAAACATTTTTTCCTAAAGTTTCTAATTCATTATAGCTCCACCTATGGCATTTAAACCCGAAGAGGGTAAATTAAAAAAACAAAGTATATAAACTAGGTCTATATAAAAGAGTCAGTTATGTAACAGATGAAGTCGTACAAGATATCATGTTAATAGCAAATAATAAAATTGATTGGCAGAATTTGGAGGAGGAGGTTGAATGCGTCATTGAGATATTATATGGCTCCTTTTGTCTCGAAAGGCAATGGATGAGCCCAAATGAGTCCCAGGTTTTGGCTTAATCTTGAGACGGGGAAGAATCTGGTGTGGCTAAATAAGCCAATTTTAGAAAGGCAGACTTTGCCACAATTCGTACATGTGTATGCCTCTGATTCAGGGCTAGCGGACAGGGCAGCTTTCTTTTTTTCCCTCTTGATTAAGGCCGCTTCAATTCTTTTGTTCTCAGCAAGGGTGGTCCAGGCACGCACAGTCTGTTTCAATGCACTCCGGTCTTTGGCTATGTTTTCCAACATACTTTCGCTGATGCCTGTGGATCTCATGTCTCGCTTGCAGACATCTCTATATGTTAGTCTTGGGCGGCCCTTTGTTCTGACTCCTTCCAAAAGCTCAGCATATAAGATATCTTTCGGGATTCTACAATCTGGCATGCGGGTGACATGTCCGAGCCAGCGTAATCTTCTTTGTGTCAGGAGAGCATACATGCTGTTCATATTGGCCAATCTCAAAACTTCCTGATTGGAGACATGGTCCCTCCAAGAGATGCCCATTATGCATCTCAGGCAGCGCAAGTGGAAATATTCAATCTGTGCTCTTGGTACATGTATGTTGACCAGCTTTCACTGCCATAAAGGAGAGTGCTCACAACACAGGCGTTGTAGACTAGGATTTTGGTCGCTGTGGTCAATTTACCATTTTCCCATACGCGCTTGGAGAGTTTTGCCAATGCTGTGGTAGATTTTCCTATCCTTTTTGTCAGCTCGATGTCTAAGTCTAGGCTACTGACAATTGTTGAACCCAAGTAGGTAAATTCCTGCACCACTGAAAGGGTGTGGTTCCAAATTTATTATAGGTATTTCTGCGACGTCTTGTGCCAGGCTAAACTCTTGACAAGCAGCTGCTAAGGCGTTCACTAGCTTCTGCAGACCTCCTTGTGAGTGAGATACGAGTGCCGCGTCATCGGCAAACAGCAGCTCCCTTATCAAGATACGACGCCTTTTCGTTTTGGCTTTAAGACGTGCCAGGTTAAAGAGCCTTCCATCGGATCTGCTATGGATATATATTCCGTCTTCCAGGGATTTAAAACCACTGGTTAGTACGACTTAGAAGAAGATGCCAAATAGTGTAGGGGCCAGTACACATCCTTGTTTTACACAGCTCTTAATGGAGAATGACCTGGAGGAAAAACTTTCAAACTGAACAGTGCCCTCATATTTTCGTCTATAAAATACTCCAAATGGCATGCGTCTCAAATAGCCTCTGACAACTAAGTCCAGCACCTGGCCTGCTCGTGTGGCTTAGATATTAAGCCCGGCGAAACTGTCATTGAGATAAAGCATGACATAATGTTAAGTAGCGCCACTGTTAAAAAACCACAGAGGTACACTTTTAAAAGAATCTTCTAAATCAATTCTTTACATAAGCCATATGGACATTGCCTTTCAATATTCTGCTACCATCAGTAGTCCCTTAATCTTATATATATATATGTGCGTTCTTGCGTGAGCGCATGTGTGTAATTGTGCGTTGTTTTCTTAAACAATTCCAGCTGTGTCTTCAAATCTCCGACAGACATAGCTTAGTTTGTTTATTAATTAGTCTTCAGTCACTTCAACCTTCCCTGCCCCCCCTTCCACGCACAAACACAATAAAAAAAATCAGGACACTAGTAAACATTTACAAATTCGAAAGCAGAGTTTCATGGGGAATTATTTTCCACCAGCAGTCTTTATATTGATTTGTTGGCAAAGGCGAGTTAATTGCCTGACCGTATTGATCTCTAGTTCAGAAAAATCAAATCGTCAATAATTTAAATTGTTTAAATCTGCCAGATTGTAATTGTATTGGGCTGTGCTGATGAAGTAATAAAATATATGCTTGTCAGTCGCTATTCGATGCACATTTACCAAAAAGAAGTTAGGAAAGTAAATTTAAGTGAATATATTTAGGTAAGTGATGCTCACATACCCATCTATGTAAGTATGAGACGATCAAAGACAAACGGAGGCGATAGGTCTCTCATCTCGTCTGTACCATGACTTTCGTTGCAAGGGGTGTTGTGACAGTTCGTCGTAGGGGTGCTGTGATAGTTCGCGCAATCAAATACCTCCACTCTTTCCGGTCAAAAGCTGTTCTTAGCAGAATGTCTAGAAAGAGAGAGGCCTGTCTATTTGTTCACGTTGTCCACTCAATATTTCTTTGGATGACCCTTTCTTCCTACTCCATTCACTTCACCATGAAGGATGACTTTTGATAGCAGGTCACGCCAAACCAGCTCAGCTTTCTGACACCCAGAATGTTGACTTCTAAAAGTACTAACTGATACCCAGCAGTTCTCTGTAGCATTTCCTTTCAAAGGCATGGATTCTTCTTTCAGCCTCAGCGCTCAGTGCCCAACTTTCACCATCATTTAGAAGTACATGACCAGAAAAAGAATATACATCTAATACAGACAAAAGCCGTTGTCCACCTGTGGTCATTCGATGTTCTCTTTTTGTTTTCTCCGAGAGTATACAACGATTTTTTGAGGGTTGGGGGTTTGGAGAAAGGTCTCAAATGTATGTCCAGCAACTTTCGCGAGAGCTTTCCATCTGTCTTTTTCAGATTATCTCTCTCTGTCTCTCTCTCTCTCTCTCTCTCCTTCTCCAGTTGAAGGTCCTGTTGAGCCCTATCTGATTCGATTCTATCTGAACTTACAGTAGAGGCACCAAACTGTTATCGAAGTAATACACGATTGATCAACTACATAGAAACAAAAATCGTGGTGGTCGAGGGGTCTCGAGTTCAAATCTCGGTAAAGAATAGGATTTTGTAATTTTTAGAAGCCCCCATGAGTCCATCAAACTCTATGGTTACCTGACATATGCTGGGTAAGTACAAAGCGGTTGGTTCTTATGCTAAACACAAGACATCCGTCGACCATAATAAAAACTTTTACATCAAGATAGATCCTATTGCCCAGAGTCTACAGTACACATCTTTCTAGATCTTGATTAATACAACTTTGAGTTTGAGTCATAGATCTCATTGATTTAACACAACACAGGTCGGCTTAATCTGCGTCATATGTGACAAAATATGTAGCCAGCGGCCTAAACTGCTTAGTCACCAAAACATTTTTTCTACGTAGGATTTTGTAGGAGATGTTCATTCTAAAAGTTAATCGCAATAATCTTGTTCTTTGTTTACATTTTGATCTACAGCGGACCCGAAAGGGAAAAGACGCTATTAGTTTTGTGTGGTCTGTCCGTCCGTCCGTCCCGTTTAGATCTCGTAAAGTAGAAAAGATATTGAAAATCCGACATCATGATATTCATGACCATTCAAAGTTCTGATGCTACGGCTACTATTTTCTTTTCTGAAAGCGAAAAATTAAAAAAAAAATTAAAATGAACTGTGCAAGCATTTTTTTCCCATAAAAAATACATCATTTTTACAATTATTCACTATTAATACAGTGTACATAGGACACTTAACTAAATTTCTTACGGAAATGCTGTCTTTTCTTGAGACTTTGAATAAGACAATTAACAATTAAAGGAATTAGATAATCATTACATGGCATTAGTTAGGCCAGGTTCACTTTCACTTTCACAGATCCCTTGGTCTGCTAGACCGTTGGGGCACCACACAGGATCTGTCAACCTTCTTTCTCCATTTTTCTCTGTCATTTGCCTTTGATAGAATTTCATCATGATATTCTTTCTGAAAATATTGAAACCAGCCTTTTTACCTGCCTGGGTGGACAACTTCGGGGGCCGATTTTGAGTTTGTGTTTTCACAGAAACTGTCATTGTAACCTTGTTATGATACCGTTAACAGAAGTACCTGTACAGTAATTTTGATGTTTTGATGTACAGATAATGAATAGATTCTTCTTTTTTTAAAATTTGCAATAATAACATAGTAATTGATGTTTTTCCGACGTAATTTTCCTGCGCATCCAAAACAGTCAGACTTTCACCGGGTTTCTATGTGACGTCACAAAGGTGTTTTAATCTATTGACTTATTGTATAACAGGAGACCATACAGCAAAGTTTACATTCTCGTAAAAGAAATATATCTATGCAGTTAGATCTAGGATCTTGTAAGCAAAGAAAAAGTGCGTATTAAAAGTAGATTTACATGCTTGACTAATCACGGCAGTGTGTATTTTCTCGCCAGACCACTCAACACACAACAAACACTATCGCTTGGTTGTCTTGTCATGACCGACTACACGTAGTCTCGACTAGCCTTACACTGACCAGCTTGTTCGAATCATTCAGACACACGATCTATTTACTTCTTGGGATAGGGAGAGGCTTAGATGAAAATGTTACTTTTTTTTCTCAAGTTGGTTATCCTAATGCTTTTGGATCTATCTATACATGTTTATATATATAACTGTATCATAACTCTGGACTAGGCCGTCACTAAGCCTAATAGCCTAACAGCTACTGTAAGAATGAAGCGATACGATTGGTTAAATCAAGTTTCTCTTTCAGTATTGTTTAGGGAAGTGACGCATGAAATAACTTAAAACAAAATCTCAAGGAATCCCGTTTTTTTTGAGATGTCAAGAATTTACTGGCTAAGTTATAAAATATAAAATTTTCTAAGCATTTAAATAAAAAATGATATAGTGTTTAGTATTACAACGTTTTACGCAGAATTTAAATATGTCAATAACTCAAATTTGAAAAACTATAGGAGTTTCCCTTTAAAGAAAAATGTTCCCAAAAGATGGAGACTTGTAATATAAATTGAGACACTATAAGTGACATGTAAACGTTAGCACTTCAAGGTTGTAGTTTGAAAAACTAACTTATTTGTTTTCTCCCTAGTGTATTTCAAGAACATAGAGTAATTGTGTAGCTGACTATTATTTTTTTTTACTAGTTAGTTTAAAAATAAAACAGCATTAGGAAGTTTCCACACGTTCCAAAAATAGCTTAGATCTATCGAGCAAGATAGAAAGACGCAGATTATAGAGATGTATTAACTGTGTGCTTGTTGTAGATGTATTAAAATTAAATTAAATCGGGACGAGCGAAACCTGCATCACCAAAGAATGCTGACCATTCCTTCAAAGCTGCATACTATATCAAGAGGCCCGAACAAGACTCTGGCCCCAAAACCTTCCTATACAACAAAAACTATACGTAGAATTGCTTGATCTGGAAACCACTATGCGGCCGGCTTTTTAAAGCGAGGATTGTACTTTACAGTCATCTTCAAGTCCATAGGAAATGAGAAATGCTCCCATCTTCGATCACGAAGGATGTGCTATATAGCACTTGATACTACGTTTTTGTAATACAAAATGTTGAATAAATTGTGAATTAATAGACAGCCTCGATAAGGGCACTAAAAATGTACCCTTCAACTCGTGAACCATATTATTATTATTATTATTATTATTATACTAGAAACGAGTATTCATTCCCTGCACTGCCATGGCCGAGTTTCGTTAAAGAGAAACAACATTTATTATAGTTCCTTTATCAGTGTCCACTGAGGAATTTTCTGGTGATGTGGCTCACCTGATTTTGTTGAGTGCCTAAAAGTTAAAAGGAGCCTTTGTATGAAATTTCATGCGAATCCGTTCGACAGTTGATCAGATCTCTTGTTCAGTCACTGGTATTTTTGCGTATATATAATATATTCTTTTTTTTTTTAAATAGGCGGTCTATACGGACGTGTTTACCAGCATTTGTAAATGTTCTCTTAATACCTTCATTGGGATCAATTCGTTTTCACCTTTGTTAAAAGTGTGTTGTGTGTGTGCGCGCGGGTGTGTTTGCAGTGCAGGATTTACGTACGCGCTACAAGTTATATCTTAGGGCCCAAATAAAATTGTCCTATTGAGTTTATTAGCAATAATATGCCTAGCTGAGTGGCATAAAAAGCTTGGCTACCTTTTAATAGCGATCGGGTTCGAAGCCCGACTCGAGTTTTAAGGCAGCACTGAATTTTTTTTCTTTTTCTTTCTATAAGCATGATAGATGCGGAATAGAAAATTATTTAGAAAAAAAGGATTCAAAGTATCAGATTTTTTTTTACAATTCCTCCCATTTGCTTTGCAAACTCTTCATGGGTGGAACTAAAACCTGAAACGTAGACAAGGATTCGGACTACGCTCTAACGATTTTTCTAGAAATTTGACAGTTTATGTATATCTTTGGGGAAAAAAAAGCTAATTGGCCACACACAGTGACGTAGCTAGGGTGGGGGGATGGGGGGATAATTTGAAGATCCCCCCGGGCCCCCACTTGAGGAGGACCTCCAAATAAGTGTCCGAAATTTGTTTGTAAATACATAAATTAATATATTTGATTGAAAAATAATGTCAACGGGAGTCTTTTTTCAACATTTATGGATTAAATTTATAACAAAGACTATATAGCACTTGATACTACGTTTTTGTAATACAAAATGTTGAAAAAATTGTGAATTAATTGACAGCCTCGATAAGGGCACCAAACATGTACCCTTCAACTCGTGAACCATATTATTATTATTATTATTATTATTATACTAGAAACGAGTATTCATTCCCTGCACTGTCAAAACTGAAAGAAGCTGGAGTCGGGAGTTTAAAAAAAGAGAGTAATACTAGGTGGTCCACAAGAGAAGAAGCTACGTCGGCAGTTTCCTTGCATCTCGACAAAATCATCAAGCTGTTGGAGAAACTTTCTGAATCAAGAACGGAAAGAAAGGACACTAGAAGCAGTGCACAGAATCTTCTTCATGTAGTGGAAAATTAAGAATTTTTTTTCCTATCTGGAATTCTGGTCGAATCTTCTGCGACCAATTCATGTAATTCAAAAGAACCCTTTCATGCTTTCTGCAAAATGATGAGAAACTGACAAAAACCCAATCCATCGAAAAAACAAAAGAAGGTAGTGAACACTATGGATTCCGTCATTAAAACAACCAGAAGAAAGAAAAGATTTGATGGGTAGTTCAGTTCTGATGTAGGACTGTCAATAGAACTGCATTTGATACGTGTTGCGACAGAAGTGCTGGACACATTTCATATGGAGATGAAGGGCAGATTTCAAAGGTTGGAAAGAAATTGGACACCTTTAGGTATCTTCTTGGACCAAGACACCTGTTGGATGATGACAAACTGTGTTACTTTTTCCTGTTTGAATGATGAAATAAAGGCATGTCGCTTGTTCAATGATGTCATTGATACACGAGCACTTTTCATCAACAAACAGTAATACAATCACAAATAGACATATTGAGGAAGCAGGCTTCATATGGTAATGATGTGTGCTCAAACCTTGCAACCTCCACCGAATACTGCTAACTCATGCCACCTCCATTGCGTCGTGTGAGAGATCATTCTCAAAGCTCATGTTCATCAAAAACTATCACAGGAGCACAATAACGCAAGAAAGGCTTAGGAGCATTGCTTTAATGTCAGTGGAGTTACAAATACTAGAAAGTATCGATGTAGATGATGTTATAGATGTCTTTGCTGCACAGAATGCACGACGTGAAGCGATATGAATTGAGATTTGTCACTTGTGCATTATTTAGCCAATAAACAGCGGTATTATTCATTAAAAGAGTCTTATGATTATTTTTTGGTTAATTTTACTGATATACTGAACCAATTTGATTTTGGGCTTATATATTTTTGCGTACATTATCTCATGTCATGATTTCCAATATCAAAATGCAAGGGGCCCCCAAAGAGGTCAATCCCTCGGGCCCCAAAATCCATAGCTACGCCCCTGGCCACACATGGAAAACTGTGATTAGACAGTTATAATTTTTCAAAATATTATCATCTTAAAATTAATATTCTTCTATTGAACGCGGGTCAGTGGCAAATCTCACAATATTCTACGAAGAGTCGAATAAATGTCTTTAAATGCTCTTTTTTTTAAAGTCTGGATTCATATCACCAAACAGGAATTTTTTATACTAAGAATCACTAGAGGATCCAGAACGTTTGAGTGGGGGGGGGGGGGGCGATTTGTTTTCAAACCTTAACCCTAACTCTCTAACCCTAATAAACACTAGCCCTATGCGTGTGTATACATATATGTATTTTCAGAGAAAAAATAAACTGGATTAATATTAGACCTTTGAGCAGTGTATCTCAAACTTGAGCGAAAAAACACAATAATCACCACTATTCGACATCTATGGGTTTTTTTTTTGTGGAGAGCAGAAAGGTTCGGTGTGGAGCTCCGACGCTAAGCCTTTACTTGCATTCTTTTATACACAAAGTAGCCTAACCTGCTTGAACTCGCGCCAAACTGGTGGTACTGGTTTGGCGGATACATTTTAAAATGTCCTTATTTATAAGAACCTTTTCAGTATTGTTTTACTTGATTGATAGTGACATTTGATTTTATAGGTCAGTCGAGTGGGGGAGGGGGTGACGACGACGTCCCCTTTTAAATACGCCAGTGCTTTGAGTAGTTATAAACATGGGCGTAACCAGAATTTTTTGTGTTGAGAGGGGAACTGGGGTGGAGTAATATTGCCACTTATTAATTACAAAAGGTCACCAGCTTCATAAAGGAGGGATTGTATTTTTTTAGGTAGCAGTTTTTTTTTTCACTATCTAAATACTTCTTAATTGTTTATCAGTTTAATCATCTGGGTATCCGAAAATCATATTAATCATAACCATATCACGCAAATATAATGGAACGATAAAGCCACCCCTGTTTTTTTAATCTCAAATCTCTTAGGGCCTTACCCAATCTAAATCCGGCCTTGTGTGTTTGTCTCGCTGAAGCGTAAGGCCGCGTCGAAGACATATAATGTAACATCAGATACGACGTGTACAGACGCCTTATGTTTTTACCCATGCTATGATTTCACGTGACCAACATTCTTTGTGTGTGTAGTTATGGTAGGTTACTTCAACTATTCAATTTTGTTATTTAAAAAATCCGCTCTCCTATTGGAGTCAAAAGTGGGGAGCATAGCAGGCCCCTACTTACTGAAAATTAATTGGAGCATACAGGAAGTGAAGTGACAAGGTCACAGAAAGGAGTGGGTGGAGCAGACGACATAAGAATCACTTCAATGAAAGAAGAAACAAACCAAATACATATCCTATTAGATCTAACTATTAGAGATCTAACTATTAGAGATTGTCATCCATGAAGAACAATAATATAAAAAGCAAGTTTTCTGGTGTATCCGGTGTACAGAATATAGGAAAGGTTGATAATCTACGCTTTATATATATATATATATATATATATTTTGCGCACTTTTTGTTTCGATGTAAAATCAAATTTCCAAGCTCTTTCCCATGTGACACAAGATGGTGTCGTTGTTTTAATTATTATTCCGTTAGCAACAGGGATCTTTCAAAATGGCGTCCTTGACCTGGTTTGGTTTGTCGATTTATTTCGAAGTCTCTCCCCTTCTTCCCAAAAGTATTGCATTATATTTTTCTTTAGGTTTCCTTACATCGTCTCCACATTGCTCCATACCGTCTTCTATTCGTATTTAAAGTTACTCTGTTTTATTGCTTACACACTTTTAAAGAAAGCAAATCGAATCTCTAAACATTGAAAAGCTAACAAAGAGGAGATTATTGTGTTTGAAATGCCTAGTCCCTGTTTTTTTTTTCGAATCGAATCTCTAAACATTGAAAAGCTAACAAAGAGGAGATTATTGTGTTTGAAATGCCTAGTCCCTGTTTTTTTTTCCCTACGATATGATTCAGACAATCACTTATTTTCAACGTTGTACAAAGCTATAGATTCTATCTAAAGAATTCGTGAGACTCCATAGATAGCTAAGCGAAAGTCACTAAAGGTCGATCAAATGTATAGCTTGAATATTTAAAGCCCTATCTATCTATATCTGTCTATCTATCTATCTATCTATCTATCTATCTATCTATCTATCTATTTATCTATCTATCTATCTATCTATCTATCTATCTATCTATCTATCTATCTATCTATTTATCTATCTATCTATCTATCTATCTATCTATCTATCTATTCTATCTATTCTATCTATTCTATCTATTCTATCTATTCTATCTATTCTATCTATTCTATCTATTCTATCTATCTATCTATCTATCTAACATAAATGAATCGAATATAGATTGTAATTTTTTTTTCTTTGTTGAAACATATAAATTTTTTTTTAAATCTGTCATCAGGTCAGTAGTGTGAAATGCTGAAGCCCTGTACGTACTGGTGATATTATGTATAGAAAGGTCTCCAGCAAGTGATGTGATCTCTTCCAGCAGTTTTCGAGGCGAATCCTCGACCGCCAAACGATACGTTGCATTCTGAGCTGTGAAAAAATACATTTTAAAAAATCGCGAGTCCTTTCAGTGTCGAGGCCTTTTACAATTGTACCACCCTACACTTTGAACATCCCTTAGATTGGCTATAGTAGATACATTTAAGGTCTAGGTCTAGATGATGGTTTGTGCAGAGCTGGCAATAGGCATAGGCAAGCTAGGCAGCTGCCTATGACTTCCGAATCCACAGACAGCCAAGAGAAAGTCCCTAAAAGTCTAAAATAATTTTAGAGAGAAAAAAATTGCGAAAGGTGCATCAAATCTCAAACATAGAAAGCTCTATGACTCTACTGTTTAGACCTTCTTGTTACACTACCCATGCTAGACGACCTTTGTTACTTTCTTTTAATGACAATGTCGAAACATTAAGGCTTTGCGTTTTAGTTATGATGATTGTTCAAAACAGGCGCGTACTGGGCATTTCTATAAAATTCGTCCCACAAATTCTCTATCATTTGATGGGCATCCATTTCTAGGGTGTAACTGTCCTTAAAATCATTGTTAAGTTTGATATGTATCGATATGCATGTATACAGTGAACTCTACATTTTTATCAATATAGCGTCTTTTCAAATCAGCAATAATGTAGGCCCTAAAAGGATGAAGCCTACCAGTAGCACTGTCTACATTCTACATTTTATTTTCGGAAAATATGTTAGATTAAAATAGTATTACACTGTAATGTCTGTGGCAGATTTTTAAAACACGACGCTCAGAGGGCCTTTTATAAAAATAAAATTTAATAAGAATATTATAAAACCTTTAACAACTTGATATGTGCCTTAGTGACTTCGATCAGGCAATTTCGGTGGCTCTACCGGCCCATTTGGGTACCGGCCCACCGGGCATTTGCCCAAATGCCCATATAGCAAATCCGCCCCTGGGTTCAAAATAAAAATAAATACTGCTGCTCCAAACGTTGCCACAGAGGCAGTCCTTCGTATAGCATTGACAATACCGACCACTGTTCCATATGCGTTTTTTTCTAATCTGGTGTTATATTAAAACACTTTAAGAACTCCTGAAAAGTCTGGCAATGATATTTATTGAACAAGATGTCAATTAGTCTCTGGATTGTGCACACTTTGAGACGTTGCTGCTAACAAACCAAAAATAATTTTAAAAGTGTTTATGAATATGTTTAAGTGCTATCATTTATTCTGTTTATAATTTAGCTAATTTCAGTTATTTGTTGATTTAAATGTAGATCTAGATCAGGTTTTTGATAAAGTGCATAACTTTATTTTTTTCGATTTTAATTTTTTTATTATTTTTTTGTCATTTGGGTCCTCCAAACTCACTTCGCCTCGGGCTTCCAAGTACTTAAGGGCGACCTGGTTAGTGCTACTTACACTAAATTAGTGGCGTATTTTTAACGGCGCTGTTTAAAATGTAGTCTGTAATGTGGATTATATTTAAATTTAAATTATATTAACTGTTTTCAGTCAATACTGTGAGTAGTGCTCTCAAAGCTCTAACATAGTTTGGCTATTCTATTAGTAAAACCACCGATTATTTTAGATACTTTGCATGTAACTTGGTGCATGGGACTACACGAAGCTAACAGCTGTGCTAATGAGGAAAAGAGGCTTGAGACAAGACATCACTGGACTACATACAAACTTGAAGACGGCCTATGTGGGTTAGACGTACTAAGACAATGCATCCCATAAAACTCATACTATCATCTCAATCTCAAGTGTCCGTCTTGTTGATAACATCCCATCCCATGTAACGTCCACTTAGCCGGACCTGTCTACTCTCATGGAAACATCGTTCGATTTTTGTTTCTCCTTTCTAAGGCGATAAACTTTTGTATCATCATTTCTCACGTTGAGCAAACAGCAAGGCATGCCTTATTGGTTTATTTTTTTGTTTGTTTTGGTATCTAAGGGAGACAAACAGTGGAAAACACACCTGGAAATCTTTTTCTACACCACACACGCACAGAAGACAGATCACGTGACTGTAATGCACGCAAGAGGCAACCTCAACTCTTAACTTCTTAGCTGCCTCGAGAAGAAATAAAAACCGCTAATAATTTTGTGTGGACTGTTCGTCACGTTTAGCTCTCAAAAGCAATAAATTTAAAAAAAAAAGCTATATTAAGTGTAATTATATCAATTGTTTTCAATTCATCATGCAATGAACTTTCTATAGATCTAGACTAACAATAATAAGTTTGTGCGATTAGAAATGTTTAAATTGTCTATATATAGAACAATTTTTTATAGTTTTAGCAAGCATCATATACCATTGTCAAATCACGTGTATGGATCAGTTTGGAAAAAAAAAGGGGGGGGGGGTAAGCTGTGAGAAGGCTTCCTTGCTGGCTCTTCAAAAACAATGTTAAAAGAAAAATTAAAAAATGGTCTAGTCTGAATTCAGACTCGAGGGCTTAAGCCTCCATGATGAAAGGTAGACGCGCTAGCACTGTCTTTATATATATAAGATATAAGACTGATTGATAAGCAGTGGCGGACTGGTACGATTTGACCCACAACTTGATTGCATATGATATGCATAAAACTGAGCTCACGTATTGAATTTCTACATGCAAAAAGACATAGAGGCCGTAGGAAATTTTAATCTCAATTAATTAAAATTCCTGAATTGTTTTCGCCTAGCTTGCTTTTAATTTTTTTCTATAACCTTTCCTTTCGATTCCTGTTTGCTTACATGTTTAACTGTTTAAATAATAGTTGTGATATCAGGGTCCCGCTTTAGATTCACTCGAGTATGTTCATGTTAGCTCAACTTCTATAAGACTTAAAAAAAAAGGTCTTATACTGTTTGTTAATCTCTTGCTGTGTGAAGAGAATTAAATCTCACAGAGGCACGGTAACGGGTATATGCGAATCCATTATTTCTGACTATGTGGCTAGTATTACACAGTTAAGTATGTAAAGATCTTTTATAAAAGGTAAGGCGATGCCTATCATATTTACGAGACTCCCTGACATTTAATATAACCCATTAGAAGTCCCACCGGCCAATTAAGGCACCGGTTCAATGAGCTTTGCCCGATAGCCCCTATAGCCAGCCCGCCCCTGTTAATAAAATATCGATCAATTTTTCGACTGATTCATGTGTTGTCATCGCCAGTGAATAATTATATAAAGTTTATACTAGAACGTTGGACAGAACACTACCTCGAAGTCTTTGCCACACAAAACACAGTAGACGATGTCGCCCTGGCTTCTCTACCAGATCTTCCAGTACTGGAATGCCTAGATGATCTTCCGAGCCTCAGTGACCTTAAAAGCAATTAACTGCATAAAAAATAGAAAATCTCCTGGGAGTGATGGTATCCCAGTGGAAGTAGTGAAAGTCAACGAATCACTCCTGCTCCCTGAACTCTATATTCTCCTCTGCCGCTGTTGGGAAACAGGTCATATCCCACAGGACATGCGTGACGCAACTATAGTCACAATATACAAGAACAAAGGGGATCGGAGTGACTGCAACAATTACAGGGGTATCTCTCTCCTCAGTATAGTGGGCAAGATCTTTGCTAGAGTGGCACTATCCAGGCTGCAAGTGACATTAAATAGTTTTCCAGAGTCTCAGTGTGGATTCAGGAGTGGTAGATCCACTGTAGACATGATATCTTCTCTACGACTACTGCAGGAGAAATTCAGAGAGAGAGACAGACCCCTTTACATCGTTTTTGTTGATCTGACTAAAGCTTTTGACATGGTCAGCAGAAGTGGCCTTTTCAAACTCCCGAGGAAAATAGGTTGCCCTCCCAAACTACTGCAGTTCATTGAGTGTTTTCACGAGGAAACTAAATGCACTGTCAAATTCAATGGAGCCCAATCAGCACCTTTTGAGGTTTGCAGTGGTGTCAAGCAGGGATGTGTGCTCGCACCTACTCTGTTTGGCATATTCTTCTCCTGTCTACTGCATTATGCGTACAACGACATAAACGAAGGTGTGTTTCTCCATACAAGATCCTCTGGAAAACTATTTAATGTATCAAGGCTGCGGGCAAAAACCAAGGTTAGGATGCTACTCGTCAGGGAACTCCTGTATGCTGATGATGCAGCTATTGTGGCTGATTTTGATATTCAGCTACAGTGCCTGGTTGACAAATTATCTGCTGCTTGCCAGAAGTTCGGCTTAAACATCAGTCAAAGCAAGACTAAGATACTTGTCCAAAACACAAACATTGCACCTCAAGTAAGCATTAATGGCCAACCACTAGAAATTGTTGATCACTTTTGTTACCTTGGCTCCATCATATCCAACAACACTCTACTGGATAAAGACATAAACAACAGGATAGCCAAGGCAATGGCCACCATGTCACGGCTGCAGAAAAGAGTCTGGGACAACATATTGCTGACTAACAGTACTAAAGCCCTAGTCTACCGGACCTGTGTGATGAGCACCTTGCTGTACGGAAGTGAAACATGGTCAACCTACTCATGGCAGGAAAAAAAGCTGAATGTTTTCCACCTCCGATGCCTAAGGCGGATCTTTAAAATAAGGTGGCAAGATAAGATAACCAATGAGGAAGTGCTACAAAGAGCAGGGTGCCAGGACATCCGCTCTGTTATCAGCAGCAGACGCCTTGGCTGGCTTGGCCACGTTCGTAGAATGCCAGAAGGTCGACTTCCACAGGACATCCTGTATGGCGATCTAATAGAAGGCAGGAGAGCCGCTGGTCGCCCACTTTTACGTTATACGGATGTATGCAAACGCGACATGAAGCTCTTCAAAATCATTCCCCATTTATTTGTTTTGTGTCATTGAATGAGCGTATGTGTTATGTGTGTGTGTCAGAGAAAGAGGGGGGATAATTTTTACCACAAATTGAGTGAAAAGATGCCAGTGTGACATTGTCTAGATCTAGATGTCTATGCTGCAAGCGAAAATGAACGGCGTCTCTAAGATCTACATGTTAACAAGATCTAAATATTCAGGATTAAGACACGACCACATGTTGCCATACAACTAGTATTTCTTGGGGCGAATTTTTCTTTGATGCTGCCCCCAGGGGCTGTCGATAAAAGAATTAAAAAAAAAAAAATGTAATGTTTATGTGTGCGCTTTTTTTTTTTTTTAGAAGTATAACCTCCCTACCAGTCAGCGTTAGTTACGTTTGTGACTCAATGTGTTCTCTGTTTTAGAATCTCTATTGACTGAAGTTCACGTATGAATACGAAGTTATCAATTTTTAGATCAACTAACACGACAGACACATCCTCCTTGTTGTCTCGATAGCGTTGTCTTCCTTATTTTGTCTTTCTTTCCTAACTATTCTCTCTCATTTCTCTCTTACTCTCTCTCTCTCTCTAATTCATCTATCTATCTATCTATATCTATCTAACTATTTATCTATCTATCTATCATCTAATGTGTATCATTTTCTCTATCTCTCTAGTTGTCTCCCTCTATGGGCGTGTGCGAGTGTGATACTTTATTACAATCAAAGAGAATGTATCAGACTGATGTGTCGGAGAGTGATGCGGGATGGGGGGGGGGGGGGGTAGGCGGCTCTCTCGCTTCTTGTCACTTCTGTCTCCTGTGTCGCAAGCAAGGAAGCGTGGCGACCGCGGTGGCTTTGTTGTTATTTTGACTATGTTTTTCTATGGAAGAGTGAACAGCCCATTCAATTAAGAACTTTGGGTCTAATGTGTGTACTATTGCGGAAGAATATCACAAAAAAACGTGTGCAGGCTTATCTACACGCAGAACCTGAGATTGTCAGTCCCCCTACACTTTTGGATTACAGTTGTTTTGTTTTGTGGGCTTGGTGAATCAACAGATAACTCTGTTGCCTAGAGAAGAAGAAAATAAAAAGTTGAACTTAGCACTCGTGAAACAAAATAAAGACACGATTCTATTACTAAAATACAAACTCTAGGGTAAGACATTTCTTTCTCAAGAATTCTTTTATTGATCATCATCATTATTATTACTATTATCATTATTATTATTAGCAGCAAATTAGTACTAACTTTATAGTAACAGTCCTTCTTGTAGTAGTAAAGAAATGAGCTAGATCTACGGGTAGCTATTGATAAGGGTTACCAGGCGTCCGGTGAAAGTCCTCCTTTTTAGGTTGTGTCTCCGGCAGACAGACGTCGGCCTGAAAGGCTGAAATGTTAGGGTGAGAAAATAACGAACGTATGCCGTCATCTCTCCCAGTATCTGAACTCCCTGATTCCTTCACTAGATTCTTCATTGGCAAGACTGAGCAATTAGAAATGACATGCCACCCCTCTCATCACAGCTTGACCACTCTCCAATTTTTCAAATTCTCCTTTTTTGCGAGTTTTAGCGTGTATCTGAAGATTATGTCAAAAGTACTATTTTAAAGATGCCAAATAAGTCATGTGACCTTGATCCCACTCCAACTTCCTTGCTCCTTGAATGTTTAGATGAGCTTGTACCCACAATTACTAACATTGTGAACTCTTCACTGACTTCAAGCACTGTACCACAGCAATTTAAGCATGCACTTGTCAGGCCCTTATAAAAGAAATCCAGTCTTGACCCGGAATGTCTAAAAACTATCGCCCGGTATCAAATCTTCCCTTCCTGTCAAAGCTTCTGGAGAGCATCGTGTTAGCGCAAATTCTTTCTCATCTTGAACAGTGCTGTCTCTTGGAAGAATTTCAATCTGTATATAAGAAGTGCCGAAGCATAGAGACAGCAGTGTTCAGGGTACTAAACGACTTACTTCACAATTCCGACATAGGCCACATATCAATCCTTTCCATGCTGGACTTGTCCGCAGCCTTTGATACGCTAGAGTCGGTGGCTAGACCATGAAATTATGATGGCCAGATTCTCTGCCACTTTTCGTTTAGCAGGAATCGTCCTAAAGTGGCTTGGATCCTTCCTGACGGAACGCACGGACAGAATCAACAAGCTTACTATTGAAGTACGAGTACTGCGCAGATTAGGCCAAATCCGACCATATTTAACAACGGAGGTCTCTCTCTCTCTCTCTCTCTCTCTCTCTCTCTCTCTCTCTCTCTATATATATATATATATATATATATATATATATATATATGGTATATATTTTTATTTGGTGATAGGATTGGAGATCTGTTTAAGAAGGTGTTTAAAATCGACGTCTATTTATTTAATTAACTCTTAAATACATGCAGGAAGCGATTGGCTTCTAAAGCGAGGGGTCCCGGGTTCGAATCTTGGTGAGGACTGTGATTTTTAACTTCGGGATATTTAGAGCGCTTCGAGGTCCTCCCAGTAAGGGCGGTCGGTTGTTGTGCTGGCCACAAGACAGCCTCGTTAACTGTGGGCCACAGAAGCAGATGACCTTTGCATCAACTGCCCTATGGATAGCAAGAGGTACTTCACTTACTTGCATGCGGGAGTACCCGCTGACGTATGTGTGTTCAATATATAGATTGTCTAAACCTCTAAACTAAATTTAATTGTAAAATCATATTTTGAAAAATTAAAACGGTCAAACCAGAGTTTTGCTTGTGTGGTCTACATGCTATTTTCTCTCCACAGAGTTATACATAAACTGTCTCATTTATAGGAAAATCTGTTGAATTCCATGTCGACACACGTTTATTTTTTAAATATTTTAATAATGTTTTGTTTAACACCCGAAGCTAATAAGAGAAATTGTATACAAGTTTTAAAAAAATCATTTAAAAAACAAAGCTCATCCAAAGGACAAAAACTTCGCCCTTAAAACTGTGTCTATCATTAATGTATAAGCTGTTTCCCTTTTTAGATATCAAACCAAATAATTAATTACCAATAATTAATTGACTAATTGGGAATTTTTAATATTTTAAAATTCATATTTTATTAGATATAATACATAATTGATTAAAGTATCAACTTGATCGGAGAATGCTTGAGGGAGAAATAGCGTTAACAGTTATTTAACGAGACTAAACCCAACAAAATTAGCCATATCTGTGAATACTGAAGGATTAGTATCCCTTGTTGGTATGAAACAAAATAATTTATTACCAGTAATAAATTGTCTAAATGGTTACTTTTTTATGTCAATGAATAATTGTGCCAAGTTTCAGCTTGGTCCGAGAATGGGTGCTGGAGAAATAACGTGTACAAACTTTTTACCAGACAAACAGAGTGTTGATAAAAGCTTTTTAAAAAATCTTGAAATAAAGCATCTTTAAAATCAATTATGCGTAATGTGTATATGCTTGTAGGTATGTTCATGTATGCATTTTCATGTACACATACAGATGAGGTATCATTGGGGACTACCTGTCGCTTGGACATATCGTGACATTGTTATAGCTGCGCAGCGATACGGTCCATTGACTTGAAAAAAAAAACATTTATGGGCTTAGTAAATCACGCCTGATAGAGATCTGGGTCTGGCTGTGATAGTTACTTTTGATAGACTATAAAATCTCCCCATTAAAAAAAGTACACACTGAAATATGTTCCTACCAGTCGTCGGGCTCAATCAATACAGTATATCTTCGAGAATTCAAGCGACAGCCGGAGAATAACTAAAGCGAACTACAGCTACCACATTCTAAGCTGAGGTTTACCCCCACCCCACTCCCACCACCACCGCCCCTCTCATATATAAGTAAATTAATGAAGAAAATCTAAGAAAATTCAAGTACCACTCGAGAACAACTCAGGCACACTTAGTCACTAAATTCAAGGTTTAACCCCCTCCCCTTTTTTTCTTAAAATAAAATGAAATAAAATTTTTAAAAAACTTTTAAAAAAACTAAACCTAAAGTACAGTTTCCTTTTATCATAAATAGATATTTTGGTTATACTTGCTATCATACATAGATTTCTTGTTCCTAAAGTGCGGTCTCTAGAAGTTTTGGGTCTGCACTTTTGGTTTTTCAAAAAATACTAGGATATTTATTTATTGAGTGCTTTTCTATAGCGCTTTCAGGCTTACAGCATGCTCAGTGCACTGTAGTCCAATCTGTTTTGTGGACCAGTTGTGGGGGCGGCTCGAGCGGGTCTGGCTTCTCAGCCACACATCCCCATTGCGTTGTAGACATCTCAGAAAAGTCATTTTTTTAAAAAGCATACATGAAAAAAAATTAAGCAATGGTGTCCGCCCCACACCCAGCCCCTTACATATGTATAAATATCTATATCTATATCTATCTATCTATCTATCTCTCTCTCTATATATATATATTTGGGGAGCGAAAAAAAACAAAACAAAAAAACCATCTGGTTTGCGATAAGAGGTAAAAAAAAAAAAGTCGCTGCGGCCTCAGCTTCAAAGGCTAAATTTGACTAGCTTCACCTACCCTGAAGAACATCTATTCAATTATTTAAAAAAAAAATCAATACTCCCCGCTTGTTATAACGCCTTATTCTAAAGGCGCGAAGATCATGCGCTTGATTCATTCCCACAATTCATGCAAGGCATTGACCTATTTAACATGAACTTTGAATGAAAGTGCTGGGATTGTCGAGAACTCTCTCACCTTTCAACGAAAACAAATGAACTTCATCTGAAATATTGCACACTACTCAACAGAAAAAATTCACGGCATTAAGCGGGGATATCATAGAAGTTATTACAAATTTATTATTTAGAAATCGCTTGTTCGTCACTTTTCATATACGGGGTAAAGCCTAATAAAAAATAGCCGGCCTTTTTTGTGTATCCGATGTACAAAATAAAGGCAGTGTTGATAACGAATTTATTTTTGTTAAAGTTTCATGATATTTTTGTGCACAGTTTAGCAGTGTAGAATCAATTTTTAGCGGCCCCTAAAAGGGGAAATGACGCTATTTGTTTTTTTGACCTGTAAGTCCGTCTATCCGTCCGTCCGCCCGTTTAGATCTCAGAAACTAGAAGACAAAATGAAAATCGGACATTATGATATTTTAGATGCAACGGCTAGTTATTTTCTTTTCCGAAAGTGAACCATCTAATTCTGTTTGTGACTTTTTTTAGTTGACGATTTAAGGTTCCAATCAACTCCTTGACATTAATTAGTTTATAGTAAAAATCTCTAATAACCGCATCAAAGACAAAAAAAATAAGATGATAAAGTCGATTGAGTCTCTTTTGGACAAACCTAACTATTAACAGGCTTTTTAATGACCTTTGAACTCTGCAGTTTTTTTTTTTTGAAGTCTATTTCTGTTGTCTATTCTTTGTTGTCAACCAGTTAGTGTTGAACAATAGATTTACTTGAACAAGGGGTTATAATACTTAATTAGTGTTGAACAATAGATCTACTTAAAAAGGGGTTAAAATACTTTTAATTAGTGTTGAACAATGTAACTACTTAAACAAGGGGTTAAAATACTTAATTAGTGTTGAACAATAGAACTACTTAAACAAGGGGTTACAATACTTTTAATTAGTGTTGAATAATGGACCTACTTAAACAAGGGGTTCAGATACTTAATTAGTGTTGAACAATAGATCTACTTAAACAAGGGGTTACAATACTTATTAGTATTGAATAATAGATCTACTTGAACAAGGGGTTACAATACTTATTAGTGTTGAACAATAGATCTACTTAAACAAGGGGTTAAAATACTTTTAATTAGTGTTGAAGAATAGAACTACTTAAACAAGGGGTTGAAATACTTAATTAGTGTTGCACAACAGATCTACTTAAACAAAGGGTTACAATACTTAATTAGTGTTTAATAATAGATCTACATAAACAAGGGGTTACAATACTTAATTAGTGTTGAACAATAGATCTACTTAAACAAAGGGTTACAATACTTAATTAGTGTTTAATAATAGATCTACATAAACAAGGGGTTACAATACTTAATTAGTGTTGAACAGTAGATCTACTTAAACAAGGGGTTACAATGCTTAATTAGTGTTGAACAATAGATCTATTTAAACAAGGGGTTACACCCTTTAAAAAAACTGGTCGTCCCCAGCTCCGTTACATGGATGTAATAAAATGGGACCTCAAATCAGTGAACATTGATACTGACCATTAGGAAGACATAGCCCTAGACCACACTAACTTGAGAGAGACAGTGACCAAGAAATCTATGGACAGCGAAAAAACATTGGCCTCAGCTCTGGAAGAAAAATGTGCCATGCGAAAAACGGCCAGCTCCTCTACTACCAAAGCGAAAACCACCTTAACCTGCAACATTTGTGGACGGGAGTCTCTCTCCAAAATAGGGCTCCACAGCCACATGAAAAAGTGTTAGATATGAACCATAGTCGTTCTACCACTGAAGGAGGCCAACAACAGCCTTTAGGAATGACTAATCGGGAACACACTGTTTTAAACACTTGGGGTGTGGGTGGCCAGGGACGTTTGTCAAATGTTTGACGTGTTTTAGATGGTCGTTCAGATTTTGAAGATAGTTATAACTTAGCCCAAACCTTGGGGGAAGGCAGCGGGCGGGTTTCGAACCCGGGACAACTGCGACCACAAAAAGACAGTCCAGTGAGTATGCCACACGACCAGGAAGTCAACAAAGTGGATTTAAACCTACATCTGATATTATTAAAAGAACTTCTATAGGCAACATTACAGTTCAAGTGCCTATCGGTGGTAATTCTATAAGTTATATAATGAAAAGTTTCTCATGTAGTGAAAACAGTTCCGCGGACACAATATTTGAGCTACACTTGAAAGATCGAGAAATACACGAGAAACGTCTCTTTGCAAAAACTTTTACAATGATACTTAAGGCCAATTAATTAATTAATATTTAATGTTTGAAGGACTACCAGACAGACAGACAGATTGAGTTGATGTAAGCTTTGTAAAAAAAAAATATTATAGCAACACGACATTTTTAAAAATATTTTTTTTACAATAAAACGAAGATAACAAGACAACTGGATATTTTTATAAGCGATTTTTTTTTTTGAAAGAACAAAATTATAAATAAAAACAGGATACTTCATTGCACATTTTCTTTATTAATTCTCCCCCCCCCTTTCCTTTTAATGCTGTTATTCTCACCTCAGTTTTGCTGCCCCCCACCCACTCCGCCTCCAGGTGTGCCAACTTCATTTACTTAACACCAACGTCCTGTTAATAGTATTCAATGACCTTAGCGATGAACGGAAAGTAGATCAATATTACTTTTTATACAAAATTTCTTCTTATATTGAAACTCCCATTATAGCACACAATTATCTTCGTATGTGGCCTTCTACAACATATATCCATTCATATGATTTCAAGGGCTTGTTCTCCGGGCTGGCTATAGAATTAGCAGCTTAAATCCTATTGACATAAAGGCTCTACGAATCATGATTGAACGAGTAGAATAGACTGAACAAAAGAAACCGAAGAAAAAGTGATCCAGCAAGAGTACCCGAGCAATACCAATGTCATTCACATTTATTGTAACTTTAAAAAAAAGTCTTCTTGCTTCTAAAAGTACAAAATGGTGTCGGGAGACGGCTTTGAAAAGATTTTAGGGTGCCGATCTACAGCAGCGTAGTTGTGGCGACGTTGTGCTCCGTAAATGTATAAAATGTGACGTGGCAAGGAGCTATTGGTCTAAACCGCCCACAGGTTGTAACGTTGCAGGTCAGTGTTCAGGGCTTTTATAACGATTGGTCTCGGATGCACACGCATGTCATAGGAGAACTTTTTTGGCGGAAACGGCGGTCTATAAAGATCAACTCGGGTACTTTTTTGTCCTCACTGGCATAGAGGAAAGCAGCTGTTAGCAGATGTCCTCTGAAAGAGACTCTGCTGCAAAACTCTCACGAAGGTCTCGGAACAAACATTTGAGGCCTAAAGAAAAGTCCTTGTCAAAGTCAAAAATAACAAAAAGACTTAAATAAATCTCAGGCTTTGTCTGAATTATGTGTGGCAAAATATGCAGGTCACAGCTGAATTTGAGTGGTCACGTGAAATAGTGCACACATCCTTAATTTTCGGAAACGAAGAGGTTGTTTTATCTTTTCTTATCTTACAATGTGATAAAGCAGATAAACTATTTATTTTGATTAAATTTACTTTCAACCTATAGCAAAAGAAGACTATTGTCACGCTCGACTGACCATTTGGTCAACGAGACAGGTTTTAAAGAAAGTAGAACTTAACGAGCAAATGTTCAGCTTCAGTTTTTGATCATTTAGTGGTTTGGTCATTTTATTCATCTGACCAACATAAAACAATGTCCCGAAGGAAGGTTTGAGAGTTTTAAGAAAGGTCTTTTGAAATACATGTCGTATAACAGAAAGACCAGGTCGAGGCTTATCGGGGTTGGCTGGTTAGTTCAATCACTTTAGTTCTACCGGCCTGTCGTAGGCCTATAGAATTGTCAGCCAATTCAAATACAGTGTAATGTTTATTCAGATAATATAGTTTTTATCCCTATTATTTCAATATTTCAATTTATAATCTTTTTCTGTGGATTGGGTTGGAAAGAATAAAGCTTCAATCAACGTAATATTGTGTCACCATTGGTAGATTTTCATCCCCCACCTCATTTATATATATATATCAGTGGCGTCATTAGGAGGGTGCGAGCCGCACCAAGTGACACCCACAAGGGGGTGACACCCAAGTGAGAAAAATGCACTTTTCCTAAATGCAACTTAAAAAAAAATTACAGCCTCGAATGTCTCTCACACTTTAGTATCAACATGTCCCAACCCTTTTTAATTTAATTCTATTTAACTTTATTTTGTGTTGTAGACACCAGGAGAAAGAGTTTCTGAAGCTCATAAATTTAGAAAAACGCTTGGTGCCCTGGGCTTCGCCTCGGACAACTTAGTGTGAATTTAAGGCACTCCCCCAAACATCTTATCTGACCAGTTGAGTGGCAAACGAAACATTTTTTGTTGCAATGTGTTGAAATTTTATATTGAAAAGGTGGTTTTTAGCTTCAAACTCCGCTGAAGGGTGTTTTAAACTCAAAACGCTCTGGAGGGAGTTTTAGCTTAAAGACCTCGGGAGTGGGTTTTTAGACACACAACCTCTCTTGGCTACGCTCATAGAATCTGGTGACTGTTGTATGCTTTAGTCTTATATTGAATAGGGGGTTTTGTCGTAAAAAAATGTTCAAAAAAATTTTGCATGGGGTTTTAAACTCAAAATCCCCCTTGCCTACGCTCATGGACTTTGGTGACTGTCGTTTGTATTATTTAAACTAACTCAAATCCCTCTTGGCTGTCTGGGGCTAGTGATGGCTTAACATTAAAATCTCACATAAAATAAACAAAATGAAAGCAAAATTTCAGTCATCAATTCCTACCCAACCCTGAGGGGGGGGGGAATTTTCATTTCTGGGGGGGGGGGGGGGGTGAACCCCACCCCTTGGCTATGCCCATGTAAAAAACACAGTTCCGATGGTGTGCCGTTATATTGAGAGATAATAATACAAATATTCAAATATTTTGGCTCTTAAATAGCACTATTATGTGATGACTTTCTCTCCTCTGTTTACGCCTATGAGATTAAAGTACGCTAAAAATTCTACATCGAAAACCTGCTAAATATACGGAATTACGATACGTTTTAAAAGGAATTGAGAGAAAAAAAAATGGTTTTCAATCGATAGTCTCGTTTTGAGTGCGCAAACAAGCTTCTCGTCTGATTCGACCGACACTGGCTTTCCCGCGCCTCTTTTCTCTCTCTCTCATCAGCACGCCTCTCTCTCTCTCTCTCTCTCTCTCTCTCTCCCTCTCTCGTGATAATGTCTTTAAAATATTAAATGTGCCATAAGTGATAAACAATAACCAAGCAAACGCGTACATCATGTGCAAGCCATTGACTGAGTTGACTAGACATTTCGTCATGCGTCTTGCCAGCCCCTGACCTTTGACACTGCGAGATAAAGCGTGTATTCCGTTCGAGGCAGGTAGCGAGGTCTCTATCACTCATGGATGAGTATTTCACGCGCTGGAAGAACTGTTATAGGCCTAGTGTGCTGTGATCACGTCTGCTTGCCAGAATTGTGTTGTTTAGTTCGATTTTTGTGTGCAAGGCAAGGAGATGAAGGATGTCGACTTCCCTGCTGTATGGATTCAAACAAAAAATTTACTGATTCATGTACATGGTCCACTTCATCATTATGCAAATGATTCTCTCAGTTCCTGATAGAGGGATGGATTCTTATTGACCTAAATTCGGTAGGCCTATCTTGCTTTATTTAGGTCATGTCGATCTATTATGTGTTCTCTTATCTTTTAATGCAAATGAATGTAACACTTCCTGACCTGGCTATTTATGGCTACACTGATGTTACTCATCTGGTCAGATGGCCAACGTATATCAAGGTTGCCATGTGGCTAGCTAATGACCATTCGCCTATTCTACGTGAAGAGATGTCAGATACCTATTGGGTTTGGGTCACTAGTATACACATTTACATTCCGAAAACACAACTATGATAAAAGCTACAATCTGGTTCCGGTTATAACAGAAAATAGGTTTAACATTTATTTTCTAAAAAAAATAAATTTCTGGACTTCTGAGTAGCAAATGACAAAGAAGTGCTGTTTCTCATTTGTTGTAGATAGAGAACAGCAAGTGAAGCCTACCTGCTCATAGAATCATAATAATTCTTATATATATATATATAGTCGTTCTACGACTGAAGGAGGCCAATATATATAGAATATATAGATATGAAATCTGCCATGTAATTGAGAAACAATGACTTCGATAGCTCGTTAAAATACGTTGATTTTGAAAGTCCTCTATGCATCTTCAATATTCTCTCCCAGTAGTGAGTAACTCATTAATTAGTGCTATAACTTTTTCTCAATCGTGTGGAGAGAACAAACAGGATCAACAGCTTATTCTCTCATGTTTTGATGTAGTTATTCTAGCAGCAGTCTGTATTCCCACTATTACTAAAATGTGACTCAGTAATGGATTGTCCTCTCTAATGTGCATTATATATTTGGATTGGTCGGTTCGTTGCCAATCCCAGGATTTCTCAGCTACGAAGTCAATGACAAACCACAATTATTATTGAAACAGTTAAACATGTAATCAAATATAAACCGAAAGGAAAAAGTAAAGAACAAATTTGAGAGATCAAAAGCAAAAAATTGCTAAAATCCTCTGCCAAGAGATGCAGTCAAATAACAAATTTCTTCGCCAGTATAGCACAAAAACATCAGGAACGTTGTTGAATCTCATGATAACTTTCACGAAGCAACATTCACTACTCCATTTACTCATGGAGATATGCCACTAGCAACAGTAACTCATATCCGCAAAGTTGCAGACTTAAACGCTCTAATTCATAGATACACATATGCGCCCTTCAGATATCTTTTAAAAATATAGTGTCTCTAAATGCGATCCCCAAACAGTGGCGTAGTGTCTTGAAACAATAATGTCATTTAACGTTGACTGACCTGAGAAGCATTACTAATTAAGTTAACGAATTGATGGCTAGAAATATGACACTTGGACTTTAAGAACGAATGTCTATCGTGGAGATAGTTTTATGGTCCTGTAATAACTGTCCCAATGGCTAGTCATGAATTGAGGGTAGAATTAGTTTGACATCATCAACTAGTGCTAACGCTGTAATATAGACAAGTGACTTGTGAAATCAGTTTTCTACCTGATCTGCATGTCAAGAAAAGGCTTAAATGGTTTCATGCTAAAGACATTTATCTGTTGTATTGATTTCTGATTCCAATTTTTGGGTTGTTTTATTTTTACATGATTTGGTTGTTACTTCAAAATAGTCTACTAAACATCCGGATGGACAGCAGGAAGGGGGGGGGGGAGGAGTGAGCGTCAAAGTCAGACTTTGGAGTGGAGTTTACAAACCCTAACCCTAAGCATAAACGCGCATACAGCATATATATATATATATATATTATATATATATATATATATTAGATTTTTTAAAGTATTATTTTTTGAATATTTTTTTTTCGGCGGAGATCCTCAAAGCCGGGGGGGGGGGGGGGGGGGGGGGAAGCGGGATTGAGGCCATCGCCACCTCCTCATCCCACTAATCGGCCAACATAGTAGAGCTAATAAATTCGTATACAAATTGTGTTATTTCTTTAATAAAATTCTTCTAAAAGGGGGGGGGGAGAGGCGATGTTATGCCAAAGTAATGTTTAAAATAACTATTAAACTTACGACTGCACTGTAGATTTTTGTGGTTATAAATTGAGATTTCCTTAGCATCTAAGTCTATTTATAGACAGCAAGGTAAGAAGCCCACGTTTGCATACATGCCTTTCTTGTTTTGCATATCATATGCAACATGGGCGTAGCCAGGGGGAGGGGGGTTGGAGTTCAACCCCCCCCCTCCCGAAATGAAATCCCCCCGGGGGGGGGGAACGGAATTCTTGCTTTCATTTTGTTTATTTTAGGTGAGATTTTAATACTAAATCATCACTTACCACAGCACAGCCGAGGAGGTTTTGAGTTAAAAACCCTCTACAGGGGGTTTTGAGTAAAAAAAAAACAATCAGGGGGTTTTGAGTTTAAAACCCCCTACCAAGGGTTTTGCAGTTAAATCCCCTTCTATAAACAAAACTAAAAAAAATGCAAACGACAATCCCCAAATTCCAAGAAAACAGCTAAGGAAGATTTTGACTTTAAAACCGCCTCCAAAAATTACGATAAACCCCCTTTCAATATAAAAAAAAGCAAATTACACACTGTAAAATCTATGAGCGTAGCCAAAGGGGTTTTGAGTTTAAAACCCCCTGCCAGCGGGGTTTGAAGCTGAAAAATACCTCCTCAATATTAAAAAAAAAGCAAATTACGCACTCAAAATGCTATGAGGGTAGCCAAAGGGGGGTTTGAGTTTAAATCCCCCTTCAGAGGGTTTTGATGCTAAAAAATACCTCTTCAATATAAAAAAGCAAATTACAGATTAAAATTCTTTGAGAGTAGCTAAGCTAATGAGGGGTTTTGAGATTAAATCCCCCTCCTCCAGATGGCTTTTTTAAAAATTTAAAACCCCTTCAGTTGGTTTTGAGTTTAAAATTCCCCTACATAGCGTATTAAGTTTAAAATCTCTCTCTTCAATATTATTTTAAAGCAAACTACAGTCACCAAATTCTATGACCGTAGCTAAATGGGGTTTTGAATTAAAAAAAAACAAAAAACTCCAGAGATTTTTTTTTTTTAGTTTAAAACCCCTCAATAGATGATTTTGACGATAAAACATTCCTTTTCGATATAAAATCTAATGCGAAATACAGGCATGTAATTCCAAGAGCGTAGTCGCGTCCCGAGACATGACGTTAAACTGCGCTCCTCTTTCCTTAGTACTTTTGGAGCTCAAAAGTGCCCTACTTTTTTTCTATCATTGTGTCTGCCTCCTCTTTTCCTCAGTCTGCCTTCATTGATCATCATCTCCTTATCTCTAAATAACTCACTACGTCCTAGACCAGTCCGTTTGCCGTGGACTGCGACGGGTAAGGGGGGATAAAGAGATCTTGGTGTTTGAGTGGTGGCTATCTGAGGATAAACCACCACAACACAATACTTTGGCTCCAAGTTTCCCTAGACCTGAGGCCCAGATGGCCCGCTCTGGGTCAACCGGCTGGTCATGCCGACCTATGCTGGAGGGCGGTGGCTGGAGGGTCAATCAGGGAGCTGCTGTATCGGGCACATGTTCGATGCAGTAGCTGACTGAGTATAGCACCTGTGTAGCCCTGGCGGGCTCATTCTGGACTTCCGAATGGCTCGTCCCCTTGTTGGACTCGATGGCGGGTGGGGAGCACAGGTGCTGAACTAATAAGAACACCTATGGATAAGAAAACACCAAAAAAAACTACTTGCCCCAGACCTATGTCTGGGCAAGAGACGCCGTCACAGAGGTAGAATTATACAATCGAAGGCCTAACGTCATACAGCTTCGAATGAGAGAACCCATCCAAAATTTAACCCCACCCATTGACCAAATCTCTAAAATAGAAACCCCTCAGAATCCTCCTTTGCTAATGAATAAACCCAAATTAAATTTATCCCTCCTTAATTTAAAAAAAGAAAATACAGACCCAAGCATACTACAAGTCCACTTTAGGGAACTGCAAGAGAGCTACGGAGATTGTGGCACCATCTACACAGACGGATCCAAAATGGATGGAAAGGTCGCGTATGCCTGCTCCTTTCGGAACAAAACAATCTCCCGTAGACTCCCCGATGATTGCTCCATCTTTACGGCCGAATTGCATGCAATATCGCTTGCACTTATGGCCGTCAAAGCATCAGAAAGGAGGAAATTTATAATCTGCTCCGACTCCAAATCTGCATTGCAAGCTTTGGGGCGGATGAAGACTAACATTCCATTGGTACATAAGAGCCTGAAGCTGTTGGATCAAATAACAGCCGACCATAGGGATGTCACCTTCATCTGGGTCCCCTCCCATGTGGGCATTGAGGGAAACGAAGCCGCAGACAGAGAAGCAAAGAGAGCCCTAAATCATGCGGTGTCAGGAACCCAAATTCCCTGCTCGGACCTGAGACAAAGTATTGCCTCTGCCACCTATCGAGAGTGGCAGGACCGATGGGAGGCCGAGACTCACAATAAACTCAGGCAGATTGTGGCGGATGTCAGGTGGCGGTCCACATCTAAGGGTCTGACAAGGCGTGGTAGCACGACCATGTCCAGACTTAGTATTGGCCACACCTACATCACGCACTATTTTGTGCTGAAGAAAGAAGAGCCCCCACTTTGTGAGTATTGTGACTCTCGCCTCACCGTAGAACATATCCTCATCGATTGTCCCAGATACCAGGATGTCAGGGAGAAATATTTTAGAGCCACTAATTTAAAAACACTATTCAATAATGTCGACCCTGGGAAGGTACTGGGCTTTATCCGGGAAGTGGGGTTGTCTACGAAGATCTGATTTATGAATTTGTAAACGTGTACTATTTACATTAGATTTTTACCAAATTATTAAATTTTTACTACCTCTACTATTTTAACTGTGAATAGACCTTGATTTTAATGATTTGACTGTATGGAATTTAGCCCTTGTTGTGTGGAGGGAGAGTGGCCCTTGAGGGACTGCAGGCACGACATGGCCTAAATTGTGCCGATGTGCCCAAAATCAATCAATCAACCAAGAGCGTAGTCAAGAGAGGTTACAAATTTCTACCAGTGATTGGGCTCCATTAATAAAGTGTGAATAGTCATCTGCCGAAATTGAAAAACACTAAATGTGGCTCAACAAAGATGGCTAATACAGATTTTAGGAGTCAGTTTTAGAGATCGGTTCTAAATCAAAGAAATCATATGCCGAACTGGGAGTCGAACCCTTAGTAAGGTAGTGACAGAGCGTCTCATGAAGTTTTGCAGGACATGTTCTCCGACAAAATGAATTACGCATAATAAGAGTTGCGGAAACAGCTTGCCGGAAAATGCGACGAACGGCGCGAGAGGGTCTAAGTCAGTGAGAATAGCACATTAGGTTTTTGAAATAAAACTTTTTAATAGCAAGATAATGCACTGTAGATACCTCAGAATATGCATTTTGTTGGCTTTCAATACCAGAAATAGTGCTCGGCGGCTGGGCTTCTCCCCGCGCTGGGGGAGCGCTGCGAGCTCCCCCAGACCCCTTTGCTAGCAAGGGTGGGAAGTCTACAAGTTTTCCACTAATTCCAGGAAGAACCTATACTAGTGCACAATAAGCGTCTTCCGAAAGGATCAGAGTGTAATAAAGATTAATTATGTACACACACACAAACATTTATAAAAAAAAATTCAGCGGGGGGAGGGGCGGGGGGAATCCCACCCAAACCCCCCCCCCCCGAAAAAAATCCTGGCTACGCCCATGGTTGGGTGGACTCAGGGTCGTCCTAAAAATCTTGAAGATCAAATGCCAGCCTTCAATGTTTATATTCAGACCAGACTCGAGACCCATCGGTTTCAAAAATAATGTCTTCATTTTCAACCGTTATAAGATTATTATGTTATCTAGACTATTAATTTGAAATATATATATATACTTTTAAAAAGTTATTCAACATAAACACTAGATGTAGATCTAGTAGATCAAACCTACAACCTAGATCACATAACCTTGCTTTTGCTTTTCATTATCTTTACAAGTTCCATTCTAGCACTGAATGTGTTGAGTTAATCAGCAAAACAGCCACAGACATGCAATGTGCTGGCCACATGGCACCCTTGCCAAACGTTGGTCCTAGAAACAGAGGAGCTTTATATTAATTACCCAATTGATCGCAAAGTCTGAAAGACAAAATTAACTATTTTATACGCTTAAAAAGGTCGTGAAGTTCTATTTTAATTTTGTTACTATTTTGCGTCACGCTAACGAAAATAATTTGCAAGATGCTAGGTATAGAGTCAATTGTATACCAACAATAAGCTTTTAAAACTTTGCATAATTTAGGTGTTCACTCTAAACATTTAATACACTACTAATAAGTAGCAATTATACATAAAACACTGAACCATTATCTTCAAATTGAAAAACAAAATTTGATAAAATACTCAGAAAGACACAAAGATAAAGGCACATTCCTCGTCCCATATGTTAGGACAAATTTGTACAAATACTCCTTCTTCCCCAGTGCTATTAGAGCATGGAATGGGTTGCCTGAGCTAGCCAGGAAAACCAGTGACTTGGCAGAATTTAAGTCATTGGTTAATATGCATGACACAATGCATGACGCGTAGGACGTAATCATCTTTTTTGAAGTAACGTCTGTATTATATAAGATAAGATAAGAAGAATGACGCGCTTGCTACTAGTTCCCATAAATATACTTATGTATGGTCCTATTCATTACTTATAAACAGTTCCAGGTGCTACTTATAAACAGTCTCCAGTGTTACTTATAAACAGTCTCCAAATTTGATAACTTGACATCTACATCATCTAAATATAGAGTTCGGATTCTAGCAAGTGAAGCCCCCAGGTTCCTTATTTCCTTCAATATAAACACAAGACACCTGAACAGATGCAAGAACTCTTGGGATCCCTTAACAATTAAATCATTGAATAAATCCCAACTTTTTGAATTTCATTTCATACGTAATGTTGAAGAGAAACTTTGGTGTGTATATGTTGTGTAGTAGTAGTAGGTCCTCTTCCAGGCCTTGCCATCTATAGGGCAGATGATGAAATGGTCATCTGTTTCTGTGGACCACGGTTAACAAGCGTGTCAAGTGGCCAGTACAACGACCAAGCGCTTTGCTTTCCCCGATAAATGTCAGCTGAGTGGACTCAGGGAAACCATTAAGTTCCTGAAATATAGAAAAATCCCAGTCTTTACCGAGATTCGAACTCTGGACCCATCGATTCGGAAGCCAACGCTTTACTACTCATGCACCACACCGCCACATTATATATGCTATCGCAATAACAAGTAAGAATGTGCGAAGTGTCCCGCTAAATACTCAGAATGTGCGAAGTGTTCCGCTAAATACTCAGAATGTGCGAAGTGTTCCGCTAAATATTAAGAATGTGCGAAGTGTTCCGCTAAATACTCCGAATGTGCGAGGTGTTCCGTAAAAAAAATGTTAGGGAAACACTGCGCTATCGTATTATACGTTTGCTGTTACAATGCATGCACAGTTACAAAACAAATCTCCTCGCGGACAATTAAGACATATATTTTTAAAAGCTTGTCATATTTGGGGCACCATGCAAGATTTGTCGACCGTCTTTCTCAATTCCTCTGTTGTCTTTTGCCTTAGAACCTCTTTCAATGGCAAACCCGTACACTCTTTTATGTTGTCTTCCCATCGCTTTCTCTGTCTGCCTCTGCTTCTTTTTCCTGGTACTGTTCCATGAATGAAGGTTTATGCGAGCCCCGAAGACGTTGTAACATGGCAAAGGAATTATTTTTTTAGATGGTTAGAAGGTCATCATGGGGACCAATCGCTGCAGTAACCCTGTTTCTAATCTTTTGCCGGGCACGACATGGCCTAAATTGTGTCGATGTGCCAAAAAAACCCCCAAAATACAAATACGATTCTAATTTCTTGGTTTGCGATGCGGTCTTTAAATGTGATACCTAGGATCCTTCAGTAGCATCTCAATTCCATTGCTAGGATCCTCTTCTCTAGCTCTGCAGTCAGCGTCCAAGATTCGCAAGCATATAAAAATGTGACCATGACCAGGGAGCGCATCAGTCTAATTTGATGTCGAGGGCTTTACCTTTGTCTTTCCATATTATTTTAAGTTTTGAAAGGGCTGCTGTGGACTGTGCCATTCGGGCCAGTAGTTCCGGTTTCGTTTCCTCATCTGAGACAATAGCTCCGAGGTATTTGAAGCTGCTGACACTAGTCAGCTTTTCACTTCCAAAACTGATGCCTCTTTTAAAGCCCTGTTTGTTATTGGCCATAATTTGTTGTTGTTTTTTTTCGGCATTTATTTGCATGACATATGCTGCGCATTACCAAGTCAGCTAGTTCTTCTGTCCCTGCTAGCCCATCAATGTCATCTGCGAAACGCAAGTTAGTAATTCTTCTTCCTCATAGCCTTCGAGAGCATCTTCCATTATCCTTTCAAGGAAGATATTGAAAAGTGTTGGTGAGAGTAGGCAGCCTTGTCTTACTCCAACTGTGGTTTTAAACCAGTCCCCAATATTATTGTTGAAGTACACCGCACTGTCTTCTAGTTTGAAGGAATATCAGTTGTGCTGGCCACATGACACCCTCGTTAACTGTAGGCCACAGAAACAGATGACCTTTACATCATCTGCTCTATAGACCACAAGGTCTGAAAGGGGAACTTTTTTTTTACACCGCATTGGTTGCATCCTTTGTAGAGGTTCTGGATAACTTAAATTATGTTTCTATTAATGTTGTACTTTTCCATTGTCGCCCAGAGTGCCCCATACCATACATGATCGAAAGCTTTCTTGAAATCACTAAAGACGTGGAAACGATTCTCTTGGTATAGTTTCTCTCGCCGTTTGTTTATTCATCTCTTTACCTGAACATAACTTGAAAGTAGGGCTTCATTAATCATACTTATCACTCATTAACTAAGTCAAAGGAGGTCAGTTCGCTGTGCGTGTTTTATAGTCTTACCTGCACTGTAAACTGACTGTAAGTTCGTGTGTGTGTGTGTCCACGTGTCATGTGTGTGACATATATGTAATTAAAGGGAAAGACAATGGCGATATTTCAATAGCTCCGAGGTATTTGAAGCTTGTCAATTTTAGTCAAACTGAATTTCCATTAGATTGGATCAATAAAAATTATCTTATCTTATTAAACTAAACCCTTACACATGTTACAGTTTAGTTTCATACATTGAAATTTGGACACCCGGATGTACAGTTGTACCTGCTACCCTTGTGGCTTAGTGTAATTGGTGCGAATGTGTAAGTAATATGAAATCGGGAAAGAGCTAAATGAAAAAGAGGTGCTCGCGTATAAATATTTAAATAAGGGAATCAACTAACCTCGAAAGTCTTTATAAATTGATTACAATGATTTCTGATGCTAATTAGTTCTGATTTCATTTTTATTCAATCTAGCAAAACATGAATTAAAAAGAAAAAAGGCAATAAACTATAGTAACATAGTTAAGGCAGGTAAAGCGATACAGAGAAATGGTGTGCGGGGGGGGGGGGGGGGGGGGGGTTATGTTACATTTGTGAAAAAGCATAAGAAAATATAGCAGAGAGAATTTGAAAGACAAACACAACAATGCCAAGGACACCGTGTTGAATTATCGCCACTACTTACAATAAATTACAAATTACATTTTGCTTCAAGGGAATATACATATATCTAATTTTAAGGTACGAAAAAGTGCAAACAAAAATTATCCTATTCCTTTTTAAATACATGGCTAATAAACAGTTCCTATTTTCTGAACACCGGATACACCAAAAAAAAAAAAATTATAGCTATTCGCTATTGACATGAAGCTCAAATAAAATAAATAAATAAATTCTAGCTTTGATGCTTATAACATGCGCAGAGCGCTTAGATCCAATCTCATTTACGGACCAGTGGGGAAGGGGGCATCTGGGAGAACGTTTTCCGTGCTGCCTTTAGGCGCTCAGTAAACACTAGTCTGCTCAAGTAGGTTGTCGAACCTCGAGCCCCCTTCATAGGTAGCCAAGCCAAGCTTAGTTCAACCGTACTTAGCCTCTCGACCACGATTCCCTAACCCTAATCCTTCAAGATTACACATTGCTTATTCTATCTTGTTTTCAAAATGTTTATAAATACACTGTTAAGTAAGATCTAAGTTCACAGTCAACACTAAGTAAACAACTAGGCTACTATTAGCGTCATGGCGGAAAGCATCTTTGTGCATCATATCAACATACTCAATGGATACTTGGTTTTCAAAAACAAAATGTACACACTTTCACATAACTATGCGTAACAGCTGTATATACTGCCATGAAAGACACACAAATAAAGGCACATTCCTCGTTCCATATGCTAGGACAAATTTGTACGAATGCATCTTCTTCCCCAGTGCTGTTAGAGCATGGAATGGGTTGCCTGAGCCAGCCAGGAAAATCAATGACTTGGCAGAGTTTAAGTCATTAGTTAACATGCATGACTAGATGCATGACGCGTAGGACGTAGTCATCTTCTTTTTTGAAGTAACGTCTGTATTATATAAGATAAGATGTTTAACCGAGACCAATCGTCATAGAAGGCCTGAACACTGACATGCGACGTCGCCACATGTGGGCAGTTTAAACCATTAGCTTGTTGCTACAAACCTCTGACATTTTGAGAATTTATTGGTCTTTACATTTGTAGGGTATAATTATATTCTTTTTTGAAGTAACGTTTCTAAAGAAGAAATATTTTTTAAAATAAAAAAAAAAAATTATATAAAGTATAGTTGTATCAATTAGTTTGCATCAGCCATGTAATTAAATTTGTAATAGAACTAGAGTCCTAGACTAACAATAAACAAGCATTTATAAAAATAAAGTAACAGGGGCAACGACCTGAATTCGTGGCTCAAGCCAACACGGTAACCTCTCTGCTATTGGAGAGTCTATGAACATGGATGATTGTATAGTATCTTTTGTTTCTATAGTATGGTCCTATTTTTCATGTTGTGTTCACTATTACTCAGATGACGACATATAAAGGGGACTAATTCAGCTTATACCACAATTTTTTCCTTGTAAAATAATTATTTTCCAATAGTTAATGAACTAATTGGTTAATTTTTTAATTGATTCTTATGTTGTCAGGTAAAAGAATTAATTGATTATACTACGACTTCAGTCAAGTACAATTTTTCCCTTGTTTGAGATTCCAAACAAAATAATTATTTATCAATAGTTAATATAACTAATTGGTTACTTTTAAAATTGATTCTTACGTTGTCAGGTAAAAGAATTAATAGAGCAACATTTCAGGTTGATCAGAGATTGGGTGTGGCAGAGATAACGTGTACAGACATTTTAACCGACAGACAGACAGACAGCTGACATAAGCTTTGTAAAATAAGATTATTGTTTGCCTTCACAGGTACCATGAGACAAGGGCAGATAACAAAGTTGCTACTCTTTGCTTCGTTCTTTTGTACCGTCCTCATATTTTGGAATTTTTACGAAGGCGACACGGACAAAGTGGGACGCATGGCCTTCAATGTCACAGGTAAGGAGGACCTTTTGCACACAAAAAAAGGCTTATTTCTACAATTTCTGTTTCTGTTAAAAGTCATATATATTTTGGTCTCAAGAAGTAACTAATAACCTTCTGACTCTTTGTTCTCTGCGTCTGCTGGTGAAGGTAACACTCCTGTATTGAGTTCACCATGTCTATGGTTTACTAAGGTTGTTTCTTTTTTTAAATGTACTTGTTTATTTTTTTTTTTTTTTTTTTTCATCTTTTTCAGCAATTCATTGTTGAAACGATTCTGTTATAATTTTGCAATGCCAATGATCTGCTAGCCTTGACAGAGGTATTATGACCTAAATGTAAATGTTAATTCATCTCTCTTTGATTATCTTGGTTATCTCTTTATCTTTCTTTTGGTAGCCCTCGACGCACAAAGCAAATGTTATCAGTTTGATGTATGGTAACCTGATTGTGTTTGGCAGCTGTAGGGAGGTCAGCGCTAGACCACATAAGCACTGCCAGGGCCGGATTTATTTATGGGCAACACCGCCTATAGCTTAGGGTCCCAAAGAATATATATAGAGGGGTGACTTATAAAGGGCCCCACATCTCAAATAGCCTGGGCCTTTTAAAATCTTAATACGGCACTGGCCATACGGGACAGCTTTCTAAAACATTTGACTTAACTGGTCATTTCCAACTGGCTCTGTATCTAGTGTCCACGAGTCTTTACTTCTGAACTTTTATCAAATATAAACTTGACAAGGCTGTTACAGTAATGCTATTCATTCTATTACATTGGGTCTTAAAAGTTTGCAATCCACTTTTAAAGCTTTATTACCCCCCCCCCTTAATACGTATTTGATTCAGTACATATTTGATTCCCTCTTACATGTGACCACCTCTTCTTAAAGGTATTTTATTCACTCTTAAATGTATTTAATCCCTTCTTACAGGTACTTCATCACCTCATACGTGTTTTTCTTCCCCTCTTACAGGTATTTCACCACTAATACAGGCATTTTATCACCCTTTTATAGCTATTTCACCCCTCTTTTAGGTATTTCACCCCTCTTTTAGGTATTTTACTCCTCTGATAGGTGTTTCACCCCTCTGATAGGTGTTTCACCCCTCTGATAGGTATTTCACCCCTCTTATAGGTATTTCACCCCTCTTTTATGTATGTCATTCCTCTTACAGGTATTTCACCCCTCTTTAGGTATTTCATTACCTTAGAGGTATTTTACCCCTCTTTAGGTATTTCATTACCTTAGAGGTATTTCCCTTTGTTATAGGTATATCACCCCTCTTACACGTATTTCATTCAGTCGTATCCTTTCTTAGAAATATTTCTTTGTATATCGCCTCCGTTATAGTAAACTCATTCTCTTTTACAGGTATCTCACCCTCACCCACCCTCTTCATTCATCAACTCTTAAAGGTATTTCGTCTCATGTATTCAGGTATTTCATCCACTGTTACAGGTATTCCATCGACTGTCATATTTATTCCATCCACTGTTACAGGTATTCCATCCACTGTCATATGTATTCAATCTACTGTTACATGTATTCCATCCACTGTTACAGGTATTCCATCCACTGTTACAGGTATTCCATCCACCGTTACAGGTATTGCATCCACCGTTACAGGTATTGCATCCACTGTTACAGGTATTGCATCCACTGTTACAGGTATTGCATCCACTGTTGCAGGTACTCCATCCAGTCTAAAACTTATTTCATCCCTTTAACACGAATTTAATGCACTCTTAAAGGCATTTCATCAATTCTTCCAGGTATTGCATTCAGTGTAATGAGTTTCTCATCCAGTCGTGCAGGTATTTTATCCATTCTTACCTGAATTTTATTCAGTCGCATCCACTGTTACAGGTATCTCCTCCAGTGTCACGGGTAAATCTACATTAAAGAATGCTGATAAAGTCCCCAATTCTCCAAGCTTAACTTTGAATGTTACAGGTATGTTTCCAAACATCATCAAATCAGAGATTTTCATTTCAGTTTAGTTTTTCGTTTAAACCTCATATCGTCTGTATATTAAGAGAAAACTAAGGGGAATTCAAACAACACTGCTCCTGTTTTAGTGATTGCATGCTCAGTATTTTATTTTTAACTGTAAATTTGTTTTCAGCCTAAATATTGCTCAGTAAAAGGACTTTAATATCAATGCATAGCATGGAAATATTAATTGATCGATTTTCTGGCTCTAATATATCTTATGCTTAATAAGTGGATAGGTCTACAGCCTCGAATTGTAGGCAGTAGGCTACATTGAATTGTACCTTAACCTTAGACATCTGTTGTTTTTTCATATTTCTTTTTATTTATTTATTGTTCTTTAAAAAAATCAGCATGTTTTTTTCTGATTTAATGTTGTTTTATATAAAAGTAGGCCTACTAGTATTTTAATTAGTTGACGTTTTAGTAAAACTTGAATATTTTTTTTTTACCTTTGCATGACTTCATTATGTTTATAGTTTGTATATTGCTTCTTTTCTAAAGGAACTTTAAAATTTTATATCCTATTAAAGCATATATAATAAAAACAGTTTTTGACAACCTAATAGGTACATTTACTGTTAACAGCATGTGATTGCAATTAATATTAAAAGCTTGCTGATAAATGCTTTCTGTAGTCTAGGCACATACCATACAAATTAACAGCTTATTTAATGCAACCCGAAGCTCTCTTTCACTTAGCTAGTGTGGATCTTGTAGGTCTACTAAGGAAGATCCAGAAAATATAACACAGAAAATATAGCCGGCTGAAGCTGCCATCTGATGGATGAAATCGAGGTTATTGACCCAAAATGCTGACAAGCTTTCACTCCATGGTGCAGAAGTGGAAGGAAGACACATTGACAAGTAGAGTCATGCATTTAGCAAAGTACTGTGTCTCATTAGTATGCTTCCCATACTAGCGGAGGATGCAGGTGATACATACAGACGGTATGTTGTCACGATGACTGTGATGTATACAAGAAGCTCTGGAGTTTATATCGAGTGACCTAATTGCTTTCACATTAAATATGCATAGCGTCAGGGTCAGGGTTGCTTCTTCGATCTGCTCTACATCTCAGTACACGTGATATGCCTTCCACTTGTTTTGTTTTTTGTCTTCGAACGGAAATATGAATTTTTTTGCCTCCGTAATAACAGAAGTGGACACGATTGCTCCGTGTATTGCTGTGGATGTGGTCTATGTTGACAAGGGAAATGTTTACCTTAGACTTGATTTGCCCTAGTGTCACGTCCTCACAAGACTTAGTACCTCCAGATGTTTGTGTCGTGAGAACCACTGCAATTGTGATTTGAACCAGATGTGTACGGGCGGAAAAGTAAAGCGAACTGATTGTGTCAACTGATAGCTAGAACACTCTACCGGCTCATTGATAGCTAGAACACTCTACCGCTCATACTATCATCTAGGCTGTTCTCTTTTAATACACAAATAGTTAGGGTGCTAACTTTGAGCATCAAATTAGGCATACGCAATTTAGTTTAGTTTAATATGATGATATATATGATGTGATAATACAATAAAAACATATGAAATATATATATATATATATATATCATATCATATCTATCTGTGTATCTATCTATCTATCTCTATATATATATATATATGTCATATCTATCTATGTATCTATCTATCTATATAAATATATATATATATATATATCATATCTATCTATGTATGTATGTATCTATCTATCTATCTAAATATATTTATATATATATATATATATATATATATATATATATATATATATATATATATATATATATATATATATATATATATATATATATATATATATATATATCATATCTATCTATGCATGTATCTATCTATCTATCTATATATATATATATAAATATGTATATGTATATATGTATATATATATATATATATATGTATATATATATATATATATATATATAGATATATATATGTATATATATGTATGTATGTATATATATATGCATATATATGTATGTATGTATATATATATGTATATATATGTATGTATGTATATATATATGAATATATATATATGTATATATATATATGTATATATATGTATGTATGTATATATATATGTATATATATGTATGTATGTATATATATATGAATATATATATATATATATATATATATATATATATATATATATATTTATATATATATATATACAAGTCATTGTTTGTTTCGGTATATTCATTTGTTTGCCCACATTTAGAAGGGCTATGCAGCTAGTAAATATCACCTTTGGTTTTCAAAAATTTGAATACTCTAAAACATATTTTAAAATAATTAAATAAAACTTAGAGTGTTTTGAATTGTTTAATTATTTATTATTTAGATTGTTATAAATATTTTAACAAAAATCAGATAAATATTAAAATGTTGGTATGTGTATGATATATAATTCTTTCAAATTGAAGTTTTAAAAAAACTATAGTTATATTTTTTTTGTATAACTAATATATTTCTACGTTGACAATTGAAACTCCATTTCCATTTCTTTCAGGATTTCAATGCATCAAAAATGAAATAGTCTTGAAAAAAGCAGTGGACACCAAAGTCTTGCTGTTTTACAGATTCCCGGACTTCTACGATCTCAAGAACATGCTCGGCTTCAAAATGTTTGACAACTGTGACAAGAAATGTGAAATGACCACAGATGAGAAAAGATTCAATGAAGCTGACGTCGTGGTCTTTTACAGTCATATGTACACCGTCGACCGAACTCCGCCCCAAAAAGTGCCTGGCCAAAAGTGGGTGTTCTTCACAGTGGAGACCCATTTGCACTCAGAGAACGCCCATTTTGGTGAACCCCGATGGTGGAATAAGTTCGACTGGACAATGTCCTACAGGTACGATTCGGAGTTCTGGCACGGCTACGTTCGAATGAGACCCAGGGTGACTCCTCTGTCTGAGGATGTTATGGAGAGGCAGCGTCAGAATTGGAAGCAGAAGTTTGCCAACAAGACAAAGCTGGTGGCTTGGTTTGTCAGCCATTGCCCCACGGACAGTCTTCGTGAGAAATACGTTGAGCAGCTCTCCAAACACATTCCCGTTGACATCTATGGCAAGTGTGGCACCTTGAAGTGTGAGGACAGGAAGGAGTGCCTTCAACTTTTGGACAAAGATTACAAGTTTTATCTTTCCTTTGAGAACTCTCTGTGCGTGGACTACGTGACTGAGAAACTGTTGAACGTCCTTGAACTCAATACTCTGGTCGCTGTGGTCAGAGGCGGCGCCAATTACGATTCTCTCTTCCCTCCCAACTCTGTGATAAATGTCAAAGATTTTCCCTCCCCAGAAAAGTTGGCTCAGTATCTGAAGGAATTGGCCAATAATGAAGTAAGTTGTTGAATAGTTATGTTATTGAGCTCTTAAACTTATATAATCACTAGAAAAGTAGATACAGATATATACTTTTATATACAAGTACCTCTCCTGGTGTAGAGAAAAGTTATTCTGAAGTGGCTCTAACCCCATTGAGTCTGAGGATGATGTTGGTAAAGTGGAAAAAAAAGCTCACATTCACCACTTTCACCTATCCTTTAGTCCATTGAACCGCTGGGGCACCACACAAGATCTTTTAACCGTCTTTTTCTATTTAAGTGTTGATTTAAGCTATTTATTATTTTAGTGTGTTCCCTAGCTATCCTGAATGCAAACGGCTCAGTTACGATAAAATATATTGTCATGGGCACTTGCGTATTCAGCCGGGAAGGGGGAGGGGGCAAATTGTAGTAGGGAAATCACACAATTTGTATACGAATTCTTGACTTATGTTAATAATATATTTTAAATAATATCAATATTATATTTATTTATGCCGCCCCCCCCCTTCTAGTATTTTGGCCGATTCGGTGGGGTGGTAGGGGGCGATTGTATTGTTACCTGGTACACATCTTGGTCAGTGCTTAGCTCGGGTTCATTTTTTGTTGTAACGTTTCTTGATTATGTTTCTGTGATGGGCTATCACTTTGCCCTTCTGAGTAGCTCTCTGTCTCCACCTATTTTCTTTAGCGGTAGTAATGACCGCGGTTTTACTGCGGCCTCAGCTTTTCCGTCAGCTTAGGGGTGTCCTGGCTCGGATCTGATATGCGATATGAGAAGACATGAGTTTACGGACTCTTTGCTTAGGGGTGTCCCGGCTCGGATCTGATGTGTGATATGAGAAGACATGACTTTACGGACTCTTTGCGAATCTGGTGAAATGATCCTTCACTTTCCTAATAACCTCGGTTGTGGTACACGTTGTCAGTAAGTCAGCCTCGACAAGGTTTGAGAGATAGTCAACTGTAATCAAATATGTTCTTCCTTTTTCGTGTGTGTGTGTGGGGGGGGGGGGCAAATGAGTGTTCGAAATTTGTTTTTTTACATTAAATATTCAATATTACGCAAAATGCAGGGGCCCCCAAAGAGGTCAAGTCCCCTGGCCCCTAAATGATGGCAAATTCCTAGCTACGCCACTGCATCGATAGAGATACTTGAAAACTGGTTATGAAACACCAACACTGGCAATATCAATCAAGGAATTTCACTGATACTTCTGAACCGACAATAAAACACCAATATTGGCAATGGTAATTCCAATCCACCAATGCAACACCAATAATGGCAATGGTAATTCCGAACCACCAATGCAACACCAATACTGGCAATGGTAACACCAATACTGGCAATGGTAACACCAATACTGGCAATGGTAACACCAATACTGGCTCCCTATAAAGTTAAATAAGAAGACTGTAGTGTGCAATCTAAAAATAGAAATACGAAACAAATCCACATAGAAAAATGTAGAAAACCCTAAACTGGTGGTCATTTTCTGTCAGATCGAGAGATTAATGAAATGGGAACACAATTCATTGTAGTCCTCTTAACCATTGGTATTAGTAATAGAAAAAGTAAAAACCTATTGTCAGCTGATCCTTTTTGAAAAGTAAGAACATCTAAATAAAACATAGATAGTGAACTCTCTGTCTGTATCAAACTGTGTTCTGTGGCTTTACACATTCACGCGTCACGTAAACTGAACTTAAAACAAGATGTACACTCGGGTTACCCCCCATGAGTTAAAATCCCAAGCTCTGACAGTTTAAACCCAGGACTTAAAAGGTCTTACATTTGAAGGGACAGTACGTGAAGGAATGGAGTCAATATTTCCGAGGGGGGGGGGGGGGGACTAATAGCGCTTTGGACATCACCTTCGTGCTGGTAGCACGTCGTACGGCGACTCGCGGTCTTTAGCCTGACCTTTTGGTTTGAAACAAAATATTTATTGGTATAGGTAAGCACATGGGCATATTTCTAATCCTACGCCATCATCATTGTCGCTGAAAGTAAAGTATAGTCCCCCTTTCCGACCGTACGGTCAGTTTCTTTGGCCAACAGTTTATGAGAAGGGTGTCATGTGGCAAGCACATCGACCAATCGCCTTTACTTTCCCCATCTAAAGTCAGGTACTTATTAGGGTTGGCTGGACTCATACTATACATATGGGCAATAAATATTACAAAGGTGCGCAACTCAAACAGAATCAGATACCTTTACATTATCTGCCGTATCAACCGCAAGGTCTAAATGGGGAACATTATGACAACTCATGAAAAGGAGGTCATTTTTGGTACATTTAATGTTATACATAGCATTAAACTAAAATTGTCCTTAAAAATTATGTCATTTGATCCAGGACTTGTAAAGGCACCCCTAAGACTTTATAAAAAAAAAAAAAACTCCTTGGCAGTCCTGTTGAAGTTATGTTTAATTTAGATTGTTGCAAAAAGGAAGACTATTCTAATTATGATATCCTGATAAGAATGTTTAATACCCTTTGTAAATTACTTGATGGGAATATCACAATTAGTCATTTATCTGTCACAATGAAACAATTGTCTGTCACAATGAACTACTCATCTCTCACAATGAAACAATTGTCTGTCACAATGAACTACTCATCTCTCACAATGAAACAATTATCTGTCACAATGAACCACTTATCTGTCACAATGTACCAACTACCAGTCACATAGAACCACGTATCTGTCACAATGAACCATTTACCTGTCACAATGAACTACTTATCTGTCACAATGAACCATTTACCTGTCACAATGAACTACTTATCTGTCACAATGAACCATTTACCTGTCACAATGAACTACTTATCTGTCACAATGAACCATTTACCTGTCACAATGAACTACTTATCTGTCACAATGAACCATTTACCTGTCACAATGAACTACTTATGTCACAATGAACCATTTACCTGTCACAATGAACTACTTATCTGTCACAATGAACTACTTATCTGTCACAATGAACTACTTATCTGTCACAATGAACTACTTATCTGTCACAATGAGCTACTTATCTGTCACAATGAACCACTTATCTTTCATAATGTACCAACTATCTGTCACAATGATACAATTATGTCACAATGAATTATTTACCTGTCACAATGATACAATTATCTGTCACAATGAACTACTTATCTACACAATGATACAATTATCTGTTGTCACGTCATCTTAGGTTTGAATTGCTTTTTTCTTTCAGGAAGAATATATCAAGAAGTTACAGTGGGTCTGGCAATATGAGGTGCTCGGTCCAAATCTGCCATTCTGCCACTTGTGTCAAGCTTTGCATGCAGTCGGCCCCGTCTCTTGTGTTTACGAGAATGTGTATCACTGGTGGTCTCACAATACTTGTCATAAACCTCAAGATGTTTGAAAAGAACTTGAGTTCAAGTCTCACATTCCATTAGGATAGAATCTTTGAATGTCAGGTTGATGCTGGCAGGGAAGGAGCAAGGAAGCACAAGTTGTGTCCTGGGATTGCACCACCAGAACGTTGAGAGTTACCTAACTTGAAGTAATTAGAAATAACTTGAAACAATATAAATGTATCAACATTGCACTTCCGGTTCTTTAAAAAACTAAAAATTTAAGTTGTAACAAAAATTGGTTGTTCCGAATAGAAAAATATCATTAAAAACAATATATTTGCATTTGACAATTCAAGAATCATGGATGTTGATTAGGCACCTATATCTTTTTGTAAATGGAACAGATTGTACATTAATATATTGGTAAAATTAATATGAAAAATGTAGTCTGTAATTGAGATAATTACTTTTTAATTTCATTAAAAAGAAAATAAGGGCCTTAAAGCTTCGAAGCTATCAAAACCATGTTTTAGTGAGCACTAAGTGGTAAAAGGAACCAGTGTACTAAAATTCATGGAAATCCGTTTGATAGTTTGTGAGATCTCTTGATATGTGAATCAGTATTTGGTGTATATATATATATATATATTCTTGTTGCTTGGTGATTCGTATTTTTATGTTATCCATATGTGAAATCCATGTTAGTAAACTTACACCACATTTAGATTTGTAACAGCACTTATACATTGACTTGCATCATTGAGGGGCTGGCATATATTTCTGCAACTGTAGCATTCTTTATATTAACCAAGTCATGTGTTTGAGAGATAGAAAAAATTTGCTTGCAATGAAATCCAATGTTACAATTTGTTGAATACTTTACATTTCTTCTGAAGATTAAACTGTTTGTTAATGTACATGAAAGGCTTCAGTTACAGAACACATTAAGTTTGCCCAAATAAACATCTTATGTTGATTGCTTCTCCTTATGATGGAAACTAATTAGACATTCTAGAGTGACAAACCTTTCCGTGTATTCTCAATTGACGTGATTCTGCTTTTCAGCTTTCATCTGACTAAGGGAGACTCAAGCCTTTTGTGAGAGGTGTTACCAGCAAGTACAATCTGTCTTCATTCTGTCACATCATATTTTTATTGATAACCGTCTCAAACAAGGAAATTCTATGCCGAACTGTGAGTCGAAGACTTAGTGAGATTGTGACAGAGCGTCGAATGAGGTTTGCGGGACATGTTCTCCGACAAAATGAACTACACATAATAAGAGTTGCGATGACATGGAGACCAACACGAGGAAACAGCGCAAACAGGGACATCCTCGCATAACTTGGCGCCACACATTTATGGAGGACCTCAGAACATGGACACCAGGTGGGAGGAGGCTTCAGACATTGCCAGTGACAGATCTTTGTGGAGACACCTTGCCGCCCAATGCGCCGGACAGCGCGGGAGGTCGAAGTCTAAGTAATTGTGCACGAGGACACGCCTACTTGCATCGCGGGAGTCTAATCTAGAGCGTCTCTTGGGTTTGGTTCCGTTAACATCTTAAAAGTTGTTCGTGGAAATTCGTCTGTCTGCATGAAGCATATATGTCCAAGGCAACACAGTCTTCTCCGTAGTCCGTATCAATAACACATCTCTAAACTGCCTGTGTTTAATGTTTGATATTTTCATCCATGGCGGAAAAAAAACTATAAATAGCTACAATTTGTTTTGGTGTATCCGGTGTAGAGAATAAAGTGTTGATAGGCTTATGTTTCTTTTTAAAGTTTTTTTTTTTTTTTGTTGCACTATTTAGCACTGCAGAATCCTTATTTCTCAAGCTCTTCCGTTTATTGCATAAGACAGTTTGAATTTCTGATATGCAAAGCATTAGATTTTACTCTTTAGTTAAAACAAATGGGCAACTAATCAGCTGTAATACAGGAGATATGATACGAAGATCAGCTGACTCACATTTAAAAGTAGAGCTCAGCCTTTTGAATTTCTTTAGCTGGCGACAGTGAATTTATATTGATCGTACTTATTATTGCTTAGTTTCTCGTGAAAATCACCAACAAGAACAATTGTACATATTGCTGAATGTTACTTATCCCTGTACTAGGTAGCTGGTGCCGTAATTCTTGCTTGAGACACCTTTAAACATTGCTTGATGTAATCTCAATGTGTGCTTTAATGTAAAGTGAATACAATATGAGTGTATCAGACCATTCCATATATATATAAGATAATAAGATAATTTTATTTGTACATAATATAATATGACTTTTTTTTTTACAACTATATATTTGTTTATCTTATGTTGAATGTGATTTAAAAAAATACTTTTTCATTTCCATTTCATTTACTCTTAAATAACTTTTTTGTTCAACCCATTCCTTCTCGATCAACCCATTCTTCCTCAATCAACCCATTCTTCCTCAATCAACCCATTCCTTCTCGATCAACCCATTCTTCCTCAATCAACCCATTCCTTCTCAATCAACCCATTCCTCCTCGATCAAGCCATTCCTTCTCAATCAACCCATTCCTCCTCAATCAACCATTCCTCCTCAATCATCCCATTCCTCCTCAATCAACCCATTTCTCCTCAGTCAACCCATTCCTCCTCAATCAACCCATTTCTCCTCGATCAACATATTTCTGCTCAATCAACCCATTCCTCCTCGATCAAGCCATTCCTCCTCAATCAACCCATTTCTCCTCGATCAACCCATTTCTCCTCGATCAACCCATTTCTCCTCAATCAACCCATTTCTCCTCAGTCAACCCATTTCTCCTCAGTCAACCCATTCCTCCTCGATCAACCCATTTCTCCTCGATCAACATATTTCTGCTCGATCAACCCATTCCTCCTCAGTCAACCCATTCCTCCTCGATCAACCCATTTCTCCTCGATCAACATATTTCTGCTCAATCAACCCATTCCTCCTCGATCAAGCCATTCCTCTTCAATCAACCCATTTCTCCTCAATCAACCCATTACTCCTCGATTACAAATGGTGACTGTTTTTTTTATTTATTGAAACACTGTTTATATTGTTTCCTTTGAAGAGTTAATTAATCAGGTATATGTTACAATAACAGTGTTAGTGACAAAGTGAACATTTATCAGACAAATTATTCACATTTATGTCCCGAGAATTTTATAAAATAACATTGAACCAGAATCTATGGTAAAATAATTTTTTTTAATCCTAGAACACTCACTGATATATATATCTTCTAGTTACATGTGGAAGCATTTAATGGACGACATTGAACTTTTTGTTGTTGTTATCCTTTCACCTTTGCAACAGTAGCCCATTGTTTTCAATGGGAAATAATTTCCAGGACTTTGTGATGGCCTTGATGTTCTTACTGTGTTTGGAAATTGTTGTCTTTATATACATATAATAAATACAATGTTGTCCGCGTTAACAAGTGATTCAGATTTGGCTATAAAATGGCATTAACAAGCATGGCGTAATCAGTCGTAGTGTACCGATAACTAATTTGTTAATTAAAGGTATAGTTGCTTTCATTTTATTGATAGATTATCCAAGCTTTGCTTATATTTTTTTTAAATGTAAATCTAGTATAGATTACATCTTGATTCTAGAAGTAGGTTTAGACTAGATCTTAGAGTTCTAAATGGGAAATTAGATCTAATTCTAGATGTCTATAAAATGAAAGTGCCAATAAACAATCCAATGACTATCCAATGTTCTCTGGCCAAACAAGTAACGTCGTAGGTAGGCCTCTACTTAGTACGAGATCAGTACCTAGGGCTGATACCTTATTTTATTTCAAGTTGTTAGGGTTAGGGTTAGGGTTATAATGGATGATGGATTGTCTTTTTTTTAAAGTTATTTTTAAAATGTTTTTGTTTACTTTTAAACCCTGAACTTCTTTTTAAAGACAAATCCATTGACTGGATAAATAAGTCCCATAGGCACGAGGCCGGGAGAAAAGGGGGGGGGGGTAATAAAACATAAATTGGTTAGGAAATACATTTTTTTCTGGGGGGGGGGGGGGGTCACAATCCCAGCATATGTGCCATAATTCACTTTTAATTTGAATGAATTACATAGTCTTAGAACTATTTAAATTCAGATAGTTTTCAGACTAAGTTATTCATTATAGGCGTATCACATTTTGTACTGAGAGGCTATAGATGATCCTAGAGAGTTACTATGAAGCTTCCATGAGCCTCATATCAAAAGATTATGGGCTGCCTATCCATCGTTATGATGTTATCCCAGTTTGTGATAGACATAAAATATACTTAAAATGTTTCTTTTCGGAGGGCGACACCGCTGCAGGCCTGCCTATGATCTTCGGGAGCACTGTCTTGGGGAGACTACAAGGCCTTTTTTTCCTGCCAATCATTCTCTACCCTAACAGTACTAGATCTAGAAAGAGTGTTGTTGAATACTTCTAGTTAAGAGAAGAACGAATCTGCTGTGGCTACACATCTTCCTTCCCTGTAGACTTCCAAGTGACAAAAATGAACTAAATGTGAATCCAGCTGGGCCACTATAGCCTCAAATCTCAAGGCCTGAGACAATTTCAGCCACAAGACTGTAAAACAAATTATACATTACTTCTGCCCGGGTCTTCTTAATTATGCCCGGGCCTTCTTAATTATGCCCGGGCCTTCTTAATTATGCCCGGGCCTTCTTAATTATGCCCGGGTTTGAATTGTCAATTATAAATAAATGCAACAAATTGCACATCACTTCTACAAGGGTCGTCTTGATTATCAATTATAAACTAGATGTAACTCTTTTAAAACCAAGACAGGGTGACATGAATGTAGTCTGTTGCCTCAAAACGCTAAGGGTTTTCTTCTCGCATGATTCCATAATCAGTATAATTAATTAATTATTGATACCGTTTATTTAATTAACACTAGCAAAAAAAAAACAACAACTACGTAACTATTGATACTGTTCTATTTTTTGACTTGTTAGCCCTGATTACATACTTTAAAAATCACCTCTAATACAGTTGCAAGTCACTTTAGGGGGATACGGGTCAATAGTCTGATGTGTATGTGTGTGTGTGCTGGAGGAGAGTTGAGATTCGTGACATTCACATTTTATTAGTTTGATGTTAACAGTTTTATTGTTGCCGACATTTTTTTTTTCATATGCGTTATTTTCGCATTGCTACAATGATAAAGCATCTTTTGTGGTCAATTTATGTCTCGGCTTGATTGATTTATTGATACGTCTTGTCCTCACTGGCTATAAGCCGGGCTAGTGAACTTGTTTCTGGTCAGAGCGGTAAAGTCTTAGGAACGGTGAGGCGTTTTTGTTCTCGTTTCATTTGTGTAAAACTTTCCCGCGAAAACGTTTCCTGCACATCAGTAGAGCACTAATTGGAATTCTTGGAAATCTGGAAAGTAAAGGCGTGAAGTTTGAGGAAGAATCATAATATGAATAAAGAAATAATTTTTATAATTATAATAATATGAATAAAGAAATAATTTTTATAATTATAATAATATGAATAAAGAAATAATTTTTATAATTATAATAATATGAATAAAGAAATAATTTTTATAATTATAATAATATGAATAAAGAAATAATTTTTATAATTATAATAATATGAATAAAGAAATAATTTTTATAATTATAATATGAATAAAGAAATAATTTTTATAATTATAATAATATGAATAAAGAAATAATTTTTATAATTATAATAATATGAATAAAGAAATAATTTTTATAATTATAATAATATGAATAAAGAAATAATTTTTATAATTATAATAATATGAATAAAGAAATAATTTTTATAATTATAATAATATGAATAAAGAAATAATTTTTATAATTATAATAATATGAATAAAGAAATAATTTTTATAATTATAATAATATGAATAAAGAAATAATTTTTATAATTATAATAATATGAATAAAGAAATAATTTTTATAATTATAATAATATGAATAAAGAAATAATTTTTATAATTATAATAATATGAATAAAGAAATAATTTTTATAATTATAATATGAATAAAGAAATAATTTTTATAATTATAATAATATGAATAAAGAAATAATTTTTATAATTATAATAATATGAATAAAGAAATAATTTTTATAATTATAATAATATGAATAAAGAAATAATTTTTATAATTATAATAATATGAATAAAGAAATAATTTTTATAATTATAATAATATGAATAAAGAAATAATTTTTATAATTATAATAATATGAATAAAGAAATAATTTTTATAATTATAATAATATGAATAAAGAAATAATTTTTATAATTATAATAATATGAATAAAGAAATAATTTTTATAATTATAATAATATGAATAAAGAAATAATTTTTATAATTATAATAATATGAATAAAGAAATAATTTTTATAATTATAATAATATGAATAAAGAAATAATTTTTATAATTATAATAATATGAATAAAGAAATAATTTTTATAATTATAATAATATGAATAAAGAAATAATTTTTATAATTATAATAATATGAATAAAGAAATAATTTTTATAATTATAATAATATGAATAAAGAAATAATTTTTATAATTATAATAATATGAATAAAGAAATAATTTTTATAATTATAATAATATGAATAAAGAAATAATTTTTATAATTATAATAATATGAATAAAGAAATAATTTTTATAATTATAATAATATGAATAAAGAAATAATTTTTATAATTATAATAATATGAATAAAGAAATAATTTTTATAATTATAATAATATGAATAAAGAAATAATTTTTATAATTATAATAATATGAATAAAGAAATAATTTTTATAATTATAATAATATGAATAAAGAAATAATTTTTATAATTATAATAATATGAATAAAGAAATAATTTTTATAATTATAATAATATGAATAAAGAAATAATTTTTATAATTATAATAATATGAATAAAGAAATAATTTTTATAATTATAATAATATGAATAAAGAAATAATTTTTATAATTATAATAATATGAATAAAGAAATAATTTTTATAATTATAATAATATGAATAAAGAAATAATTTTTATAATTATAATAATATGAATAAAGAAATAATTTTTATAATTATAATAATATGAATAAAGAAATAATTTTTATAATTATAATAATATGAATAAAGAAATAATTTTTATAATTATAATAATATGAATAAAGAAAAAAAACGAATACAAAATTTGCCGCTTTTCATCTTTCAAAAAATTGCCAATGGTCATGTATATAATGCTTAGAATACTAGAGGTAAAAATGCGCGTTTAAAAGAAAAAACAAACAAACTTGGGAGTCCATAAAGCTAGAAATAAGCGGAATATAGATCAAATATCAATAGGAGCATTTGGAGTGTGTGTACTGACATCGGATCGGATCTTTTATGAGATCGGTTAATTTGACACAAGAACTATTAATAAAAGCTTTTCGGTTAGAATCAAATAAGCGAGGGGAAAAAAAGGATACTTAAAATAAAAACTATGTTCCATAATAGAAAAAAACATTTTCTTCAATTAAAGAGAAGATATGAGAGAAAGGAGCTGCTTCATAATGAATTCTTCAGATAATTATCTATTATCTTAATCTCTTCGCGTTAGCATCATCAGCATCCGTTACTTGATCTGCGCGAGATAATTATTTCTTAGTAGTTTCCCTTTATTGGAAACTTCTTTTCAGCCAAGACCATTCGTTGTAGAAAACACTAACCTGCAACGTCACAACGCGTCGTAAAGACATGTGACGTGGCAAAAAGCTATTGGTCTAAACTGCCCACAGATGGTGACGTGGAAGGTCAGTGTTCAGGCCTTCTATAACGATTGGTCTCGCTTCATCTCATTCATTGATGCTGTCCTGCTTTTGCGTCATCCTTCTGGAAATGAGCCATCGGTGCTCCAGTGTTGAGGTACTCACTTGCAGTGAGTGCAGAGAATGAGCTAGTCAGCTCCTTGGTATAATTCCTACAGCTTCTCTTTCGATGTTCACTCTTGCTCAATCAAGACCAATCGTCTGACGTCACGACCTGTGAAGTGGCAACGAACTATTGGTGCAAACTGCCTACTAGTTGTGACGTAGCAGGTCAGTGTTCTGACCTTCTATAACGATTGGTCTCGGTTCAAACCATTTGATGTTAGCCCTAGCACAATCATTGACATGGCTAAAAGACTGTTCAGTTAGGCCTATATGGAAAGTGTTTATTAGACGAAACCTGTCCTTATCATAAAAAGGTCAATAAGTAAGAAAAAAAAAGGTTGAACTGTTAATGTACCAGTTTGATTGATGGTTTAAATGTGTACTGAGAGGTCAGTTATACATTTGACTCGGACACCTGTTGAAACATCATTAGAATTTTATGATAAGGATCTAGAGCCGTCTTGTTTTTTATTTCAAGCTTTTTTAAAAGTTCAAAAAAGAACAATTCAATAACCACCCGGATGTCTTGTATTTATTCTGTTTTATATGTCAGAGTAATTCTTTCAGTATGTTACGGGAAGGGGGGGGGGGGGAGGAAAGAAGAGCGATTTTAGTGTGGGAATTGTGGGAGTATACGTGTGGGGAATGACATCGCGAAGTGTGTGGGGGGACTAGTACTTTCGACCATATGCAAGGTTATGTAAGACTGTGACTAAGACCAATCCTTTATAATAGGCCTCAAGTTCTCAACACTGACCTGCCACGTTGGACGTCTAGACCAATAGCTTGTTGCCACATCACACGTCTTGACGTCAGATTGGTCCCGATTTTGGCCAGTGGGATGAATCTAGTGGTAGTTTGACCAACAAAAAAAAAATTGTGGTAACTAACCAAAGGTCAAGGTTGAGAGGGTATTTGTCAGTACAAATGAGAGGTGGAGAGAGAGCAAAGCTTGTTGTCAACGAAAAAGGAAAAGAAATACTATCGAAATTTGGTGCGGAATGCAAAAAAATACCAATAGCTTTTACAAAGTGAAAATTAAAGTAATTGCTACCCAAGTATTTATGGCAATACATGTTTCCAAGGTTGTATGTCAATAAACGCTAACAAGGTTGTACAGCAATAGAGCTACTAAGGTTGAATAGTAATAGAAACTTCCATAAATCAATATCAATGTTTTTTTTTCCCCAAGTTGATTTTGCAACTGATGATTTCAAGAAAAACAAAAGATTTACTCTGTACTTGCTACAAAGAGTTAATAACGTATTCAAACTTTTTGCAAGACAGACAGAGACAGACAGAGTGAGTTGATATAAGCTTCCTAAAAAAAACAACATACAAAACAAAAAAACAACTACAACAATACTACTAAATAAAATACAATAAATCTCCAAAGCACTCGTTCTCTTTCATTCCAGGAAACCAATTAACCCTAGCCACTCCCATGTCATACAGAAAATTCCTAACATTCAGTTCACATAAGGTGCAAACTGTTCACTCATACTGGGAATATAAAAGCATAACTCTTTCATTCCCTAAATAAGAAAAGACAATACTTGTATAAATATATAGATCTATATTGTTGTAAATCCGGTCCCGAGCCACACTGATGGTGCGCATCAGAGCGCCATTCAACACAAGTAGCAGAAGGCATGTTTATTCTACAGGAAGGGCTGTTGTGGATCCGGCTAAGGTTGTGGGAGTCTGAACAGTCTGGGGCTAGGTTCTGTCCTGTGTGATACTAGTGAACTGTTCGGAAGACCTGGAGCGACACTGGGAAGTGTGTCGGTATTATATTCTGGCAATGACTGAAGCCTCTTGCCCCTAGTCTGAGGAACACAATGAAAGTGTGGCGCCAGCTTATACTGGGATGTCATCGAACCTCTTATAATGCGTAATTCATTTTGTCGGAAAATATGACCCGCAAACCTCATGCGACGCTCTGTCACAACCTTACTAAGGGGTCGACTCCCAGTTCGGCATAAGATTTCCTTGATTGAGACCCGATCTCTATAACTGACTCCTTAAATCCGTCCCAGCCATCTTTGTTGAGCCACATTTAGTGTTTTGCAATTTCGGCAGATGACTATTCATTGCACTTTATTAATGGAGCCCAGCTACTGGTAGACATATGTAACTTCTCTTGACTACGGTCTTGGAATTAGGTGACTATTATATCGAAAACAGAAGTTTTATCATCAAAAACATCTGTTGGCGGGTTTAAACTAAAAAATCTCTGGAGTTGTTTTTTTTTAAATTCAAAACCCCGTTTAGCTACGCTCATTGAATTTGGTGACTGTAGTTTGCTTTAGAATACTATTGAAGAGAGAGGTTTTCAACCTCAAAACTCTCTGTAGGGCATTGGCGTAGCAAGGTAAACCGTGGTGGGCCCGGGTTCAAGAATATATTGGTGGGCCCCCTCCCCCAATAAGATGAATACTATGTGTAACAAAACAATTGAGTAATCTGAATGTATCGGTACATTTAGCAAAAGACATTCCAATACAAGTAGTGTAACCTTTTAAAAACATTTTCCTTATGTTTGAATCAGAACTCCAACACGAAGTCAATGTTTGTACACTTTTTTTTAACAGAATTAAACGAGTTTTAAATTAACTGAGTTTTAAATATGTAAAGAAATGTTTTATGAGTTCTAATTCCCATTCTACACATTGACATTCCTAAAACATTTCTAGTTCTAAAACTTTGAAACATTGATACAAACTAGTATCTAGTTCTACGTCCATGATTTAACAGTAAATAGATTGACTAACATTTTTCTGGCCTTGTATGTAGCCAAGTAAGAAACAAGTGCATCTATTTCTAAATGTGCGAACAGCTTCTTTTGATGAAACAATGCACAAAGGCCATTCTAGTATTCAGTCATACAGCAAGCACCATCATAGTTTTAGCCTCGTAGTTTATTTGGGGATTATTCAGTATTTGGAGCATTTGTTCAGCCAATTCTGTAGACGTCTGGTTCTCACAAATATGGAAACCTAGAAATGACAATCTAATTGCTGCCATTTCTTTGAATGTTCCGTCATTAGAGATCACTAACAGTCTAAAAAATAATAAAACTAGTTTGATCATCTTTTTATTTGTCTTGAGCGCTGTCACCAATGAAAGAAGACAATGGTGTGGAATGGATGTCTCATAGTATTTTTGCTGCTCTACATTGCCTAACAGGCAACAGGTCTATTATCTTGTTTTGAATCCGTGGGGCTTTGTTTTCAAGTCAAATTTCAATATTCAATTTTTCTGAGTTTTTTGTATAAATATAATGGTGTTAACTTTCTTTAAGAGCTATGAACCAAGTTTCAACCAAACACCAAGCAATGATCAGTGAAAGATACTATTCCATTCCTCTCTCCAAATCGGTTTCCTCGTTAATTGCAATAGCACAAACATATTTAATTGTAAAGATTCAGACATAACACTTTGATGTTTCTTAGGCTTGCTAAATATTTAATGTTATTTTCATTAATTTTTTGTTAGATTTCACCTATTATTCTGTTCTTATTACATTAACACAATACAGAAGACAACAAAACAATGTGATGAGGGCTTCTGAGGACGCAGTCGTTCTTATTGAATTCTTTACACTATTTTACAATGTCAACTTCGACGGATTTAATAGTAATTGAAACATAACAATTGAGACAGTTTAATTTCAACTAAACGTAATAGTAATTCAGTTAAGATCTCACTCATATTAAAATAAGATCAATGACTTTCTCTACTCCAATGGTAGATATACATTTAACATAATTTAAATACAAAACAAAACAAAAAAAAAAAGATTAAGCTTTGAGAAACTTGAATAATTAGCAGCTGTATCGAGATTTTAATTCGTGACTATCCCTAATTGTTATTTTCGTCCCCCCCCCCTGTATAACACAATATTTTCTTATCCAAACTCTCCCCCATCCCCTCTTCTCCCCTACCCATACCTGTAAATACTAACAATAGTTTTAATGAACATGCAGGGAACAAAAAGAACGTGACGATATGGAAACGATTATCACCTCAAACGCACTATTAGGACTAGCCACCATTACAATTTACAATAAACCTGATGGAAAGTAATTCCTTACGTTAGGTTAAAGGTAAAAACACTAGTTAATGTTTCATTGAAGTTAATATACACTCTAGGTAGACATTCAGAATATTTTGAGGGAGCTTTTTAAAATTCTTCTTATTAATAGGTTTTTACTAAAGTGCATTTATTTCTCTCTTTTTGGTGTCATTCCCATTTTTTCATGAGTCATGGACCCATGGGGAATGAGCCCCTTTGTGACATCTGCTGTGGGCCCCTGATGGTCGTGGGCCCGGGTTCATTGAACCTCTTCGCGCCATGGTGAAGGGGGATTTTAAACTCAAAACCATCTGGAGGGGTTTTAAACTTTAAAAAAAGTCATCTAGAGGAGGGGGAGTTAAACTCAAACCCCTTTTGGCTACGCTCCTAGCATTTTGAGTGTGCAATTTGCTTTTTTTTTATATTGAAGAGGTATTTTTTTAGCTTCAAATCTCACTGAAAAGGGGGGGGGTGTTACACTCAAAACCCCATTGGTTACGCTCATAGATTTTAGAGTGTATAATTTGCTTTTTTTAAATATTGAAGAGGTATTTTTTTAGCTTCAAACCCCGCTGAAGGGGCGTTTAAACTTAAAACCCCTTTGGCTACGCTCAAAGCATTTTAAGTGCGTAGTTTGCTTTTTTTATATTGAAGAGGTATTTTTAGCTTCAAACCACGCTAAAGGAGTGTTTAAACTCAAAACCCCCTTGGCTGTGCTGGGGCAAGTAATGGTTTAGTATTAAAATCTCACCTAAAATTTAAAAAAAATCCAAGCCAAAAATCAGTCACTCAACTCACAATCCTTCTCGCAAAAGCAGTATGGACGCTTCTACTTAGTAACTGAAATATACATTTTTAAAAATTCATGAAAATGTTTTTACTTCATAATAATTAAATATGGATTTCTAACTACAATGTAATTACAACATACTTTTGTTCTTGAAAAAAAAAGCGACATTCGCTCGCATAGTTGACATGCAATAAAGCCAAAGTCGGCGGGGCCACGTCCCGTAGTTTGAGAAACTCTGCGCTAAGCTGTAAACCATATGACAGTCTCTGTCATTAATAAATCAAAGTTTAATGAAAACGGCCGATCGATGGGTTCGTTAGATGATGTGTAAGACAGTGGCGTAGCATTCATGGCGCGAAGGGGTTCAATGAACACGGGCTCACGACCATTAAGGGCCTACAGCCTGTGCTGCTTGTGTAGCAACAATGGCGCGAATGGGTACATTCAGATCTTCTTTTGTCAGATGAGGTCATCTATTTCTGTTGCACTCGGTTAACTAGGGTGTTCTGTGGCCAGCACAACGACCAACCGCCTTTATTTTCCCCCATCTATTGTAAGGTGCACATTAGAGCTACGTGGACTCAGAGACACGCCCGAAAAAATGACAGTCTTCACCAGGATTAGAAACCGGGACTCACAGTTCGGAAGCCAAGCGCTCACCACTCAGCAACCGCGCCTCCCTTATTATAATCGTGGCTAGTCGTAATCATTTGTTTTGGTGACTGCCACAATCGTCCCATACGTTTTCTTTATGCTCCTAAAACCATTGATAGTATTACATTGATAGTATTACATTGATAGTATTACATTGATAGTATTACATTGATAGTATTACATTGATAGTATTACATTGATAGTTTTACATTGATAGTATTACATTGATAGTTTTACATTGATAGTATTACATTGATAGTATTACATTGATAGTATTAAATTGATAGTATTACATTGATTGTATTACATTGATAGTATTACATTGATTGTATTACATTGATAGTATTACATTGATAGTATTACATTGATAGTATTACATTGATAGTATTACATTGATTGTATTACATTGATAGTATTACATTGATAGTATTACATTGATTGTATTACATTGATAGTATTACATTGATAGTATTACATTGATAGTATTACATTGATTGTATTACATTGATTGTATTACATTGATAGTATTACATTGATAGTATTACATTGATAGTATTACATTGATTGTATTACATTGATAGTATTACATTGATAGTATTACATTGATAGTATTACATTGATTGTATTACATTGATAGTATTACATTGATAGTATTACATTGATAGTATTACATTGATAGTATTACATTGATAGTATTACATTGATAGTTTTACATTGATAGTATTACATTGATAGTATTACGTTGATAGTATTACATTGATTGTATAACATCTATAGTATTACATTGATAGTTTTACATTGATAGTATTACATTGATTGTATAACATCTATAGTATTACATTGATAGTATTACATTGATTGTATTACATTGATAGTATTACATTGATTGTATTACATTGATAGTATTACATTGATAGTATTACATTGATAGTTTTACATTGATAGTTTTACATTGATAGTTTTACATTGATAGTATTACATTGATAGTATTACGTTGATAGTATTACATTGATTGTATAACATCTATAGTATTACATTGATAGTATTACATTGATTGTATTACATTGATAGTATTACATTGATTGTATTACATTGACAGTATTACATTGATAGTATTACATTGATAGTTTTACATTGATAGTTTTACATTGATAGTTTTACATTGATAGTATTACATTGATAGTATTACGTTGATAGTATTACATTGATTGTATAACATCTATAGTATTACATTGATAGTATTACATTGATTGTATTACATTGATAGTATTACATTGATTGTATTACATTGATAGTATTACATTGATTGTATTATTGGGGGAAGGGGAGTTTAGTTAAAAAAATAATTTTGTGTTGCACAGAAAAAAAGCCAAAGGGGCGACAATGACAATGACAATTTAGTTTACAGGAACTGTTCTGATGGTCACGAGTTAGAATTTCGACGCATCTGCTAATTGTGTCGTTCGGACTTATCGGTGGTCCCGGGTTCAAACCTTGCCAGCTCCCATCCCCCATTGTCTTGCGGGAGGTTTGGACTCGGAAGTAAACTATCTTCAACTCTGAAGGAAGATCCGAAATATGTCAAACATTTGACAAACATTTTACCGATATATTTAGATTACTTAATAGCTCGTCCCACACTGAATTTGTCGTATTGGGGTAATGGGGGCCCATCAAGATATTCTTGTACCCGGGCCCACGTGTACCTTGCTACGCAACTGGTGTTAGATGATGATGGTTTTTGAACTACAATAAAAAGGACATTAAATAGCAACAGAGCAATAAATCTTAACATAATGTGTACTTAAAGTTTTATTACACAGTCTACATACTGACCCTTCTCCCGTCCTACGATTACTGAGTACCTTCTCCAATGTCAAACTCTTATTTTCTGACTAGCAATTTTCTTTATTTCATTGATGAGCCAAAAAACCTTATATCAAAACACTCTGTCTGTCTTTCTGTCTGTCTGTCTGAACCAAATTTTGTACGTTTTTTCTCCCATTCTCTCATTCTCGGATCATATTGAAACTTTACGCAATTATTTATTGTACGTAACAAAACATGAATCAGTAAAAAAAAAAGATTACAAAGAGAGTTTGTGTTATTACACAAACTCAGAGGCGGCCCCCGTTGGAATCGGATCCCTGTCTGATCCGGCTATTCGCAAGGAATATTCAAGACGATATTTAATTTTGATTGTCAAAAGTAATAATGTTTCAAAGATTCATTTGCCTATGTAAAAAAAAATAAATTCTGTTTTACATGTTTTGGATGTTCGGATTTAAAAATAATTAACTTCTCGCTGGATGACGGAGGTTGGCAGCGAGCAGGGTATAAACCCTGCCTGGTCGTGCAGTTTGTGCTCTGGACTGTCTTTCGGATTTATCGATGGTCCCTGGTTCAGACCCTGCCCGCTCCCATCCCCCGTCGTCCTGCGGGAGGTTTGGACTAGGAAGTAAACTATATTCAACTCAAAAGGAACATCTGAAACATTGAAACAAACAAACAACCCGGGACCGTCGAGATAATCAGTTCAGCACTCTAACCGCTCTACCAGGCATTGCTCTTAACTTAATAACAAACTGGTTACAAACTAGTAACCTTTTTTTGATAAAGACATTAGATACATTACACATTACGGCATGTCATCACTACCGGATATGTACAGTATGTCAGACGAGCGATTTTAGATAATCTTTCAGCATTGGTATATCGTGCTTGTACTTCGATGTCTCAGCACGGCTATTGGCATTTTCATTTAAAAGGAACTAGATGGAAAGGATGTAGATCTACATAAACTAAACTTCCGATTTAGCATTCTTAAGATCTATATCTACTAGATCTAGACCTAAAGGCCTAACATAAATTTTGAATAATTTAGATGTAATTTAGATTAGATTTATGCAAATAAAATCCTAGATAATCTGTCAATAGACTGAATGCAACATTAAATTTAAAAAATAGTAGATTAGTTTTAGTATATTAAAACATTGCAATTTTGGAAATCAAAATCTACACTCTAGTCTAGAAATTAAAATTCTATATATTGATCTAGTTTATATCAGTCTAAACTAGCCCTAGAAATTCTAGATCTAGACTCTACAACGATTTGAATTAGAATATAAATCCAGATCTAGTTTAAAAAATCTAGATTAGATCTAAATCTAGCTATCATGCCTTTTAAAAATACGAGTCTAACGAGGTTTAATGAACATTACTATACCGATTTGTTTTAGCATTTTATTTGAAGAATTCATTCCATATGACGTCAAAAGAAAAAAAAATTCCATTACGTCACAAAGGGCTTGCAACAAAAAAAAATATTTTTTTTAACACGAGAGATTTAACGAGGGTTCTTAATCCCCAGTGTACTGAGTTCTAATAGAATTCATTTAAAGATATTATATATAAATATAAATATATTAGGATTAAAGCCGCTTTTTTTTGCATTTTGTCCGTCAGTATGTCTGTCCGTCATGTTAATATCGAAAATAAAAACAAATAAAAGCTATTGAAAATTTGATTAACCTTTAATTTTCCTTACGAAAAATTTTAAGTATCTATAATAGATTGTTCCGGATGTTTGTATATATAGTTAGAGAAAAAGAGAATTCTAGTTAAATCTAATAAAGTTATTTAAATTTTTGGAATAGTATGAAAATTAGATGTACGATAGCCTTGGGGAGAGATTTTTATACCATATTTTGGTGTTAGGAAGTTGTTTTCCTTAAAAATCGGAACATAATACTAAAGATAATTAGATTTTAAACCATTTAGCTAGAAAATTAAATGTAATGTACGACAGAAGTGCGATTTTACATAATTAGAGTTAGAATGTTTTTTTTTATAAAAATCCGGAACAACCGATATTTGTAAATGAGAAGAAGATTATTTGTTTTATTTATTAGAAGAGAATTTCAAACAGTTATTTGTGTTAGTAGATTTTTCATATAAAATTCGGAACAATTTTGGCGACTATTTGTAAAAAAATGTAAGTAATATATTTTGATTTCTTTTTCAAAAACATTCTTTACAGATAAAAAAAAAACTTCTGTTATGTTTCAGCGAGAAAATTCAATGTAAAGTAAGTCTTTCAATAATCGTTTCTAGTAAATTACTTTCATATTTTAAAATCCTGAACAACCTATTGTCGATATTTTTGAAAAAAAAAAAGTCATTTGACAAATTTGTTTTAAGTTGAAAATATGGAACAATTTGATATCGATAAATAAACTATAGTGACGTATTGTCAAACAATATTAGTGTAATATTAGACAATTATGCAATTTTAAGCAATCATTTGACATAATTTATTTTTTTTATAAAACAATATCCGGAACAACTTTATCGTTAATGAAATATAAGTCAGTATAGAGATTTTCATTTATCATTTATATGCTATTTACATTAAAAAACCGGAAGAACATATTAATGATCATGTTTTTTTGCAAGGTTTAAGCATGGACATTAAAGTTAATTTAAGAAGAGTAAAAAACATAAAAACATTTGTTATTTTTTGATTAGTACCCCATCAGGATAAAAGTCGCTTATTTTTTTTTTTTGCGTTTTGTTTGTTGGTCGGTCTGTCCGTCACGTTTATATAAAAAAACAACAACAACAGTAAACGCTATTGAAAATCTGATTTAACATTTAATGTTCCTTCCAAAACATTGCAATAGTTTTAAGTATCTATAATAGATTGATTCGTGTTTTGTTGGGTTTCCACTTGATCCGATTACTAATAGATCTAGCCTATATCTCATCTCAAGTTGAACTCTGTCTGTATGTATGCTACAAGTCAACGACCGTCGACAACACGTGGGACCGTCTCCGTCCGTCTCTTCCTCTTTCTTCGTTTCTGTTTCTCTCTATCAACCACCAGACAGACAGACAGACAGACAGACAGACAGACAGACAGACAGACACGCACGCACACACACACACACACACACACACACACACACACACACACACACACACACACACACACACACACACATACACACACACACACACTGTCTCATTATTGATATTACTTTCAGATCTGTGGCGCTTTAAGTATTGTTATGGAGTATGTGTGTGTTTCCATGGTAACGGTGAGAAGAACTTAGCGCTTGGCTATGCAATGAGGAAGATGAAATTACAATAGGGCCTCGCGTCATGCAAATGTAAAATGAGAGACGAGACCAGTGTAAACATGTGTTATTGTAGTGAGTCAGATTTTATTCCAAATACATTTAATTAGCGGCTTCCGAACGGGAATAGCCGCTATTAGTTTTGTGTGGTCTGTCCGTCCGTCTCGTTTAGATCTCATATACCAAAACATATATTGAAGATCCGATAGCATATATTTTTGATCTTTCAAATTTCAAAATTAAGTATTTTCTGTCTTATTAAGTTTACTAAAAATATTAAAAGGGGATGCATTTGCAATTATTTTAATTAGTAAAAGTAATGACAGTGTTAAGGGATTCACATAGATGCCCTAATTAGTAGCAAAATGAGAAGTCAGAGCTCAAAGTCTAAATAATGTCAGAAAAGTAGGCTCAATTCGGTAGATAAAATTGTAAAACATGGTGGATATCATTTTATAGATCATATGAATATCTGATGTCGTCCGTATTAAGAATAGTTTATCTTGAAGTAAGATCTGATTAGAAATAGCATCTAATTTTTTGTTCATATTTCTTCAAAAATTACTTTTGATTATTATATGTTAATAAAATATATATACAGGGCCGCCGCGAGGGTTGTTGCCGCCTGCGTGCAAAATTAAAAAATGCCGCCCCCCACCCCCTTTTTTTAAAAACAAAATTCATTAAGACTGAGCTGGACACTATACCTAAAGCGCTAAATTAATTTTTGTAACATTCCTGTTTACTTTCATAATTGCATCGTTGTCGTAACCCCATGCCCTCTAAGATGTTTTATTTTTAATGTTAACTTTGCATTTTTTTTGTAAAGAATGTAATGAAAAAATAAATGAAAGTTAATCTTAATTATAACACAATTTCATCTACATCTCTTAACACTATGTATAGAATCCAAATTAATGAATTTTCACTAAAATGACACACTTTCAGAGACATATAGGCCTATATATATAGGTTTATGGACTGTTGTTTTTTTCCGAAATAGTGTTGCCTACATAAATTTTGAGCGTTGTAAAAGTTTCTTCCTGGTGATAGAATTGAAGATGCGGAAGGTTTTCGCTCTAGTCGGCAAGGGGTTTGATTCGGCACTCGGCGCTAAGCGTCTTCTGGCCTTTTTCTCTTAGTAAGAGAAGAGAATTTAAAAAAGGCTAATATTGATGTGTTTTTTTTTCAGGACGCACTATTCAATACAAAAATTTCGAGGGCCCTATTAAGTCTAATTATAAAGTGGCAGCCCTGGCCAATAGTATTATGCGAGGGACATTCTAGGTAGGCCTACATATTGCGCACGGACGTCTGTTATGGGCTTGATCTTTTTAAATATATTCTTCGTGTTAAGTAAGACGTCTGTGTCGCGGATGCTTTTTTCACACAAAAATCGTTACTATAAAGAAGTGCACTAGACAAAAGAAATTCGACCATTCTGAGACCAAAAAACCCAAAAAGAATCACAATAGCGGAGACGTTTTAAAATGGTATCTTCAAACGTTTTGACCCATATTATTGCATACGCCCCTCGCGGTCTATATTTAACAAGGTTCTTATTAGAAGATGCAACGGCGTCTCCTACGTAAGATATTTAAAATTTTATAGGCCCCTACATGTCATTTAATAGAAAAATTACACTGAAAATAAAACATTTTTTCACCGCCCCCTCTCCTTGTTGGTCGTTGGCTTGTCGCTCCAAACAACTAGTACAACTGAACCAATTATGCGTTTTATATTTTTAATAAATAAACTTTAAATAACTTACAAAACTTCTTATGTGAACAAAAAATCAATATAACTATTATTTCAATATTCACAGATTTAACTTGAGATAGAGATCCTAATATTTATGAAATAAACTGAAGAAAGAAAGCAAAAGAAATCTAGCTCAGGACAAAACAACGTCTTTACTCTTTTATGTCTGCCGTTTCACTAATTTAATCATCCTCAACGCATAACTACCAATCAATTGCTTAACCTCTTCTTACCGTCGCCAAGGAAGAACACACACTTTATGATGACACCCCTTTTTGTCATGAAGTGGCTTCTCCCACTCCCCCGGGGGGACCAAAAGTTTTAAAAACGCTGCATCAAAGATACAGATGATCAATAATGCAAAAAGAATAATCTAAATAATAATCCAATACGGAATTTAAAAAAAATATATAAAAAAACACTCAAAATATTTATACCGTTAATTATAATTAAATATTAGCCTAAGTAATTCTGATATTAAATATTTATAAAACAGATTCCGTTTTAACTGATTTTACAACGAAAAGAAGAGAATCAATACGTTTTTTTAAAACTAGAACACAAATGAACTTAATGTAGATCTACATCAGTAACATCTACACTCTATAATCGGGCACAAATATTCTACTCTCAACTAACAGCCATTTCCAATAAAATTGACAATGTTTTAAAATTGACTTTCTAATCGCTGGATCTACTTACAGGGCAGGCTATTACACTCGAAACAAATATTACAAACAAGGCCAGGGGAGAATCGGCGCCTATGGAAAAACCCGTGGGAATTTCTCGAGCGGCGATTTTTTTTTCTTTTTAAAGTTTCCAAAATAACTTCTCTTTGTACGAATATCTTGTTCTCCCTCCCCCCCAACCCTTTTTCCAAGTTTTCAAAGGGTAATGAAATCATTAAAATTTAATTAAAATATTTAAATAATTTTATTATTATTAAACCAAAAATTAAAAAAAAATGAAATATCGGAATAATGATTGGGCCGCCCCTTACATTCGGCCGCCTGCGTGCAATGCACACATTGCGGCCCTGTATATATATATATATATATATATATATATATATATATATATATATATATATATATATATGTGTGTGTGTATGTGTGCGATACACTCACACATGTATAAAGTAGTAGTAAAACAACTTGTTCATATAAGCAGACGCTTAACATAGATTTACAACAGAGCCAGCGCCACCTGGCTTCGTTACTTTTTAAAAAAGTATTCCTCGTATATTAGGCTTTTAAAGCTATAAATAGGTCTGTAGACATACGACACAATGTGTGGGTATTTTGCTAAATGCCATCTGCTGTCCAGGATGACCAGTGAGGTGAAACTTTTGGATCTTATTCAGATTACAAAACGAGCTTTCGCATTGTTTTGCAATAACGAAGTCTGTTATTCGGCTGTTCGTACTCACCGGTTTGCATGATGTTAAGTCTCTATGCATAGTTATCAAATCTACATCTAACAAATTCCATATAATGTGCATACAACAAGACATAAAAAAAATTAAATAAATTTCTTGTTTATTTTCCAATAAATATAACAAACAAAATGTTCATATACATTGAAAAAATAAAAAGAACGGTATGGAGATCGAACCAAGTCATTTGAGTTATTAGAACGACGCTCTTTCAACTTAACTTTATAACCTATATAACCAAATGTGCGAAATGTCAGCTTTAAGCAAAAGATCAACCTCTGGGTTTTTTTTTTCCTTAATTCCACCTTTCGATTTATTTAAGCGACTTTAGAAAGTTTGAATTAATAGTAGGATGACAAAACTATCCGCTATGAGGGGGACGTTCTTTAGGACGAGAGGAACCATTGACGTTCTACGACTCAATGAGAAGGAGGCCAACAACAACAACAACAACAACAACAACTAACAAAACAAAGCAAGAAAAGCTATTAAGCGTAGTTGTATCAGTTAGTTTAGACCGGTCATGTCATTAAATTTGTAATAGATCTTGACAAACAATTATACATCTGTGTGATCAGAAATATTTTTACCTATTGCTTTTGTTTATAACTCAAATTCATGCTTTTAGCTTTGTCAATACTCTACGATACTATCAGTTGACTGGACCAGTTGGGAGTGGGGACATGTGGGTGATTATTACCGTGATCATTTGTAAAATGCATTTGTTAAATAAATGAACGACTTGAATTCGAGCTCCAGGGCAAAAGCCTCCTCAGGCTAATACACTAACGACTGTGCCAGGGAAATGCTATGAAAATAGAAGGTTTGTTAGTTTGTTGTTAGTTTCAAACTTTTCTCTTTACAAAGTATAAAGGGAACTAATTCAGCTTGATCAGAGCCTGAATGTGAGAGAAATAACGTTTTCAAACTTTATACCAGACAAAGTGAGTTGATATAAGCCATAAGCTATATACAAAAATCAAAGCAATGGACAAATTTATACAACTACTACCCCTCTCCTTTACACAAAATCATATATCCTTTCTATTATGTACATTTTAGCAACAGCGATAAATATATAAATCTAGCATTGAAGAAACAATGCCTTATGATAAAAATATCAACGTGCAGCGATTGAAATTTTATATTAAAATTAAAAAACATTAATGAGCAAAAAATATTTAACAAGCGTCAACCGTTTTCACGAACAATACAAGAAATTACTTGAGATTTACCGAGACCATTTATTATAGATCACAGACTGCTGACCTGCAACGACGCAACCTGTGGGCAGTGAAGTTATAGCTCGTTGCCTCTGACGTGGCAGCGAGCTATTGGTCTAAACTGCCCACAGGCTGCGACGTTGCAGATTAGGGTTCAGATTTATATGACGATTGGTCTTACAGCCTCACAGGCGAAGGTCATTAGGTCTCACCAATAACTGAATGAAAAGGAAGGCCTACTCTCTTCAAGTTTCAGTGAAAAATGAACTTATAATATATCAAAATGTATATTTGTAAACAAAGTGCATATAAATTTATTCTCATTTTTTTTATATTTTAATATTGTAGATATAATATAAATGTGGAGGCATACTTTAGAGTGAGGTCATGGGGGGGGGGGGGGGGGAGCACAATTTTGCACTGCCGTAATTCCGGCCCTGTGTCTCTCCCCCCCCCCCCCTCTCTCTCTCTCCCGTAGCATATAACAACAATAAGTTGGGTGTAGACTAAATAACGTGATGCCAAAAAAGTCTACTACCAGTCCGAGTTAGACCATAACTTCATGTTGTGCTGTCTGTATGGTTACACTATGAAATCTGGCGATACAACAGTAGTTTTTAAAGAAAAATACAATACACTTTCGTCACAATGTCTAGCAATGTTCTATACAAACAATATACATGAACAACAAAACAAAATATCAAACGTAGGGAACAATAACAATTTAAAGTTTGGTATTCTCAAGATTATTCAAAGATAACATCAGAGTTTACTAAAGTATTTCTAAACAATGGCTGTATTCATAATTTACTTTACAAAAGTAAGTAAAGTCCCCGTATAGATATTGTGGGCCGCTAAAGTAAAACTCGTCCATTTCTAGGGTCAGCGATTAACATGGGTTTCATATGGCTAGGTCATAAACCACCAGCATTTATTTTCCCCAACTTAATCATTTGGATTGGGTTGACTCAGGGCGGACCGCTATGTTTGAGATCCATCAAGGGCGTCCTCAAATTCAAAGTCTTCAAGCCTGGGACAGCATGGTTAGGAAGCTAAGTTTTTTAACACTCAACACAATGCCCTTCTTCCTGGCGTATTTTAAATAGTATTTTCTAATCCAGTCCATATTTATTTTCTCTATTGCTACAAATGTAAGTGAACTAAAACAATGGTTACACACCATTTGAACTCTTCAAATTATATCGATATATGAGCACAGAAAGTGAAATCTACTTCCTGCTTTCTCCCATGCCAGCATCAGCTTGAGATTCAAAGATTCTAGCCCAGTGAAATGTGAGACTTGAACTTGAAAGTTCTTTTCAAACATCGTTAGGTTTAGAGCAAGCTTTCTGAGACCACCAGTGATACACATTCTCATAAACACAAGAGACGGGGCCTGGAGCGTGAACAGTTTGACACAAGTGACATAATGGCAGTTTCGGGCCATGTACCTCGTATTGCCAGACCCACTGTAACCTCTTGGTATATTCCTCCTGATTTAAATAGAAACAAAAACAAAATTATAATGCTATTCTGTTTAAAACCACAAGTAGCGTTTCTCAATCTGTGGAACGCTAATACATAACATTCACCCTTGTAGAATGCTCAATACGCTAGGACAGACAGACGGACGGAAAGACAGATGAATAGATAAATGGATAGATAGATAGATAGATAGATAGATAGATAGATAGATAGATAGATAGATAGATAGATAGAAAGATAGATAGACAGATAGATAGATAGACAGATAGATAGATAGCAAAGGCGGACTTGTGGTTAATTTTATACAATCCGGCCCACAAATGGTATATAATATTGTTACGAATCTCCCTATCCAGGCTCTCTGCAAACTGCACCATACACCACCAACTTAAAGAACTTGACAACTCAGGGCTCCAAAGTAACGTAACACTTTAATCGTTGATTAAATAACAGCTAATACTGTACAATTGGCAACACGTAACACAAGACTGTACAAATATCTCTCCGCCGTATCAGCTCTTGCACGGGTCTCTCCGTCTCGTTCCGGGCTTGCACTGGGTTCAACAGTTCAGGACTGACTTCACACACTAGGCTCGTTGTCTCGGACTCGATCACAGACCAAGATCAAGACGCCAGTCGTCTCAACTGTACTTGACAGCACTCGGGTCTGAACCGTCGTAATGCTCCGTACAGAACCACACCGTTGAACTGTGCTGGACCTTCTGTCGTGAGCCCCTTTTCTGAACCGTCTTGAGTGCGACACCTCCGCTCTTATATAGGGTCCCTACTGGCCTTCTCGAACCGGACAGAACGCCGCTCGACGTTTCTAGGTGGTCAGATGACTACAACTCTCGTGACGCTCCTGAGCTCTGTTCACGACGGCGATCCTTCCCGAACCGTCCTGTTGACACTCGACTCGGCTGACCATCGTAACTCGTCACGGTTGAACGCTCGTCTAGCGCTGGCCTGGGGCGATTTGCGTCGGCTGACTACACACACACCGCCACCCCCCTCTGTGCCACCACCAGGTTTACGACAATATGATGGTCATCCAATTTTAGATTACCTGTCCTCAAAATCATTCTGTTAAGTTTGATAATATATCGACAACTGAACGCATGCATACAATGAGCTCTGTATCTTTGTAAGAAATTTAGTAGGCTTTATGTTACTTTTTAATCGCCAAGTGTGCAAGTCATAAAAGGATGAAACCTCTTAGTAGCAGTGTCCACGGATTTTGGCTATTACATTATTTTGGAAAATGTGTTAGACTAAATTAGGATTACACTAGTTTAAATGCAACGCTCAGAGAGCCCCTTTACAAGAGAATTTTATACATCTTTAAATCTAAGTTAATACGTTCTATAGTGGCATTTATGAGGCCCTTTAGGTGATCCTACCGGCCCATTTGGGTACCGGCCCACCAGGCATTTGCCCAAATGCCCATATAGCCAGTCCGCCCCTGATAGATAGATAGATAGATAGATAAGTTGCTTTAGAATACGAAATTTTAATGCTGTTTCTATTTTTGCTTTATCCTATACTCTTAAGAGAGCAATTCTTGTATGTATTTATGTATGTATATTTATATATATATATATATATATAAATTTTATTTCGAAAACGATTTTCTTTAAAATTGCAAGGTACGTGCATAAGAGTGAGGAAAAAACTCTTAAGTCATTGGCCACATCGGGAAAACTCTAGGTCGACCGTTATATCAGTTTGAAAATGTCTCATTATCGAAAAATTAATTTTGGCTAGAATGTTTTATGAATGAAATTTTCTATGTTACGTCAATGAAAAAAAAACTTGACATCGCTTACGTCACTAGGCTCACAGCAGTACACTAAGACATTTCTTCGCAAGCAATTGGCATAATTAAACATTTGCGCACCGTCTTATTGTAGAACGATCTATTATGAAACTATGTCGATGTATGAAGTTATTGTGTTTTAAAGGCTTTATAAATTGTTTACTCTTAAATTGCGTAGACCCGTAGGTAGCTTTTACTTTGTTATTATTTTTATGGTGAATTACTGCAATGTGGTCAAGCTTCGAAGTCTACTGTCCCATACCAAAAACATAGGAAATGGTCATAACACAGCTTATCTACGCCTTACTTGCACACAATGAACATGATAACCAGGGCCGGCCCTAACATTTGCGGGGTCCTATGTGAATTTGATTGCGCGCGGCCCAATCAGTGTAGGGATAAGGATAATAAGTGAAAATAAAGATTTTGTATTAGAAAATAAATTCGTCTTTGCATTACATTTTTATTAAATAAAAGCTGACACGATGACGTTTTATATTACACGTAGGATTGGCGTTTACCTTATTGATTGACACCCCAAAATGACAATTTGGAACCTCTCTATAGGCAAAAAGTGCAGCGCTAACCTTTCTATCTCATTCCTTTGGACTCTCTTGTGTAGCTTTCCTTAGAAAACTTTTCAATGAAGAATTGAAACGTTCATTCATCCCATTTGACGAAGGGTGAAAAATAGTTGAGTGCAGTATTTTAATATTGTAATATAAATTATAATGGTTTAATTTAATAATTTACACCAAGAATTAGCGCGGGGCTTATGAAAGTTCGGGGAAATAATATTCCAGATGTTATGTTACAGAGGTCACCCAATAAAACCTGCTCAACCCAAAGATCACCGCGCATAGACATCCCTTAACGTGGTAGATAACTTCACATATCAGGGAAGCATAGTATCAAATGACGCATTGCTTTAAAGGGAGGTTGATATGTGATCAAGCCTCCAAGCGAGAGTGTCGTGAAATAAATAGCTCCGCCTGTCTACAAAAAAATCAGTGTCTACCAAATAGTGGCTCTCTCAAGCCTACTTTGTGGATCTGAGACATGAGTACTTTATAGAAAGCAACTAAGACTTCTTGAACACCTTCACCAAAGATATTTGCACATCATCATAGACATACTGTGGCAAGACCGCACTACAAACAGCGATATTCTTGCGAAATGGTATGAGCTTCTTATAGTCCGTCAGTCACGCTGGGCAGGGCACTTTTTTAAATGAGCTGAAAGGTGGTCACCGTAACGGAGATGCCCAACAATATACACTTCTTTGGAATACTATCGCGATGTTTTTAAGTCTCTTAGGAAAAAATGTGCTATTTTACTTTGTTACAAGTTGAATGTTTTACCCTATAACGTAGAGATTTTACATCACTTGATGCTTCGTACTAAAGCCCTAATGAATATACTAATTGGAATATTAAATGTCAGAACGTAGCCATTTTAGAAGTTACACTGCAAAGATTTTCTTTTAAGCCAATAATAGTTCAATAGTTTTACGCAAAAGATGCTTTGTAAAACGACACGATGTGAGTTATGGTTACTGTAGGAGGACTTTTCGTAATTACAAAAATATTCACAAAATGACTTCGGGCATATATCCTTCCTTAACAAATTATTCTTCCGAGCGAGGCTGGTGCTATATAGAATGCGGCCATTGGGGAAATACCGAAAATAAAAAAGGTTGAACAGAAAGCTTGCGTTTTTTTTTTTTTTTGCAAACTGCAATGGCTATGAATCTGTCAAAACCGCGACTTCGCAAGCACCTAAGTGGTAAAAGAAACCCGTGTACGAAATTTCATGCAAATCCCTTTGTTAGTTTAAGAGATCTTTTGAGACAAGAATCAGCCCAGTCAATCAGTCACTGGTATTTTACAAATATAGAGTTGAAAATAATCCTTAATTCCGGTTTACAGTGCTAACGTTATATAGCTAAGCTAAGATAGCATTACATTCTTAGCTCTACATTCTTAGCATTACATTCTTATTTATTTTGCAATAGGATATAAATCATAATACATATATGTCAAGCCAGAGTTTACAATGCAGCTATGCCTAATTACCTCATTACTGGCCAATTCCTTCAGATACTGAGCCAACTTTTCTGGGGAGGGAAAATCTTTGACATTTATCACAGAGTTGGGAGGGAAGAGAGAATCGTAATTGGCGCCGCCTCTAACCACAGGGACCAGAGTATTGAGTTCAAGGACGTTCAACAGTTTCTCAGTCACGTAGTCTACGCACAGAGAGTTCTCAAAGGAAAGATAAAACTTGTAATCTTTGTCCAAAAGTTGAAGGCACTCCTTCCTGTCCTCACACTTCAAGGTGCCACACTTGCCATAGATGTCAACGGGAATGTGTTTGGAGAGCTGCTCAACGTATTTCTCACGAAGACTGTCCGTGGGGCAATGGCTGACAAACCAAGCCACCAGCTTTGTCTTGTTGGCAAACTTCTGCTTCCAATTCTGACGCTGCCTCTCCATAACATCTTCAGACAGAGGAGTCACCCTGGGTCTCATTCGAACGTAGCCGTGCCAGAACTCTGAATCGTACCTGTAGGACATTGTCCAGTCGAACTTATTCCCCCACTGGGATTCACCGTACATGGCATTGCTCGAGTACGGAGGGCTCTCCACCGTGAAGAACACCCATTTTTGGCCAGGTACTTTTTGGGGCGGGGCTTGATATCCATAATTTTTATGGCTGTAAAAGACCACGACGTCAGCTTCACTGAATCTTTTTTCATCTGTGATCAGCTCACATTTCTTGTCACAGTTGGTGAACAGATTGAACCCAGATTTGCCCTGGAGTTCGTAGTAGTCTGGAAACCTGTAGAACAACATCACTTTAGTGTCCACGGCTTTCTTCGTGACCATGTCGTTCTTGATGCAATGAAATCCTGAAAGAAACATACAAAGTTCTTTAAGACAATTCCTTCCTTTATAAAGCTGATAACTTTTTGTAAGAGCGATTAATTTGTTCTTAATAAATAATAAATGAATGCTATATTTAAAAAAAAAGGAACATTTTTAAACCTCCACAATTCCTTCCAAGTTGTTGACGGTCAATGATTAATTGTGTAGAATGGCGTTGTAGCAGTTGAAACGTTTCATGCGTCTTTAATTTTAACATATATAACTTGAAATAACTTGAATTCTTTGTAAATAAAACTAGCTATAACTTATATTACAATGTAGACATTCAACTTGAGATGAAATAAAATGATTTTTAAACAAATAAAGCTGACAGTAAAAACACGTCTTTCCAGAAATGGAAACATTAAAAAGACATTTAATTTAATTTAATTATAAGATTATATTTAGAAAAATAATTGTCAGACCAGAGTTGTTCCGTTGTGGTCAGTTAGCTAGTAATTGTTTTCCCAAATATATACAGAGCCTCTCAAATTTCTAGGAAAGCCGTGCGTTAGAGACACTTTCGAGACCCGTTTCCACCCACCCAAATCAAGAGTACAGTAATGTCAAACATTTACTTTTCCATTGTCAATGTGCATTGTTTAATGAAAGTAGTTCTAATGTTTTAAACTTAGATCTCGAAATCAAGAGATCAGTAATGTCAAACATTTACTTTTCCATTGTCAATGTGCATTGTTTAATGAAAGTAGTTCTAATGTTTTAAACTTAGATCTCGAAATCAAGAGATCAGTAATGTCAAACATTTACTTTTCCATTGTCAATGTGCATTGTTTAATGAAAGTAGTTCTAATGTTTTAAACTTAGATCTCGAAATCAAGAGATCAGTAATGTCAAACATTTACTTTTCCATTGTCAATGTGCATTGTTTAATGAAAGTAGTTCTAATGTTTTAAACTTAGATCTCGAAATCAAGAGATCAGTAATGTCAAACATTTACTTTTCCATTGTCAATGTGCATTGTTTAATGAAAGTAGTTCTAATGTTTTAAACTTAGATCTCGAAATCAAGAGATCAGTAATGTCAAACATTTACTTTTCCATTGTCAATGTGCATTGTTTAATGAAAGTAGTTCTAATGTTTTAAACTTAGATCTCGAAATCAAGAGATCAGTAATGTCAAACATTTACTTTTCCATTGTCAATGTGCATTGTTTAATGAAAGTAGTTCTAATGTTTTAAACTTAGATCTCGAAATCAAGAGATCAGTAATGTCAAACATTTACTTTTCCATTGTCAATGTGCATTGTTTAATGAAAGTAGTTCTAATGTTTTAAACTTAGATCTCGAAATCAAGAGATCAGTAATGTCAAACATTTACTTTTCCATTGTCAATGTGCATTGTTTAATGAAAGTAGTTCTAATGTTTTAAACTTAGATCTCGAAATCAAGAGATCAGTAATGTCAAACATTTACTTTTCCATTGTCAATGTGCATTGTTTAATGAAAGTAGTTCTAATGTTTTAAACTTAGATCTCGAAATCAAGAGATCAGTAATGTCAAACATTTACTTTTCCATTGTCAATGTGCATTGTTTAATGAAAGTAGTTCTAATGTTTTAAACTTAGATCTCGAAATCAAGAGATCAGTAATGTCAAACATTTACTTTTCCATTGTCAATGTGCATTGTGAAGTGAAACAAATTATCGTGTTTTTTTTCTCTCGTGTTTTTTGCTTTATTTTTCGGATGTTCCTTCAGAATTGAAGATTATTACATCCACACATCCCGCAGTACGGCGGGGGACAGAGCTCGAACCCGGGCACTTAGAGACAACGGTCTAGCGCGCATACCCTACGACCAGGTAGCCACTATTAGAACTCGGAGATAAAGAGAACAGTTCCATAAAACAGAAAAAAACAAGGTTACAAAAGACAGTTTGTGTAGAAACACAAACTCAAAATCGGCCTCCGAAGTGGTCCATCCAGGCAGGCTTCAATATTTTCAGAAAGAACATCCAATTGAAATTATATCAAAGACAAATGGGAGAAAGAAGGTTAACAGATCTTGTGTAGTGCCCCAAAGGTCCCTCAGATCAAAGGATAGGTGAAAGTGAATGTAAAGTTAGATGTGAACCTAGCCTAACTAGTTCCCCTTTTAGACCTTGTGGTCTATAGGACAGGTGATGTAAAGTTCATCTGTTTTGTGGCCTACGGTTAACGAGGGTGTCATGTGGCCAGCACAACGACCTACCGCCTTTACTTTTCCCAGACTAATGTCACGTACCCATTAGAGCTGAGTGAACTCAGAGTCGCCCAAAGATTCCAAAGATGAAAATCCCAGTCCTCACCATGATTCGAACCCGGAACCCCCGGTTCGGAAACCAAGCGCTTTACCGCTCAGCCACCGCGCCTCCCCTGGCCTAACTCAGGGGTCGGCAACCTTTTGAGTTAAAAGAGTTAAAAATTACAATTTACCAGATTTTAAAGTTTTTAAAAAGCCACAATTTGTTTCTCTTGCCTACAATAAATAGTACTCGCAAAATATATTGTACTTACCAAAAAAAAAAACCACGAACCTATTAATTCATATATACGCGTTTTTCACAACCAATGAGGTTAACAAAGTTTGAATACATTTGGCTCATAACTTGTTTTTAGTTTCAAACAAAACTCTAAATTTTCGATTGTTAGTTGGCTTGTTACTTTCGTTGTAATTGTATTTATGCAAGAAAACACTAGCTCGCACGAATATGCCAACGTCACCTCACTGAAGCATTCTGAAGACTATTCCATGCGTCAAATAAAGGCTAAGTGTCTCAACTCGATACATTTCTTTTAAAGCTGTCACATTTATTGCGTAAAGTACATACATTTCTGGACCTCCAACTTTCCAACATGCTTTTTGACTGTAAATTTTCCACCCTACAAAGTTTTACTTTTTAAATCGATCAATTGCATTTCTAGAGATCCAGTATCAATTCCAAATGGCTCAATGTGGATTTTGTTACTATTTGTGTTGAGAGGATTTACCAGGAATGCTACAATGGTTTTGTTGGTTTTGAATTGCTCAAATCTGTCAAGAAATTCATCTTTGATTCTTTTATTACTGTGCTGAAGTAATTCGTGTCAAAATTTGCACTGATTTTATCGCGATACTGCTTTAGACATTTTGCTCCGAAGAATCGTTGTTGCTTCTTTATTTTTCCCTGTCATACTTCTGACTCCATCAATTGCTGTTGAAACGATTTTATTTATCTCGATCTTAATGTGTTCAAGGCATTTTTGCATGGCATTCGCTCTATCATGAGAGTCATGTCATATCATGAGAGTAGCAATATTAGTAGATGATCTTTTGGATCTTGGGAAGACATATTCCTGACAAAATGGGCAACTTGGTCCGTGTCTTTTATGACTAGCAAGTGATAAAGCTGAAGAAAGTTGAATATCTTCCACCTGCAAATATGTTACATTTAAAGATATTTTAACTATTCTATCTTTTACTGTTTTAGCGGATAGTGGTAAATCTTTGAATTTTTTTCAAGGTTTCTGGGGGCGGGTTGGGGGCGTTGAAATCACGAAACAGTTCTTCAGAAGCACGTAGGTAGCAGTCTTTGACATACTCACCATCTGAAAATGGTTTGCCTTTTTTGTGCAATTTCTATTGGTACCGCATATCTTGCCAGATTAGCATTACTTGTTGATTGCTTCTAGCTTTGAGAAGATCATTCGCTTCTAACTCATTTACTTGAAACAACAAACTATACGTCGCAGACAAAGCACGTGCTGAAGATGCGTTTTGTCTTGCGTCTCATTAAAACCTACATAGAAACACCCGATGACGGGGTCATTCGAGAGCTTCCGACGGAATGGCGGCATTGACGACGCGTGTAATGAGGGGGGGGGGTGTAAGGCTGCCTAATCCTCGTTAAACAATTTAGAACTATTTTAAGAAATGTTTCGATAAAATAAACAATATTTGCGTATGGAACTAAAGAGCCGCAGCTTCACAACCAAAGTGCCGCACGTGGCTCGCGAATCGCAGGTTGCCGACCCCGGGCCTAACTGATGTCTTATAATTGATTTAATTGTTTTGAAAAGTCTCTATCTCTTACTCAAATTTTATAGATACCTTCTGTAAAATAAAAAAAATATTCGTTTTAAATTAGGTCTAACTTAAAATTAGCTTTTTCTCTTTAAAAAAACTGCTTGCTGATTTAAAAATTTAGATTTTTCGCTTTCAGAAAAAAAAAGTAGCCGTTGCATCAGAACTTTGAACGGACAGACATTTCGCACTAAACTAATAGCGTCTTTTCCCCTTTCGGGGGCCGCTAAAGATTTGACCAATTAAAAATAATGTTTGTAGTCAATACACAAATCTATAATGAAAACGCATTTATGAAATATAAAAAGAACAGAAATGAGAAACGATAGACCACAACCATCCTCTGAAAGTAGGAATATAATTTTAATTTGAAAAGTACATTCCTTTTTTTAGCGCCCCCGTAAGGGGAAAAAGCCGCTTTTAGGTTTGTGCAAAATGTCCGTCCTTCTGTCACACTCAGATCTCGAAAACTAGAAGAGATAGGAAAAATATTATTTCATCCTTAAATGCGGCTTGAAAAGTTTAGGAGCAACGGCTACTTTTGGTTTTCTAAAAGCAAACAGTTTAATTTATCAAATTAATTATGCAAGCGATTTTTTCATAAAAATACAGTAATTCTAAAACAATTACGTAAACGTAAGGGAGGCAATGTTACAATATGCTTACAAAGATTGACAATTATTTTTGTATATTCAGTATCACTAAGCCGGAGATAGTTATAAAATGTACAAGAAATGTTTACAACAAATATAAATATTAATTAAAAGTGTTTTTTTTCTGGTCAACTAGCTGCTAAAATTAAAAGAAAACATTTATGTTTGTTTATAAAGGCTAAGAATGCCCTTTGTATGTAAATATCACGCACATTTTTTAATGGACTTTTTTATGCAGCGACTTTCATGTAGTAGCGTAAAGCCCGGCCTTTACATACTGCAAAACTAGTTTCTTAAACTTTCTTAAAAAATCAGATTTTTAAATTTTTATTTTAGTGCCCACATCAGAATAAAAGAGGTTTATTTTTGTGCGTTTTGTCTGTAGGTAGGTCTGTCCGTCACGTTTAGATAAAATAAAACAACTCTAAAAGCTACTGAAAATCTGATTTACCCTTTTATGTTCCTTCCGTAACATCTCAATAGTTTTAAGTATCTAAAATTGATTGTTCCGGATTTTTTTGTGCAAAAAAACTAATCAACGCCAACGAATGTTTGATTGCTCTTCTAACCTATATTACATTCAATTTCCATGCTTAAACGTTGCAAAAACACATTAACAATAATATGTTGTTCCGTTTTTTTATGTAAATAGCATATTAATGCTAAATCAAAATCTCTATACTGACTTATATTTCATTAAGTGTAAAAATGTTCCGGATATTGTTTTATAAAAAATTAATTATGTCGAATGATTGTTTGAAATCGCATAATTGACTAATATTACACTTATATTCTTTGACAATGCGTCACTATAATTTGATTATCGATATCAAATTGTTCCGTATTTTCATCTTTAAACAAATTTTAAAACTATCGACAATAGGTTGTTCAGGGCTTAAAAAAAAAGTAATTTACTAGAATTGATTACTTAAAAATCACTTTTTAGACATTTAATGTTCTTGCTGAAACATAACATAAAAGTTTTATAATCGATAAAAAATGTTCCGGATTTAGTTTTGAAAAGAAATCGACTTACGTTATTTACATTTTCTGACAAATTGTCGACAAAAATTTCCAAATTTTTATTTAAAAATCTACTAACGCCAAATAACTGTTTGAACTCCCTCTTCTAATTAATAAACTAATAATCTTCTCATTTACGAAAAAATGTTGTTCCGGATTTTTATGAAAAATATTTTAACTCACTTCTCTATTACAGTACATTTAATTTTCTAGCCAAAACATTAAAAAATCTAATTATGGTTAGTATTATGTTCCGATTTTTAAAGAAAACAATATTCAAACACCAAAGTAAGGTATGAAAATCTCTCCACATGGCTGTAGTACATCTAATTTTTATATGAGACCATCCCAAAAATTTAATTAACGGTATTACATTTATATGGAATTCTCTTTTTCTTTTACTATTTATACAAACATCCGAATAGGCAGATCTGACTCCGACGGGGGCCGTCTTTGTAATCTTGTTTTTTAATCTTGTTCGATCAACTTAGAGAACAAACCAGACAGGTATGTGCATTACGTTCTATCAACTTAGAGAACAAACCAGACAGGTATGTGCACAATTTCTAAACGAAATGGATACATTTTATTTTTACTTCAGGTTTTGAGATTTTGACTTCCAGTTTTGAATTTTTTTTTTACAATGCTTATATCAACTCAATCTGTTTGTCTGTTTGGTCACAATAGTATACACCTTTTTTTCTCCCATACCCAATCTAGGATCAAAACTGAAATTTTGCACAATTATTTCTTTTCCTTGACAACACAAGAATCAATATAAAAATTAACCAATTAGTTAATTCACTGTTGGTAATTTATTATTTTGTTTGGTATATCAAGCAAGGGAAAAAATTGGTACTTGACTGAAGTGTTGATATAAGCTGAATTAGTGGCCTGAGTCTTAGTGAATACAACATGAAAAAAAAATAGGTTGAGACTATAGAAACAAGAGATAACTATTACAATCTTCCATGTTTCTAAGCTCTCCACTAGAATTGTTAGCGTTTTGGTTTGAGAAGGCTTGAGTCTTGAGTTCGTATTCTGGTCTTTTCGCTTTTTTATTTATGCTTTTATAAATGCTTTTTAATTGTTAGTCTAGATCTATTACACATTTAATTACACGGCTGATAAAAACTAATATATACTGTCTTCGCTTTATAAGATTTGTTTTTTTTTAAAAGTATTTTAAGAATATTATTTGGTTTTCACTTGTGGTTTGAGTTTTTTAATTTCTTGTTTTGAGTTTTTTCCACTTCTTTGACTGTGAAGAAAGTGTGAGATAATCAGAATTGAATTAAAATATCTAATAGACATTCTTTGAGGTATGTTATACAGTTAGCTCATATCTTGATTGCTATCACAGTGTCGTTGAGAACACGCTGGTGTAAGAATATTTAAAGTGATTAAAATCAGTTGATTAAAAATTTTTTCAATTATTTTTTTACACTTAAGAATTTCCCTTTTTTATAGAATCCATTTAAAAACATCCTAAGATTGAATAACATTTTGTTTTCCTTTTTATTTTTTTTTGGTACACCTAAGTAAAGTAATGTGTTTTTAAACCTTAAGATTTCGTTAATGACATGGAAGATTAAACTCCACACATTCATTAATAACATGGAAGAGGTTGCGTGAGCCTGAGAGAAAACCAATAAGACTTAAAGCAGAGTTTAAGTCTCTAATTAACAAGCACGACTAGATGAACACACGATAGACGTAATTATCTTCTATTTTGAAAGAACGCCTGTAATTAAGTCACGTGGTATTCCGTGCTGCATTTAGGCGCTGAGTAAACACAGCTCTGCTTGAGTCGGGTGTCGAGCCCCCTTCATAGGTAACCAAGCCGAGCCAAGTTTAAGCGTACTAATCCCTTCAACCACGACCTCGACCACTAAAAACCGACACCAAAAATGACCAACATTTCTCGCATTGGAAATAGGACTGAAAAAAGTAACTGTTTCATAAAGTGAAATTCCCCCTTTCAGACCTTGCGATCTATAGGGTAAAGGTCATCTGTTTTTGTGGCCCATGGTTATCGAAGGTCTTATGTGGCCGGCACAATGACCTACCGCCTTTAATTTTACCCAACAAATATCAGGTACCCTTTAGAGCTGCGTGGACTCAAGAGGCGCCCTAAAGATCCCGAAATAAAAAAATCTCTGGTTAACTAGGATTCGAATCGGGACTCCTCGATTCGGAAGTGAAGCGCTTTACCACTCTGCCATCGCGCCTCCGTTACATACATTTATATGTACAGTGAAGTATCGTTTTTTCAAGTTGTATTTTATAAATGTCAAAATAGAATTATTTCCTTCGTCTAACCAAGTGTTAATCCAGTCCAGCATGTTAATTAGAGAATGAAACTCTGCCAAGCCATTTGTTTACCTGGCTGATTCAGACAACTCGTTCGATGCTTTCAAGGCACTAGGTAAGAAGGAGCACTTGCACGAAATTGTCATAGAATAAGTAATATGATGCATACCAACACTGGAGGGTATTTAGTAGCGGAGATGACTATTTGCCATATTTTTTGCACATTTATGCAAACGTTTTAGATTTTTGTATTGCTATTTTATGTAAGTTCTGTCATACTAACTACTATATTTACCCAAAATTTATGTTAATTTTTTTTCGAGAGAAAAAATCTATTTAGTATGCCTATACGTTGGACATAATTTAAAACAACAATTAATAAGTAGTTGTCATATTATCGTATGAACTGCAGTGCTGGATAATGGAAATACTATTTTTTTAAATTATTTTTTTTTCGGAAAGGTTTTTTTCTTGAGGATTTGAATAAATCATTGACCCTTTACAAAACAATTAGATCAATTAGATATTCATTATAAGACATCAGTTAGGCCAGGTTCAAAATCTGTCAATCTTCTTTCTCCATTCTTCTTTGTCATTTGTATTTCATCGAATTTAATTCTGATGTTCTTTCTGAAAATATTGATGCCTGCACAAACTGTCTTTGTAACTTTGTTGTTGTTTTTTTTTGTGGTTATTCTTAAAAATTAACATTTTGAATGCTAAAATAAAAATCTTTAAAAAGTAATTAACTCTGCAATAAACGGACATTGAGGCACAGCCAACAGGCAATTTCGTCATTAAAAAAGATGCTATGCTTTATCAACACGACAAAACTGTTCCGAATGCTGGCGAATAGAACGAAACATAGATACATTCATTCCAACCGATTCTTTCCTATTTTTCCTAAACAAGTCAATCATTCTGTATGATGGCTTTGAAACTTTTATGTACAATGTCTATGTAAAATAAATATATAAATAAATAAATGAAATGGCCTGAAATGTCAGGATACTGAGGGAAAAAAAAGATAATCCAGTAACCCTCACCTAATGCAGATTTTCATAAAATGGAGACAAAGCCATAAGTAGCAATCTTTTTGGTGTATCTGTTAAAATTTAATTTGTGTGCATTTTTAGCGATGTCGGTGATCTCTCATTACATTTAACCACAGTAGGCCTAATATATTTGTTTGCATTTAGATTTGTAAGACGCCGTTAACATTCGTTAAGCCATAAACTACAGTAACATAGAAACATGTTTTCCCATAAACTACAGTAACATAGAAACATTGTTTCCCATAAACTACAGTAACATAGAAAGATGTTTTCCCATAAACTACAGTAACATAGAAAGATGTTTTCCCATAAACTACAGTGACATAGAAAGATGTTTTCCCATAAACTACAGTGACATAGAAAGATGTTTTCCCATAAACTACAGTGACATAGAAAGATGTTTCTCATAAACTACAGTGACATAGAAAGATGTTTTCCCATAAACTACAGTGACATAGAAAGATGTTTTCCCATAAACTTCAGTGACATAGAAAGATGTTTTCCCATAAACTTCAGTGACATAGAAAGATGTTTTCCCATAAACTACAGTGACATAGAAAGATGTTTTCCCATAAACTACAGTGACATAGAAAGATGTTTTCCCATAAACTACAGTGACATAGAAAGATGTTTTCCCATAAACTTCAGTGACATAGAAAGATGTTTTCCCATAAACTACAGTAACATAGAAAGATGTTTTCCCATAAACTACAGTAACATAGAAAGATGTTTTCCCATAAACTACAGTGACATAGAAAGATGTTTTCCCATAAACTACAGTGACATAGAAAGATGTTTTTCCATAAACTTCAGTGACATAGAAAGATGTTTTCCCATAAACTACAGTGACATAGAAAGATGTTTTCCCATAAACTACAGTGACATAGAAAGATGTTTTCCCATAAACTACAGTGACATAGAAAGATGTTTTCCCATAAACTACAGTGACATAGAAATATGTTTTTCCATAAACTTCAGTGACATAGAAAGATGTTTTCCCATAAATTTCAGTGACATAGAAAGATGTTTTCCCATAAACTACAGTAACATAGAAAGATGTTTTCCCATAAACTACAGTAACATAGAAACATGTTTTCGATCTCCTATCTACCCCAGTTCGTTTGTTTATTGATTCCGACATATTTTTGTTCATGAAGAGCTTGCAAGCTTAAAAGGAGAATGAAATTGTAATGATCTAAAGTTCCTAATAGTCTATATACACCGGACGCACCAAAAATATAGCTATTTATAATTATCCGCCATAGATGAAAATCTCCAGGAGAATCAAATAACAAAATGTAAACAAAGAGCAGATTACTGTGAATAACATTGAGAATGCAAATGAAATAAGATTTAAAAAAAAATAAAATAAAAGAAGCGTCCATTTGGCTATATAAGCACGACTGACCCTTAAAAAGAAAACCATTCAGCACAGTGTAGTGGTAGTCAACAATACCTGTAGCGTTAAATGTTAAGACCGGAGATAGTTCGGGTGTATCGGGTACAGTTGGTGGAAATGAACATGTAACACTAGACAGAATACCTGTAAGAGGGAAGGAATTGTTGAAGTATCCATAAGTGTTGAAATAGATCCAGATGTTTAAATGTGGATAATACATGTAGGTTAAACAGATGTATGCGTGGTTGAACTACGTGTATGTGTGGTTTAAATTACGTGTATGTGTGGTTGAACTACATGTGTGTGCTTGAACTACGTATGTGTGTGTGGTTGAACTACGTGTGTGTGTTTGTGGTTGAACTACGTGTGTGTGTGGTTCAAATACGTGTATGTGTGGTTGAACTACTAGTTTGTGTCGTTGAAATACGAGTGTGTGTGGTTGAAATACGAGTGTGTGTGGTTGAAATACATGTATGTGTGGTTGAAATACGTGTATGTGTGGTTGAAATACGTGTATGTGTGGTTGAAATACGTGCATATGTCGACGAAATACGAGCTTATGTGGACGAAATATGTCTTTATGTGGACGAAATACGCGTTTATGTGGACCGAAATACGTATAAACGTGGATGAAATTCGTATACATGTGGATGAAAAATGTGTATATGTGGATGAAAAATGTGTATATGTGGATGAAAAATGTGTATATGGATGAAGTACATGTATATAAGGATGAAATATATGTTTATGAAGTACATGTATGCCTAATGGTAAAATAGATGTACTTGTGGATAAAATAGGTTTATATGTGAATAAAATAAATGTATACGTGGATGAAATACATGTACATGTGGATGAAGTGCTTTAATTTGTACAAATATATATATTTGTGCATTTATATATATAAAGATTATTAACTCTGGTGCACTTTTTGTACAGTATATTTCTCTCACACCCATTCTAGAATGAAGTTCAAACTTTACACAATTATTTGTTGTACCCGACAAAATTTTAATCAATTTTTAAAAATTAAATAGTTAGTTACTTATTGGTAATTAACATTTTGTTTTATATCGAAAAAGAGAAATAAATGCTACTTATTGAGGAAAGTGTCTGTGTATGTGTTATTTCCCTTAAGACGTTGTTTACACGTTTTCAAATCCTATTTCCCACCCTCGGAAAAGTTAAAATTTGCATATAAATCTATTTCCAGTCGATAACAAAACATGAAATAATTAACTATTTACTGAATCAAATTAGTGGTTAATTTATTAATTTTGTTTTATATAAATAAGAGAGCCTATTTCTGCATTATTGATAAAAATTGCAGGGATTTTTAGGGTTGTTTCCCTTAGATAGGCTTTGTTTTTATAAAAGATTATAATTATATATACGTGTATATGTGAGCAAAATTGTTATTATGAAGCAAATGTAGACCTGTTTGAAATAAATGTATGTGTAGTTAAAAGGCATGCTTATGTGGAAGACATTCAAGTAAATTTGGAAAAATTGATGAAATACATGTAGAAAACCCACAACTTAGCAGAGTTGAAGTCATTGATAAACATGCATGACTAGATTGACGTAACTATACATTCTGAACCAACGTCTATAATAGATAAGATATATTGAAGTACATCGATTATCGACGAAATACCTGTATACTTAAGCAAAATACCTATGTAAGGGTGAACAATTAAATGTGGGTGCAATACATTATAGATGTTTTTTATACACGTAAGTGTGGGTGAAATACCTATTTATGAGGATTAAATACATGTAAAAAAAGACAACATGTAGTTTTTCTGGGTGAAATAACTAAATATGTTGGTGAAATACTTGTAGATCTTTTTGAAAGATCCAAAGGAACGCTTCGCATTACATTTGGCACCAGCTCAGTTGCAGAAGCTGCCGGAAGGAATGTCATAGTTGCTATTTCCAACGCCTAAGGGGCTGTACTCCTGATTTATCCTCAAGGTTGTCTCCTGAAGCCTCAGTACCGCAAGGCAGCGGGGGTTTGTTGTCAGAGTAGCCCTCTCCTAGATGAATTGCCTTACTAGGCTGCCGAGCTTTATCTGCACGAAGCTCCCAGTTTTTGTGGCGCCAGGTATCCGCTTTTACCCCTTCATCTGTTAGAAAGAACAGTTTCGCCAAGCTTAATATCTAATGCACGCGAGCAGGCCAGGTGCTGGACTTAGTTACCAGAGGCTATCTGAGACGCATGCCATCTAGGAAAACCTGTATCATTGATAACTTAACTGTATCCAAAAAAAAAAAAAAAAAGTTTGTCTTTTATGTCTTATTGTGTAAGTAACAATATGAAATGTAGATATGTTTAGAAGACTGCTTTATAGATGGTCACATCTGGTGCGTGCCAGTGCTAGCTATGTGGACTCTTGATGGCCTTCTGACTCTAAAACGTAATGAATAATAAATCAAACCTTATCAAAGGATTTAGTATTTAAGCAGTGTAGAGTGAACTCAGAAAAAAAATGAAGAGAGGGGGGATAACAATAAGCTCTGAGCAGGATTTGCATCAGCACACTACAGTTATCCCCCTTCCCCAGCCAAATCAAAATCAAATATATATAGGGAGCTTATTGTAATATTCAATGAATGACAAGCCAATAGCCATAACGGAAGCAACAAATAAAATTTACTTTTTAAAAAGGTTATCTAAGGGCAAGAACTGCGTTTTCATAGCCATATGTATCAAGATTTATTTCCCTTAAAACTTCTTAATAAACTTATTGTTTTTTTTTTCTTATTTGATTCATATTTTGTTAGCAGAAATGAATAATCGTGCAAAGTTTCAACCTTAGACATAAATTAATATAGACTGGCCGATAAAAGAGTTTTATGAAACGAAAATTTGTGACTTGCAATTTTGTGTACTTTATTTTTAATTCGTTTCGCATAGGGCAGGTAAAAATGGGTAATTGTGTTTATAGATGAAAAGCGAACACATTGCAACCGAAGTGACTTCCTTACCTGTGATACTGTCCGTTTCCCACTTGTAATAAATCCAAAATATTAAGATTACACATAGTACAGCAGTGAAAAGGTATAACCTAGTTATCTGCCCTTGTTTCATGTTACCTGTGGAAACAAAAAAAACAAACAAACATGGAACAGATTCAATTAACTTTATTCTGAAAAAGAAATTCATCCGAGATCTTGTTCTTAAATCTGATAGGTCTAAATAAATCACAGAGATTGATAGAATTACTAAAGTAGCAGGGGCGGACTGGATATTAAAATCACCCGGACCACAAATTGCATACAGAATGTTAATTATGGTCATCCATTCGTACCTGTTCACATATGTGACATATTATATGAAGTCGAGGACTGAAAATGCATTCGTGGGTTTATACGGCATTTTGAATTTCTACATAAACTCAGACTGGTACACTATATGTAATCTTTATGTATTGCTAATGAGCTCATACTGGTACACTATATGTAATGTATTTCTACATGTACTCAGGCAGGTACACTATATATAATCTCTATGTAATGGCTTCAGGTGCATTAAAACGCTTGAATGATCCGTCAGTATTCGTTGAAAAACTGATTCTGTATGACATAACCAAATAGAATTATTAATTGTTAGTAAATCGCGATGTACCAGTACGTAAAGGGGTTAAAGCTAACCCAAAACACTGTATACGTATACAAACTATTTCATTATTTTGAAAAATATCTTATGCTAGTAATTAATTGCTAGTATTGCACTGTAAAGTCTGTAAAAGATATTTAATAAATGGTAATGGGTCAATCACGAATCTACGCGCGCCCATCTTTAGAGACAATCTTTTAAATTCTTTAGTGCATTAACATTTTAAGCAACCTTTTTGACGTCGGCCCATCTTATCTTATAATTTACAGACCTTACTTTGAAAGAAGATAACTACGGCATTATGAAATATGGAGCTCTTGTACAAATTTTCCCCACAATATGGAATAAGAAATGTGACTTTAACTTTGTGTCTTTCTGAGTATTTTATTATGTTTGTTTTTCTATCTGAAGATAATGGTTCAGTGTTTAATGTATTATTGCTACTATACTTGTTATTCTAATGTAATGAAGAGTTTTTAAATTTAGTGATCTACTTGTGAATATTTATTTGTTATAAAGCTCATTGCTCTATTTAGCATCTGTTCTAGTAAATGTTTTCTTCAGTTGAGTGGTACCAAAAAGAAGTTCATATTCTAATATTGACCTTACTAAGGTTAAATAACTATTTAGTTTTATATTCCTGTTTGATTTATAAAATATTCTTATAATAAATTCTAATGCTTTATTGGAGTTCCATGATCTTTTCACCTAGATATTTTGAGTTTTTAGTCTGTGTAACCGGGTAACCATGAATAAAAAAAAAGTTTTTAGTCTGTGTAACCGGGTAACCATGAATAAAAAAAAAGTTTTTAGTCTGTGTAACCGGGTAACCATGAATAAAAAAAAAGTTTTTAGTCTGTGTAACCGGGTAACCATGAATAAAAAAAAAGTTTTTAGTCTGTGTAACCGGGTAACCATGAATAAAAAAAAAGTTTTTAGTCTGTGTAACCGGGTAACCATGAATAAAAAAAAAGTTTTTAGTCTGTGTAACCGGGTAACCATGAATAAAAAAAAGTTTTTAGTCTGTGTAACCAGGTAACCATGAATAAAAAAAAAGTTTTTAGTCTGTGTAACCGGGTAACCATGAATAAAAAAAAAGTTTTTAGTTGTTTTTTTTGTTACTTTCAATAGCTCGTACCGTATAGCCGGCCTTTTTTCCAATATTACCATATAGCCATTCCGCCCCTGATTAAAAGATTGCAATTAAAACAAAAACATGTATGTTACAAATCTGAAACAATACGAGTTCTCTTCCCTTTATAATACTAATGCTGTTCAACAGAACGACTAGACTTACTGCCAAGTTCCTCAACCTCAAATTAAATTGTTCCTTCTATTTATGGTCGATGTAGTTTGGAAGAAAGAAATAAGTCATCTTTGGATTACTTCCTCTTTGAAACCCAATCTCTGCATCACCGCTATAGTAGATCTAATCCCTAAATGACAATAAATTGAACCCGAACGCAAACTGTTTGTTTTTCATTACGTCATATTTATGTCCTAGTGTTTGTCACTGCCACGGAATAAACACGCTTTACACAAGATCAACAGAGCTGCTTTTGCAGTTTTATGTTTATTACAATCAAACGACCTACGTGATGTCACGTGAGCCTAATTATGGTTTAATCAAGCCATTTCTATTCGTTTCCGCCTCCCCCCAAGCCAAGCAATTTGTATTCGCCCCCCCCCCCCCCCCCGCCTCATATTGTACTTTTGTATTCTAATAAAAACCTGGCAGGTGAGAAATGCAGACAATAAGATGAGACAGAAGCTGCGACATTATTGGCTAGTAAAATGACACAGCGCTATCTGTTGATCGAGCAAGCTGTGCATGCCCCTGGAACATGAGCTAGATTAAAAGGTCCCCAAACACAACCCTGCCTTTCCTTGAAGATTTTACACGGTGCATATAGTAATTGGAGTATAGCATTGGAAAGAGTACACCATTGCATGGAATACGGCGTTGCCTAGAGTTTAGCCTTGCCTAGACTAGAGTGCAGCATTGTCTAGAGTTCAGCTTTGCCTAGAAAGCAGTTTGGCATTTACGGATGTAACCCTAACGGGACACGCCAACTCCATTTTTTGCTCGTTTTGGTAGTGTTAAGAAAAAGGAAGGATCACAAAAAGTTATTGGATGACATTAATCACATTCACAATTAGTCATGCCCCGTAAATCTTGCTAGTCCAAATCTCCGGCCGAGTTCCTAAAGCCAACCCACAAACCAGGCCCTAGAAAAATCTAAAAATAAATCTCATCAGCTTAAATGCATACACAAACCAGGCCCTAGAAAAATCTAAAAATAAATCTCATCAGCTTAAATGCATACACAAACCAGGCCCTAGAAAAATCTAAAAAATAAATCTCATCAGCTTAAATGCATACACAAACCACACAACACATGGTACTAAATAGAAATAAATGTCAACATAAACATAAGTCACATTAAAACAGCAATCTGAAGTAAGGAAACAAGAGTTAGGGGTAAGCACTAAGATTGAAGAAATGCATTTTAACAGTTACCCCGAGGTCTAAAACAATGCTGTTTTCACAATTAACACATGCTATAATTAAAGCTGTCTTCACAGCTGACGCGTGCAATGAATTAACCTCTCTCACAGTTCAACACATGTCCTAAATTAAAACTGACGTCACAGATAACGTGTGACCCTGAAATAATAATGTCTTCACAATTAACACATACCCTAAATAACATTTTCTTCATAATGAATACATGATCTGAAATAAGGCTGTTTTCAGTTTACACACACAAAAAACATATTTCTCGTCACAGATAACATGAAAACAATGTATCTCTCTTCGCTGTAAAACACATTGCCTGAACTAAAGCTGTCCTAACAGGTAACACAGCGTCTGAATTAAAACGGACTACAGTTCAGCCCAAATAAAGCGGCTTCAAGTTATCACCAGGTCTGACATGGGACAATGTTATCAGTTCTATCATTAATCACGGTGTCATACGTCTGCTAGATCTATGTGTTTAGCAGTACAGGTACGCTTAACGCCTTATGTTTCCAATAATTGCACGAAGGGACATAACTCAATGACAGATAATATTGATAGCTATGAAACAATCTTTTTAAAAATATTTGAATCCTGAAATAAGACTTCTCTCACAGCACTCTATAATTATGTGCTTCTTAATATCAGCGACGATCGAACACTTAAAGAACAGAATTTTCAAATAGACAGAGGGACATTTATGTTCTGGTGTGCACACAATTGGTTAGTATCACACTATGTCAGTCGCACATACCTTTAAAAATCATAGAAAACATACAATTAAAGAAATCCATACCAACGAGGACAATCATAGACGACTTATTAGCAAAAAACAACAACTCGCGCTCCCGTAAGCAACGGTATTATTAAAGTCAGGGGTCGTTCGTAAATGACGTCACGCAAAAAAATGACCTTGTTTGACCCCCCTCCCCCCTTGTCACAAAGTATCACTAATTCTCAGACACCCCCCCCCCCCTGCGTAACGTCACAAAATAAAAAAAAATATTTATTTAAAGTCTTTTATTTCTCATCAATTTTTTCCCAAAGAGGTTTCATGTGCTCATCGATAGTATACACTGGAAGATTTCCTTCTGCTTCAGGAGCTGACTCGAAAATAAAATTGTCTTCAACGAGATCTTCATCTGTCCATTCCAGACTCTTCTCACCTGCGTGTCCCAAAACTACAAGGACTTCGTTGTCTGTTTTTTTTTTTTTTTGGAATAAATCTTTTGTCTTTCTGTGTTCGTGTTTTGTTGGAGGGTGGGATGTGAACTTTTGGTGTGATTGTTCAACAGTCTTTTATGCGATGTCACAGCTGATCTTTCGATAAATACATTGAATTTAACTTTTTTCTCCATTTGATGTTTTCTGGTTAGAGATTTGAATTGTCAAAGTACACGTTGACGTCGTTATTTTTCCGGAAATTTAAGATTTAGTATTTTTGAGAAGAACAACGTGAAATTCTCAGTCGGCAGTGCCAACATGATGTTTTCTGTTGAACTCCTCAAACAAGACTGAAATATCTCTATATTTTCTATGCTTTTTATTTGAGAATAAAACTACCTGAGAAGTTCATGTTGAAATGAGTACCTAAAAAATGTTATTATTTTTCGGAGATTTTTGAAGATTAAAAAAATGTTTTATTTGTGTTTTTTTCCTGAATTTTAAATTTGTGACGTCACAAAATCGCCAACACCCTTCCCCCGTGTCACAAAGTGTCACATTTTCTCAAACCCCCCCTCTTCCCCCACCCCATAGAGCGTGACGTCATTTACGAACGACCCCTCAGTAGTTGCAAAGGTTTTAGAAGTCAATACCCTGGCTGGAAAAAAAGAAAGAACTCCTTAATAGTGTGAAGAGACGAGAGCTAAGCTGGTTTAGGAATATTGTAAGACATGACTCACTACCAGAAGTCATTCTTCAAGGTACAGTGGTCGGAGCACGAAAAAATGGTCGTCCAAAGAAAAGCTGGCTTGACAACTTAAGATAATGGGTTGCCTGAGCTAGCCAGGAAAACCAGTGACTTGGCAGAATTTAAGTCATTGGTTAACATGCATGACTGAATGCATGACGCGTAGGATATAATCATCTTTTTTGAAGTAACGTCTGTATTATATAAGATAAGAAGATAAGAATGGACCGGCCTCTCTCTTGATATCCTATTGGGAACAGTTTCTGGCTGGGATCAGTGGAGGGACTTGGCTACGCGATCTGTCGCAGCACCCCAAAGACCAAAGTTAAGAGACAGGTAATGAGTAGCAAAGGATGGCTGCCTGGTCGTGTGTTATGCGCTCTGGATTGTCAATCGATGGTCCGGGGTTCGAAACCTTGCCATTGCCATCCCCCGACGTACTGCGTGGGTTTTTATGCTGGGATGTAATCATGCTGAAATAGGTGGAACATTCAAAACATGTAAAACCAAAATATATAAGCCATACTTGGGTCCTCACATCCACATAGAATTCTTAACATCTTCCTTGATCAATAGACTTGACTCCAACTCTTTAGATAATGACACAAACTTAAGACTTCGTCAACTTAATCCCCACCCTTTAGTAACGGAATATATTTTAAACACTCTCTTAATTTATTAAAATATACAAGTACTAAAAACAAACAAGATTACAAAAGATTGTGTTTTCAAACAAAATCAGAGGTGGCCCCCAAAGGGTCCAGCTATTGGTCATCAAAGCAATGCAGATAACAAGGCATTTTTCCCTATTTTCAGTACAAATATCAGAGGCTATGAAATGCTAATACGGTATACTTTTGATTATATAAAGACGCACTTATACATTTAGTGAGAAAAGTTCCGGTAAAAAAAAGGTCAAAGTAAAAATGAATAGGACTGGCCGATATTGATTTGTTTTCTTCCAATGAAAGATGAGAAATATTTTCTGCTGAAGCCTAAAGCTCACTATTCATACAAGTAAAAAAAAAATATAGGCAAAGTAACTGTTACAAGAAAGAGGCAACTGTCACGTCCCTGGTGACACCTCATTATTCACAAAATGAGGACAGTTTTACTTAGCTCAAATTAGGCCACGCGTTACCTCGCTTGCCTAGATGCCAGAAAGACGCCGATTAAAACTTAGTTCAAGGCTACAGCAGGGAAACATAATTAACATAGGTTCAATTAAAAACAATTAAAAGTAAAATAAATGTAAACGAGTCAAGGAGTGTATTGACATGTCATGGTTCTTTATTCCAAGGAAAGATATAAAAGTAGGAGTGGTAGCTAGGGACGAGAGAGAGAGAGAGTGAGAGAGAGAGAGAGAGAGAGAGCTAGATAGTTAGACTTAGAAGTCGCTAGTTTTAAGGTTAATAGTTACTCCTTTTAATGATCATTATTACTATATCCTGTATCTGCTATATATATATATATATCGTTTGTACATTTATTATTTCAAGTTTGAGTTTAAAATAATTAAAACTCTAGAACAGCATATCACTTCATTCATTATGAAAGTGTTTGAACTATAATCAAGGCACCTCCGAACCTGCACATGTCACAAGTTTATGTCATCAAGATCTTCAAGTCAAACAAACATAATAAACACGTGAAACCCAGTAGGCGCCCCCTTTGCTCCCGAGGCGGCGTCCTTCCTCGCCTCCACTCGGTACGCCACTGGCTGGAAGAAGTGATCTTTAAGATGAGCCAAAGTCATTCTATAGATAACGGCGGCCCAAACCTGATCAAAATAGTTTATGCAACCTACTAACGGATCTGGGGGCGCTGTGGCTGAGTGGTTAAGCGCATGGCTTCCGAACCTGTGGGTCCTGGGTTCGAAACTTGATGAAGACTGGAATTATAAATTTCGAGATTTTTAGTGCGCCTCTGAGTCCACCCAACTCTAATGGGTACCTGGCTTTAGTTGGGAAAAGTAAAGGCGGGGGGTCGTTGTGCTGGCCACTTGACACTGCTCGTTAACCGTAGAAACAGATCTCTGCCCCATAGATAGGTCTGAAAGGGAAACTTTTTAAAATAAATTTACTAGCGTATCCAGATCTTTTAAGGTGTGGGCGATTATTTTCAACCCCCTACCACCCCCCCCCCTCGTCCCTTTGGTAAGCGTCTTCTTGTATTGTTCGATGCACCAAACGCATTCAACTGACGTCTACATCTCACTATCCATTCTAATTAAATGCAGGTCCAATTCAGTGTAATAAAGTAGCGAGGGGGGGGAGAGACTGCCGATACTGAAGTGTGAGTAGCAACCGAAGTACATGTAGCTTTAACATAGTCATCGTAAGATTATCTTCATGATAAGCCAAATCTATTGTAGTTCAAAGCTCGGGGGGAAATTCAACTGTTTGAACGCTCGCGAAACGGATGGAATGGATTTATTTGTAAAATCCTTTTGTATCATGTTTTTACTTGATAAGCATTTAAATATGAATTTCTAGGAGCCAACTGCATTGCAAATGCAACCGATTTTTTTCCCTCGAAAAAAAAAAGAAGACACCTTCAACCCACGTCAGGAAAATGCGCCCAACAGCTTAAGAAAAGCTTATATAGTATAAGGGGGACTATAGAGTTTCCCCGAAAAGTTCGCTCGAGGACAAAAACATATTAGCCCTAATTCTGTATATTTTAAGAAGTTCAAACTTGAACCATAAATTGAAAGTGAGATGTAGGCACTTTAGGCCCAAAGCTATTTATGCAAAAGAAAAATCTGACTTTGTGAAAGATATGGAAAAGGCGACTAGGGAAAAACTGTACATGGGTTCTGTCACACTTTTGTATAGACAGTTCAAGGTCGGTCCTGGTCGGTCACAAATATAGGTCAGGTAGTCCGTACTCAAATTTACTCAAATTCATGTCACACGTCACGCAACATTAAAAAAAATGTAAAAAAAAAAAAAGCCAAATAGACCTTGATAGAAAAATTAGTTTAAGGTGAAGGTCGAAAATTTTAAGTTAATATGGGTCAAGGTAACGAGGAGAACAAAGAAAAAAATCTAAGTGAAAGTTATTGGAAAGTGTGTCATGGGGTGGCGTCATGTGACGTTATGTCTAGATACTAGAAGATTCTATGAAGAAGGTATATAAAGAGGTGAGAAGCTTAGTTAAGAAGCTAGAGCTGGAGCTGTTTTGGTTAGAGAGTTAGGTTTAGATGTCGATAGTTTAAAGTTAAGCAGGTTAGTTTATTGATCCTTATTGTTGTGTCCTGTATCTATTTTGTACATGAGCTGTATGTATATTGTTTCATGTTTGAATTTGAAGACATTGAACTCCAGAAAAAGACATCAGCACTTTGTCATTTTATTGCATCAATGTAGCGTTGGAACTATAATTACCGGACTTCCGAATCCGCATATGTCACATCATGGGCGTAGCCAGGAATTTTTTTCGGGAAGGGGATTTTCTTTTTATTGCAGAGGGAGGATTTTAATCTTTTAACTCCCCCTGGAGGGGGATTTTAAACTCAAAATCTTCCTAGGTGGCGTTGTGGCAAGTGATGGTTTAACCTCAAAATCTCACCTACAGTAAACAAAATTAAAGCGAAAAAGCAGGCACAAAATTCCCCACTGAAAGAGGTTCTATCCAAGGCAAAAGACAGAGAAATGGAGAAAGACGGTCGACAAATCTCGTGTGGTGTCCCAACAGAGCAAGAGACTAATGCAGGGGTCGGAAACCTTTTTCTATTTAGGGCCGCATAAAAAAACAATTTGGAAACGGGATCTGCATGTGTCTATCTATCTCTCTCTCTATCTCTCTCTCTCTCTCTCTCTATATATATATATATATATATATATATATATATATATATATATATATATAAATATATATAATAATTTGGAAACGGGATCTGCATGTATCTATGTATCTATCTATCTATCTATCTATCTATCTCACTCTCTCTCTCTATTTATATATATATATATATATATATATATATATATATATATATGTGTGTGTGTGTGTGTGTACTTACAACTTTTAAAAAACTATGTAGAATCTATATATATAATTCTCTTCTTCCCTCAAGAATTTTGTCGAGAAGCAAGAAGTAAAGGAAAGATAACTCTCTTATTTCTGCGGATAGTCACCCCACGAGAACACAAGAGTACAAATGGCTGCCTCGCGCTGGACTGTCGTTTAAATTTATCAAACCCTGCACGCTCCCCATCCCTCTTTGTCCTGCGGAAGGTTTGGACTTGGAAGTAAACTATCTTCAACTCTTTAGGAACATCCGAAATATTGTAAAAAATTTGACAAACAAACAATTTACAAACACTAAATAGCAGCACCGGACTTAACCACTGTGATCAAGAAGTCATGGAATGAGATTAAGTAATCTACTATGTATATATATATATATATGTAAATAGCAGGGCCGGACTTAATCATTGTGACCATGAAGTCATGGAAAGAGATTAATCTACTATATATATATATATATATATGTGTGTGTGTGTAAATAGCAGTGTCGGATTTAACAATTGTCGGGCTCTAAGCGAAACGGATTTCGCGGGGCCAAATTTGGGTAGGGAAGCGGATAATAAGTGAAATTTAAGAGTTTGTATTAGAAAATAAATTTGTCTATGTTTATTCATTCTTTACTACGTAGAGAGTTACTTTACGAGCCTTGCGTGTAGCAAAGAATTATAATAATTCTGTTTCCTACATAGATCACGCTCAATAGCAAGAATTACCAAATGTTTCAATCTATCTTTGAGAATTGTTAACCTCAAGTAATTCTTCATTAGTTTGAGGCGCCATTAGCTTCTTTCACCAGATTACACAATTACGGCTGATGCATAATTCCGCGCGTGTGATTGCCGGTTTCCATATTGAATGACATCCCAAAATGACAATTTTTGTCTATATATTTCGTATATTTTAAGGACTTTTTCATATATTTTGTAATTTCGGGAGATTTCCAGGAGCTCCTGGTAAATCAACAGGAGGGCGCGCGAAATCTGTTTTAATATAATATGGTTTAATTTAATAATTTATACACCTAGAATTAGCGCGAGTCCTGTGAAAGTGCGGGTCCCAATGCGGTCACATAGGTTGCAGTGGCCTAAGACCGGCCCTGTAAAATAGCGGCGTATGCTACGCCACCGGTCGACTAGTGTATATATAATTCTCCTTTATACTGAGCAATACATTTGCATTTCATTTTTAAACTCCCAATTAAAAATTACAACAAGAGTTAGCTATTTCTAAAACTAATTTTGCTAATAATTATATAATGTCTCCGCTGTGCATCACATTTCACCACAAATGTACAGTTGTACTTAATGTGAGGTATTTAACTGTTTACACCCTTGCATAATGTTCTGTAACTGCGAAACAAGCTTACTAGTTGTTATCCTTGTGACTGTTTTCAATTTACAGCCAGTCAGCATCGACCTGTTCTTACACTTGTTTATTTTCAAACCAGACAATGTTTGTTCACAGATTTCTGTGGACCCAAATAATGGGGGTGTTCAATAGCAAAGTTTGTAAGTGTTGAAATGCAGCTTCTGGCAAAGACCCATAAAACTCTTTCAGAAGAACTGACTTGAACTTCTCTTTCAGGTCATAATTTGCTTAGAGCTATGTCAGCTTCTGTGCTAAATGGTGAATTGACGTATTGAAACCTGGTTCGAAGTTCTTGACTTGAAATTTATTTTCAAATTTGTACTTTTCAACCATTTCACTAGAAACAGTTACATCTTTTAGAATAGAAAAATTATAAAACCTGTTTTCACTTGCTTGCCTGAAGAAATGGAAAAGCTTTGTATGAAAAGATTTAGCATGCACATACATTTTATATGCAAACCACTCATTGTATTGGCGTCGACAGCAAACATAAAGTCAGTCTTCCATTCTTCCTTAGAAATATTAGTAACAAAGTCACAGTCAATGTCATTCAAGGAGCATAACAATGGATTCCTTGAGATCTCATACTCTTCTCAATACCTTGTCCATTCTAAGCCAGCGAATACTGTTTTGATACCAAACATCTGAATGTTTAGTTTCCAAATCTTCAAGTACATTTCGGAATAGTCTGTGGTTAAGACTACTAGCTCTGATAAGTTTGATCACTGAGATAATTGGGTCAATAGCATGTTTGAAATTCAATTATACTTAACATAAACATTCCGGTGTAGAGGTAGTTTATGGTTGAGTTATTGTTCTTTGATTTTATTATCCAACCGAAGGTATACTCAGTCCAAGCACGGGTACCATCAGTTGTTACACTCGCCATCTCGTTCCATGTCCAGACTTTCAACGCAGTTCTTCATAGCACGAATAAATACTTTGTATGAGTGTGCGTCTTTGATAGAATGTTTCCACACAATCTTCGTTTCCTTAAAACATTTTAGAATAACATGTAAAGAAACTGTTTTTTAGCCTTTTCATCAAGAAGTTTAAGTAATTTATATAGATATTGCAAGTTATTTATTTGAAATATATATATGCACTTTTTTATAAACTGTCTTTGTAACCTTGTTATATTTATAATCTCTGGGCAAACTTTAAATTTGTAGGTGTCCGCGGGCCACATAAAACGCTCCGGAGGCCGCATGTGGCCCTCGGTCCTTAATTTGCCCAACCTGGACTAATAGATAGGTAAAGGTGAAGGATGAATAACAATGCATCACTCATAGATTTTCTATGTAAGTTTTTGTGTGTTCAAAATAGAAACTAAAAAAAACAAAACAACAGCAAAATACACTACGAGTGCATGACATTTTCATATTTTAAGACAATGACTGACGGAGTGGGGAGACACGACCCCAAAAAGCACGTTTAGTAACCTTCTTCAACTGACACTACAATCAAACGAAAAAGCCAAGAAACTAAGACAACTTTATAATTAAAGTTTAATTTCATAAAAGGTTATAAAAAAATATCAGGAAATATTATGTAACAAAGTGTGACATGTTAAAAAGTTTGTTATTTCGTCATAACAGTTTTAAAAAATTGACAAAAGGCGGCTGCTAGGCACTAGGAAATGGCTGTAGTAGCATCTGATATGCAGCTTTAAGTTGCTCTTATCCTCTCCATGGGGTTGGTGTGGGGGCTCTAAGGGTGGAGAAACGGTTGTCTGGCCAGCAAGAGTCCACAAAGGTCGCGTTGACCTTTTCAGCGTGCTCGATCATTTGCCTTCCAGCGCAGGCCTGGTTGACCTCTGTACTTCTGATTTCACGGCAACCACCAGTGGCCTTAAAGAATACAAGGAAATATAAAAGTCATTTAAAAAAAAAACTTATCTAAAGGGGAAGAACTCCGTCCTTAAAACTATGTCTACCTATAATGTACAATTTATTTCACTTATTCGATATCGCACAAAATAATTAATTACAAATTTTTAGTTAACTAATTGAGTATTTTCTGTTTACTGATTCATGTTTTGTTAGGTGCAATAAATAATTGTTTAAAGTACCAACTTGATCAAAGAATGCGTGATGGAGAAATAGCGTTTAGAATTATTTAAGGAGACTAAGCTTAACTAATGTAGCCATATCTTTAAGAAGTATTAGCTTCCTTTTTAGCTATGAAACAAAATAATGAGTTACCAGTAATTAATTGTCTAATTGGTTACTTTTTTATTGATTCATGTCTTGTCTATGTCAATGAATAATGTGTGAAGTTTCAACTTGATTCGAGAATGGGTGTGGGAGAAATAACGTGAACACACATTTTACCAGACAGACAGAGTGAGTTGATAGAAGCTTTGTAAAAAAAAAAAAAAAAAAAGCAAATAATGCCTTCAAAATGATAGTGAAATCAAACAATACGAGACAGGAAAATATTTTAGTACAGGGATGCCCTATTTTATTCAGGGCATATGCGGGCACCGACTTAGTGCTATCCGGCCTTCTCAAAACTTCTACCCACAGAAGATTGGTTCCTTGAAATCGACGATTTTTATTTTATTATTATTTTTTTTTGGCAGTGACGCGGCCTGAGTTACGTGTGTCAAACATTTTGTTACGAACACGACGTTTGGGTGCAGCGGTTTTGGAGCAGGACATTTTGGCGTCAATGTTTTTATACTTATGTTCATTTTTAGCGGCCCCCGTTTGTGTGGAATGTCCGTCCGTCCCGTTTAGATCTCGTCAACTAGAAAAGATAGGGAAAATCATACATCATAATATTTTAGACCATTTAAAGTTCTGATGCAACGGCTACTTTTTTTCTTTTCTGAAGGCGAAAAATCTAATTTTTTAAATCACTAATGCAGTTTTTTCATTAAAAAATACACCACTTTTTACAACTATTCACTATTAATAGTAACAAACACGGGTGGCTCTTCAGTAGGGCAGATGAATATTTGCAATATTTGTAACACATTTATGCAAATGGTTTTAGTTGTTTTTTTTTTTCCAAAATTTTTTTTTTTACTTTTGTATTGCTAAGTTAAGTAAGTTCTGTCATACTAACTACTACATTTACACAAAAAATCTATTTAGTACGCGTATAAGTTGGCCATAATTTAAAACAACAATTAATAAGTAGTTTTTCATATTATAGCGTGAACTGCAGGGTTGCACTATTATTATTAAACACTTAACTAAAGGAAAAAATATTTTTTTAACGGAAATGTTTTTTCTTGAGGATTTGAAGAGATAAACCCTTTAGAAAACAATTAGATCAATTAGATATTCATTTATTTTGACATCAGTTAGGGCAGGTTCACATTTAACTTTACATTTACTTTCACCTATCCTTTGGTCTGCTTGACCTCTGGGACACCACATAAGTCTGTCAACCTTCTTTCTCCATTCTTCTCTGTCATTGTTTCTGACAGAATTTCATTCTGATGTTCTTTCTAAAAAATATTGAAACCTGCCTAGGTGGACCACTTCGGGGTCCGAGTTTGAGTTTGTGTTTCACACAAACTGTCTTTGTAACCATGCATTTTATTTTATTTTTTTTAAAAAAAGCTACATATCGATGTTTTGTATGTGCTTTTGATCAAATATATTTTTATGCAACGAAAAAAAGTTTTATTTTTGTCCATTAGATTTAGGATTTCAGTTTGTTTGTAATTGTTACGTCCCTTTGCATCCACATATGTGTGTCGGCTTTAATATTGTCCAAAGTGAAAAAAAAAAAATAAAAAAAAAACAACATCTATGCAATTTTTTGTTCACTCAAAATAAAAAGATTTATTTACTTTATTATGTTATCTTCGATTATTAAGTGTAGCGTTTTCTAGCTTAACAAATGGTAGCAGAGCGTGTAAGTAAACCTATTGACTTAGTGGATCCTAGTTCAAGTGATAATGGCTACAAGAATTGAGAGTCCAACCTTTTTGAACGAGAGAATGTCTGTAGGAAGTAGGTCAGAGACATCACGGAGCTCAAGAGAAGAGAGCGACTAGAGCCGTAGTGGGGCCCTTTCATTACCACACGGGGCAGTGAGTCAAGGAGTAGAGAGAAGGTATTGGAGCGACTAGAGCCGTAGTGGGGCCCTTTCATTACCACACGGGGCTGTGAGTCAAGGAGTAGAGAGAAGGTATTGGAGCGACTAGAGCCGTAGTGGGGCCCTTTCATTACCACACGGGGCAGTGAGTCAAGGAGTAGAGAGAAGTATTGGAGCGACTAGAGCCGTAGTGGGGCCCTTTCATTACCACACGGGGCAGTGAGTCAAGGAGTAGAGAGAAGTATTGGAGCGACTAGAGCCGTAGTGGGGCCCTTTCATTACCACACGGGGCAGTGAGTCAAGGAGTAGAGAGAAGGAATTGGAGCAATTAGAGCTGTCGGAGCTCAAGTGTCAGGAAGGTTTCGAGAATCTGTTGAAGTTTCTTGACAAGAACTTGGCTAAAGACGACCTGGCAGACAGTATTGATAAATTTGATGATTTTGAAAACTTCAGGCAAAGGGAAAATCAATCCATACATGATTTTATCTCAGAGTTTGATATAAAGTATAGGAGATTAGAACAGAAACGAATGAAGATGTTACCTGAGATTCTGGCCTTCAAGCTGCTCAGAAAGGCAAGAATTACGCAAACTGAGAAAATGCTATTGACAGGTATGAGCTTTGCTAATCGGGAGACGCTGTATGAAGAAGCGAAGGCATCTCATAGAAAGTTCAAAGGAGAAGATAGTGAAGGGAAAAAGTTACATGCCTGTATCAAAATTGAGCCAAGGTGTTTGTCTGAGAATGAGGAGGCTTTATGGGCGGCTGGCTACAAGAAACATGAACCGTTTAGCAGTTTAGGAAGCCTAGGTAAACAACAGTTGAACCACAGCAGACGTGAAAACTTCAAGTTTTATAATCCTACTGTAGCTGACTGTGTGTGTGTGTGGAGACTACTTTCAGTTCCTGGGACTGAAAAACAACAAAGTGAACACACCTGTGTCGAAATATTAGGCAGAATATTTTTGACTGTAGTGACCTTTGATCTAGCGACCAGAAGGAAACATTTGTGTGCTAGTCGGAGACAATTTGAAGCTATCTGCTCTAGCCACAAGTTTGCTGTGTATAGAGACATTGTTCCTTAACAACTGGCATTACTTTCCCGTATCGCCTTTGAGTCACTCTTGATTCATGCGATACGCATCAAGTTTGAAAACAGCACTGCAACAGAGCAGATTGTTAACAGCCCCCCCCCCCCTCCCCAGTCTTGTTACCCCACTACATTTGATCAGACTGCAGAGCATTGTCAACATTTCTTTACCTCTCTACATTTAATCTTCTTTGTGTGGGAAGAACGTTTTTTGAAACCTGGGCGTATGAGACTGTGTGTATTTCTGGTTACTGCCTACACCACCAACAGAAAGATGACGGTCTACACTTGTCACTGTTAACACCAACGTTACCCTCAGAGAATACAGAATACTAGTGAAGAAACAAGGTGACAGTCTGACAGTAGAAGTCTTTTGGTGGCAATTTACCACCATAACATCCTCAGAACAATTGACTCCATTCATGGCGTCTATTAAGCCTTACATTCTTAGGATGTATGGCTCCATACCTAATGTTTTATATCCTCCCCTCCCCCCCCCCCCAATCCTCAGGACATTTTATTCTATTCCTAGTCTTATGAACCCTATGTCAACAACCCATTTGACTCCATTCTATGTGCACAGTTTGACAGTCAAATAGTTTTTAACTTACAGCCAATGTTAGACCAGATACGAAGGTACACGAATCGCCGTGATAGGTGACCAAGGTCTGCATTACCAAACACCAAATATGAATGCTTATCAGTTGAGACGGGCACATAAAGAAAACTGGCTGAAATCTGGGTGTTTCTTATTTACATTTATTAGTATATTGTGCAACATGTACCGTATTTTTGTTTCTCTCATTGTTATGATACTTGTTTTTTGTTTTCATTTTGTTCAAATTTTGATATATTTCTATAATGCACACACACTGTCAGAAGACGTACTACAATTAAATTATTTCTCTTCAGAATACTCCTCTTACCATTTGACATATACTGCTCAAATCTATTCATTTACATGTGTAGGTTTAAAATCATGTCATTTTATTGTATGTCATTGATATTCGTAGCCCACACTATTACATTATGCATACATAAAATTTTGTTGTTCAAGTTTTATTGAATGTAATGCTAAGGCAACTCTGAACCTACCAGACAGTGGCTACAATTCTTTTTTAAAGTTGACATTTTTTTTTTTTTTGTTTTTTTTTTTTAATTCTCGCTCTACACATTCTCCTTGATGTTTGAGAAGATTGCATTGTATATAGTAGACAAGGACACTTGTAAAGTTTTCATTATTTAATTATATCACGAGGTAGTCAGAGGTACTATCATCTATTTTTGTTTCCTTATGTAGCCTATATGCTCAGTTTTACTTAGCCTTCAAATACAGTTAAAAAGAGAAAGAGAGGAAGGAATGAATGAAGAAAGGAATGAAAGAAAGAATGAAAGAAAGAGAAAAAAAGAAATTGTAATTAATGTTAACATTGTGTTTATGTGTATGTGTTTGTTATTAGTATGTAGCGTTATTCCCCTTGGTAAGAAAGTTTATATCAGAGTGTTGTGTGTAACCTCGAACTATGAGGGTGTGTAAATAAATGGACTGTTGAATATGGCGTTATAGTGTTGGTGTTATTTATGATTATTAAGTGTAGCGTTTTCTAGCTTAAATTCTCTAGGGCAGTGATGTACAACATTCAAGTGGGCTGCTCTACATCAGCTTAAGCAAGATGGAGACCGCATCACACGAATAGGTCAAGAGTTCAATGGAGCCTCGATTATAACGCTTCATTCATCATTATGCATTTTTGGCAGGAGGGTTTGGCGAGGTACGGATCCCGAGCAATGCTTTCAGTCTCACCGTGGCTCTCGAGTGGAAACGGTTGTTAGAGGAGACTTTTAGGCCAATGGGGAAGCAAAATAGAACTCCCATTTCGGTGCTTAAGGAACGAGGGCATTGCATTAGCGGGGATGGAAGAAAGCTCCAACAAACATCCACAAACCGTTCGTCAAAATGTAGTTTATGGCGGACACCTGCAATGTTGATGTGGTACAGAGAATGTTTATGGGGAGGTTTCCCCGGTGTGCTCGACCTTTGGCCTCGCTTTTAACCCGAGCGTCTTGGGATACGAGCCAACAGTAACAGAAATGCAAAAATTTACAACTGCTTGGATCTTTCCCAGACAGAAGTTTATTCAGACAGGCAGTTGAAAAAAAAAGAAGCTTCCATCGGTTTAGAGTTCCAAGAGTCTTAGTCTGAACAATTACGAAGAAGAAAAACGGGGTTCGGAAAGCACCGCATCACAGTCTGTGTGTGGCATCACTTCTCTAGAGGTTAGCCATGCTAAAACCTAAGTGTAACACAACTGGAAAGCTTCTAAACCAGGCTAAAACCTAAGTGTAACACAACTGGAAAGCTTCTTAACCAGGCTAAAACCTAAGTGTAACACAACTGGAAAGCTTCTTAATAATGCTAAAACCTTAGATTAACACAACTGGAAAGCTTCTTAACCATGCTAAAACCTAAGAGTAACACAACTGGAAAGCTTCTTAACCATGCTAAAACCTAAGTGCACCACAACTGAAAAGCATCCCAAGTTCCTGGTGTAACGACTATAACGTTTGACTTACAACATTGAAGTACATTCCACTCGGGCAAAATAAACAAGGGAAGTGCACGTAGTTCTTGGAGCAGATGAAGAAAGCATTGCACAGATCGGGACTTCCAATGTGAAAGGCGTGATTGAGCTCTCCGTTGTAAGGGTTGTTCTGACAGAGATTGGCCAGTCTCTGGCTTAAACCTGAAATAATCAAAGATAGAGCTACCGTATTTTGTACAAACAATATTGAATATATAAACGCAAAAAATACCACTGATATATTCTCAATGTAACACATTTAGAGATCTCTAAAACTACGTAACGGATTCATATTGAATTTCGTTCTCACGATACTTCATAAATAGTCTTTATAAATATGCCGTCTGAACGCCACAATTTGCGACAATTGCAAGCTTTCTATTATTTTTAATTTTGTATTTAATTTTCGGTATTTCCCAAAAAAAGGCCGATGTCTAAATTTAAATCAAACATACAAATGCTTAAAAACAAAAAATAGACTAATTAAAAAAATTAAGAATATTTTCTTTCTTTTTCCCTATAATTGGAAATAGCTGCGTAAATGCGTGTTTATAAAAACAAAAGTAAAATCTACAATTCATTGGTGCGTAACATTGTGGACACTTTATAAAGTAAACTAATACAAAATTAACATTTTCATTTTTAGCGGTCCCGAAAAGGGAACAGACGCTATTAGTTTTTGTGGTCTGTCCGTCCATCCGTCCGTCCCGTTTAGATCTCGTAAACTAGAAAAGATATTGAAAATCCTGTATCATGATATTTTAGACCATTCAAAGTTTTGATGCAACGGCTACTTTTTTCTTTTCCGAAGGATGAAATTTTAATTTTTTAAAATCAACTATACAAGCATTCTTTTCTTAAAAATACAACATTTTTACAACTATTCACTTTTAATAGTAACAAACACGGGAGGCTATTTAGTTTGGGAGATGACTATTCACCATATTTTTAACACATTTATGCAAACGGTTTAAATTTTCTGTCAAAAAATATTTATTTTTCTAACAGTTGTATTACGAAGGATAGTAAATTCTGTCATACTAACTATTACTTTACAAAAAAATGTTTCCTTTTCTTTTAAAAGGGAAAAAATCTATTTAGTATGCATATAAATGGAACATAATTTAAAAACAACAACTAATAAGTATCTGTCCTCATTATCGCGTGAACTGCAGTGCTGCATTACACCTGACAAGTAAAACCAAATTATTTTTTTTTTATCTGGAGGCTTTGAATAAGAGATTGACCCTTTACAAAACAGTTAGACCAATTATATAATCATTATATGACATCAGTTAGGCCAAGTTCACATCTAACTTCACATTCACTTTTACCTATCCCTTGGTCTGCTGGACCATTGGGGTACCACACAAGATCTGTCAACCATTCTTCTCTGTCATTGGCCTTTGATAGAATTTCATTCTGATATTCTTTCTGAAAATATTGAAACCTGCCTTATTACCTGCCTGGGTGGACCACTTCGGGGGCCGATCACACAAACTGTCTTTGTAATCTTGTTTTTCCTTGAGAAGGGTATACAAAAAAAAAACAACAACAAAAAACCGTCGAATCCGCGGGTAAGTATGTGCCTGTGTGGGACGTTAAAAAATGGGTCTTTCCACTTAAAGTTAACTATTTAAAAAGAAAAAAAAAAGGGGGGGGGGGTACGGGGTAGGGAGAGAGAGAGAGTAACTGTACTCCTGACTGTCTTCCTTCTGAGCCAGGCACAGCAAACAGCCCAACAGAACCGCCCATCACAAGGATGTAAGCTATTATAGAATTCATGGACTAAAGAGTATGTTAGTGCGTTCACCAACATTTCAGTCTCCGCGCAGCTCTTCAGTTCAAAGGAACTATACTCGCCGATCAACTTTGGTGTCAGCAGCGTCGCAGGTTCTAACAGGGTGAGGCACAGTGAGCTACAAGCTGCCTCAAGGGAACCGCCTCCTGATTGTTTTGTTTGATCAAGGTTGACTTCCAAAGCCTTTCGCGTATTTGAGTTTAGTCTAAACGCAGAGTAGGTTTTATTCAGAGTCTTCCCTCCCTAAAATTAATTAGCCCCCCTCCTAAGTGATGCTTATACAATAATTGGTTTATAGATAATCGCATTGGCCCCTTCTCCAGCACAGGACTTTGTTGTTAGTGGAAGACTGCTTCTTTGAACAGAGTCGTCTCTCCTTTGTAAAGAACTAATTAGACTTACCTCTATTGGCTAACTGAGTGCAACCAGGATTTTGGACATTGTGGGGCCAGTCGCAATAGTTACGGCCAGGGGCAGGGTTGAACATAAGTTGAGATGGGCAATCGGTTAGTGTTGCTTGATTATTATCACACTGCCAAAATTTGGAACAATCCTCCCTGTATTCATACTGACCACTTGGTTGTGGACAGTTAACTGAAACATGTAAAATGTAAAAATTAGAAAATCATTTGAGTGAAATAATGCGATCGTTTGTTTTGGGTTCAAATTCCTACATTCAGCTCACATTTCCGCACCTAAACTATAGAAGAGGCCAGCGCCTCCTCTGACAGACTGTTCTGAAATGGGTGAAATATACAAAGCATCAAGAGACTTATTAACATAGTCTAGCGGGATGTTCAACTCCCTACATTGCTTCATGCCTCTAAAACAGGGGCAAGCTTTTATAGAAAGCATACCAAGATGAATAACTCACAAAATCTGCCTCAGAAAAATCTTCATTATATATTTATTGTTTGTTTGTTTTTCTTCGATATTTTTTTTTGTTCGGGTTTGTTATTTGTTTATTATTATTAAAATACTCTAATCAACTCATAACGTCATGGAACCTAAAACCTTCTAGTTGGGTAGGTGGAACCTTAACACGGATCTCGAAAACGGCTCTAATGATTTTCCTAGAAATTTGACAGTTGCTGTATATCGTTGGGAAAATAATTGAAAAAAAAAAGTTACATTATTTTTTTTAGCTAAATTTCATTAGTTATTAAGATAAAAAAAAACGCTCTCTAAGTTTTTAAAGGAAGTAGTGTCTTTTCGAAAAAAAAAAATCCGAAGTTTTTTTCTTATTTTTTTTAATAGTTGTAAGTTAATTAACAATGTCCTCATTAGAAACGTGTTTTATGCCACGGTAACATTCTTACTTGAAGGAGTGGCTCGGTAAAATGAAACTTAAGTATAATAGCTTACATCCTTGTGATGGGCGGTTCTGTTGGGCTGTTTGCTGTGCCTGGCTCAGAAGGAAGACAGTCAGGAGTACAGTTAGTTCCTGGATAAAGGCCATGATTGCTGTAGGGGGGGGGGGGGGTAGAGGAGTAGCGAAAATAAAAACAATTAGAGAAGATTTAAACAAAAACTTCACAAATGTTGGATTCTTGGTGGGGTTGTTAATGAATAATAATGTTTAACTAATAAATCAATAAAGGAAAACAAATACTATCTATCTATCTATCTATCTATCTATCTATCTATCTATCTATCTATCTATCTATCTATCTATCTATCTATCTGTCTATCTATCTATCTATCTATCTGTATTTCTGTGTGTGTATGCACGCATATATGTGTGTATGTATGTATGTATGCATGTATGTATGTATGTATGTATGTATGCATGTATATATATATAGATGTTTGTATATATATGTATGTATATATTTATGTTTGTATATATATGTATGTATGTATAGCCTATGTATGTGTCTTTCTGTATATATATATATATATAAATTTGTATGCATGTATGTATGTATGTATGGCCTATGTATGTGTCTTTCTGTATATATATATATATAAATTTGTATGTATGTATGTATGTATGCATGTATGTATGTATGGCCTATGTATGTGTCTTTCTGTATCTGCTCGAGTGCAAACATTTATTTCTATCATTATCTAGTGTCAAAGTCAATAATCATACCAATCTTATACGCTTTTTTTTTAAACTAATACCTCTGATTCATTGAAAAATCTTATGAGTCCATTAGGATAACGTATCCAATCCGTAAACCATATTATTGTGGTATTATGACCATGCGCGCAAGCAAAACTGTACCTACTCCCGAACAAACACCCTAAATTGTACAATGCATTAATACAATTAAAAATTCCTCTATAATAATAATAAGCTTGTCTTTGAGTCCGAAGATCAGTGAGAATTGCAGTATTTAATTCCTCTAATTAGCTGCCAAATTCATGGGTGGTCTGACATTGCCTGGAACGACTCAAAAACGACTCAATCGATTTTTTGAGGAAATTTGACAGTCAGTGTATCCATGGTCAGTGTATCCATGGTCAGTGTATATCTTAAGGACACGAATTACTAGCCACACAAGGAAAACCCTGACCGTCATAGTTTTTCAAAATATAATCCTCCTATAATAGATTTGATCTATTCATCAATTAGGAATTCCAGCATAAAAGATTACAATTAATAAAAGACGACCAGGAACATTCTGCGCAGCGTCTTCTGTTTGGTTAAAAACTTTTCTTTCTTTTTTTTGTAGGTAATTATCATTCTTTAGTTTTAACGTAGAAGTGGATTTTTTTTTGGGTTACTTTTTAAAATATCGATTCCCATATGCCAAGCTTATGGCTTTGAATCAGGCTAAATATACATTTTGAAGGGAAGGACAGTTTACACTATACAATAAGAAACATTTCTATGTGCCTGAACTCTGAATATTTCACGATTGGCATGAAATAACGCAGTCGCTTCCCTTTGTCCTCGAATTTCGAGATCTTGCCTAAGCGTTGACTATTTATACATAAACGTACATAGGTTACTCTATTGCAACGGTAATACACTTTAATACACCGCACATAGAACAGAAATCCTGATTTATAATTAATTGTATGTTTCATAAGTAATGTAATTAAATTTTTCCATCTAGACCTTACGATCTATAGGGCAGATGATGTAAAAGTCATCTGTTTCTGTGTCCCACGGTGGACGAAGGTGTCATATGGCCAAACTAACGTCAGGAACCTACTACAGCTGGTTGGATGCCATAAAGATCCCGGGTTTAAAAAATCCCAGTCTTTACCAGGATTTGAACCCTCGATTCGGAAGTCAAGCACTTTACCACTCAGCCACAGCGCCTCCGTGTGTTTCATACTATCATAATAATTGTTTAACAGCTGCGCTGAGAGTTGACTCGACAATGATAATTGTTTAACAGCTGCGCTGAGAGTTGACTGCATGTTAAAGGCATTTTTTTATACAGAAGGGCGCTTCCTTTCATCCAAAGCGTATTAGTGTGACAATATGCTCCTTCGGGTTAAGTAGAGGCTTAAACATCTCCTAGATGATACAAGCACTAGCTCGACTCTCCAATGGCACTACGGAACAAAGATTACTCATAAGAATTTGTCCTAGCCTATGGAATAAGCAATGTTTCTTTATAATTGTACCTTGTAAAGTGTTTTTTTTTAAATATATGTTTGTATGTGTACGTTATTTTTTTAAAGTTTTACTTTTGTTTCTGTGTTTTAATCTTTTTTTTTTTTGTCGATGAGATCAGAAAAAGATAAAAAGTCACGTGCTGTTCCTTAAAAGGGCTTGAAAAAAAGACAAAACCTTATTCTGCTCTTACTGTCTTATGGGAGATTATTTGATGGAATCTAGCCTCCAACAGAAACAGATCGATAAATTTTACAAATATGGAGACACATAATCTAGGACCATATAAAAATCTGCCGTTGAACCGTTGAATTAAGAAAACCACAAATTTATCAACGTTACATGTTGCAAAATATATAAGATGGGTTGCTGAAAGCAATAATCCATTATTATATTTATTATTGCGAAATCTATAAAAGAAATTATATGGGAAATGGCACTCCAATATTTGTTTTACATAAAAAAAAAACACTTATAATAAACACTATGCGTGGCATTGTCAGTCTACCAATGATTTAAGTCTAAGCCCATTGTCCTACAAATACTTATTTAATCAACAGGGCTACAGTAACTAGCATGACAATAACATGACACTTTTTAAATGCTAATTTATGAAACTATTTGAGTGGTTAGCATTAAGAAAAAGTTCCACATGACGCTGTAGGAATATTCAAACAGTGGTACAAAGAGATTATAACAAAATCTTGGAAGACAACAGCCACCTTCTCCATCATAACTACGTCTAGTGGTCGCGAAATGGGCGACTGCTGTCAATCAAGAGTAGATCTAGAACCGAGCGGTATAAAAACTCGTTCGTTCCTTACTCGGTCGGACTATATCAACGCCACACGTTGATCAGAAAACATGAAAAGGACCAAGATACCTGTGTGTAGTCGCTCAATGAACCCTTTAAGTTGTGTCTTTCTATTTATGTGAATGTTTCTGTTGTGTTGTCCTTGTAAAGAGTCCTTGTAATCACAATAAACTTCCATAAGGTTTATTAATATAGTCTTAGTCTTAGTTGACGTTAATACATATTTTCAGCTATTTAGGATTACGCATTGTGTTTTGGATATGAATATTTTGTAAAAATAAATTTGCGTTAACTCTTTTATTTCCAGTATTCTATATATTCTAGTATACATGACTTCTACAGAACACACATTTTCAAACTGTAAAAAAAAAAAGTTTATATAACATCTAGAAATAGTGAGGATTCACTGCACTTAGAAAAAAATCACTTGAAAATTTTGACACAATCCACCTACCTGGCGTATGGCAAATTTACAAAGTATAACACTTGACGATGTGGACAAGGTGTCGTGCTTTGACGGCGCCCTTTTTATGGTGAGTCTTAGTAAGGCCAGGCGCCTCTCCCCTTTCGCCACCCACCTGCTGGACATGTTACATTTACAGGATCGGCGATGTAGACTTAACTGCCGAAAAAAAAAAGTCAGGTTGGTATTGGGCAAATGTTTTGTGCTCATAAAAAAAAAAATTGGAGGGAAAGCTAAGAAATGTCGAAGCGCGCTGGGTGAAGGTCACATAGTTTATGTGTCCCTTACTCGTGCTTGAAATTCTTTCATTTCGGAGACACACTTTCTAATAATTGGTGGTATGATAGGAGATTGAAATGCGCGGGGATAGTTAGCGTCTGTGAACGTGTGGACAAGACTATGGTAGCTAACCAGGAGATGCTCGGAACCCAATTAAAAAGTTCAGTTTGGGGCAATAGGGATTGGGCAGTTTGAACAATAGTATGGCCTACAATTGGGCTTTGAATGATCATGAACTACTTTTTTAAATTTAAATTTTCAAAAAGAATGACATTGGCTTGTTATTGTGACATCTAGCCTCTTTCACCTCATTAGCGCAAGCGCAGAGACACTAACAAATCAAAGTACTTTGTAAATACAGATTTATTTTCCACAAGAACAGATAGGAAACAGGATTACAACGTCAGGTAGGGGACACAATGACCTGCTAAATACGGTAAGAAGCAACGTAATACTTTTATGGCCATATCACAAGGTCTTCAGGGCTTGCAAAGATCTTCCGTCAGGGAACAGCACCAGGAAAAAGAAGGAGAGGCAAACAGAGAAAGCGATTGGAAGACAACATAAAAGAATGGAAAAGAGATTCTATCCAACGCAAAAGACAGAGAGGAATAAAGAAACAAGGTCGACAGATCTTGTGTTATGCCCCAACGGTTCAACGGAATAGGCGAAGAGGATTGTTCGCATGCAGTAGATCTATTTAAATCTAGTCTGCATATTGCTCCAACTGGGAAAAATGTATCTATATAGGATTTAAAGAAAATAGATTGTCAATAAATTGTGGTCAGCGAGTTAATAAATAAAACAAGTAATATAACAGACACAAAATCTAAGTTATGTACAATCAATATAGTAAACTAAAAACAGCCTAATTTTATTTTTCATAATTTTATTACCATATATAATAACTATCAAAACACATAAGTGTCAAAATAGAAAGCGATTCTTTTCTTTGCATTTTTCAATTTGCTATTTCATTCCATTTACAACTATACTCTCTCATTGCGTTCTCTATGTTTTATTTGTTCTAATTTACGAAGGTAATGGTAATCTATAATTTATCATTCTTTTTGTTTCTTCATTAAGCTGTATTCTAACTGACCCAATAGCTCCAAATGACAATCTTTTTAAAAGAGTAAAGGGGGATACAAGTTTTTATGACGCATCCATGGGCGCATCTGAAATAGAAGGGAAATGAAATGGTGCATGGCAAATCAAATGTAACCACCCCTGATCTAGATATCTTATCTTATATAATACAGACGTTACTTCAAAAAAGAAGATGATTACGTCCTACGTGTCATGCATTTAGTCATGCATATTAACCAATGACTTAAATTCTGCCAAGTCACTGGTTTTCCTGGCTAGCTCAGGCAACCCATTCCATGCTCTAATAGCACTAGGGAAGAAGGAGTATTTGTACAAATTTGTCCTAGCATATGGGATGAGGAATGTGCCTTTATCTTTGTGTCTTTCAGAGTATTTTATTAAATTTTGTTTTTGTATTTGAATGGTTCAGTGTTTTATGTATAATTGTTACTTTACTTTTGAGTCTTCTATTCTGAAGGCTTTCTAAATTTAGTGATTTTACTACAGGTGTTTCTCTAGTCAAATGTGAATATTCGTTTGTTATGAATCTCACTGCTCTATTTTGTGTCTGTTCCAGTTTCTTATTGTTTGCTTGAGTTGAGGGGTCCCAAACGGAGGATGCATATTCTATTATTGGCCTAACCAAGGTTAAATAACATTTTAGTTTTATGTTCTTATTTGATTTATAGAAATTTCTTTTAATAAATCCTAATGCTTTGTTTGATTTTTTTTATAGTTTCATCTATATGTGGATTCCATGACAGTTTTTCATTTATTATAACACCTAGGTATTTTGCGTTTTTAGTCTGTGTTACTGGTTTGCCATGAATAAGATAAGTGGAATTAATTTGTTTTAGTTTTTTTGTTACTCTTAACAACTGACATTTTTCTGGGTTGTAAGACATGCTCCAATTTGATTCCCATTTCTGTAATTCATCTAATTCTCTTTGTAAAATATCTGTGTCTTGTGTTGTTTTTATTGTTCTATATATTATGCAATCGTCTGCAAATAATCTGACTTTTGTTCCTGAAGTAATGCAATTTGGTAACTCATTTATGTAAATTAAAAATAGTAGTGGACCCAAGACTGTTCCTTGAGGTACACCTGAGTTTACTGTTATCGGTGTTGATTTAGAGCCATTTATTATTACAGTTTGTTCTCTCCCTATCAGAAAATCTTTAATCCACTCATGCAGTGGACCATTAATGCCGAAATATTTTAATTTTTTAAGCAAACTAAGGTGGTGAACTTTGTCAAAAGCCTTAGAAAAATCTAGTAAGATAGCATCTATTTGTTCACTATTATCTAAACCTTTAGAAAAATCATCAATTAGTCCTATTAGTTGTGTTTCACATGATCTATATTTCCTAAAGCCATCTTGGTATGGTGTGAGGACATTATGTTTGTCTAAGTGGTTTATGATGTTGCTACATATTATGTGTTCTAGGATTTTACATGTGATGCTGGTAAGTGATACTGGTCTGTAGTTTCCTGGGTCAGATTTTTCTCCTTTTTTAAATAGGGGGGTGACATTAGCTTCTTTCCAGTCCTTTGGTACTCTGCCCTGGTTAAGCGAAGCCTGAAAGAGTATTTTGTGCACTGGGGCTAGCTCATTGCTTAGTTCTTTGAGTAATCTAGCTGGAATACCATCAGGTCCAGACGCTTTATTTGGTTTGGTGTTGGCTAATAGTTTTTGAATTCCATTTTCTTGTACTACTATATCTTCTATGTTGTCTACTTGGTTCAAATTCAGTAATATGTCTTTGTCTCCTGGGGCTGAGAATGCTGATGCAAAGTATTTGTTTAGGATGTTTGCTTTAGTTTCATTATCATTATGTATTATGTTACGTTCCTCTTTTAATGGCGCTATGCCTGTTGTTTCCATTTTCTTAGACTTAATGTATGACCATAGGTTTTTGTTGTTATCTTTAGATATTACAATGTTTATGTATTCACTCTGCAGCTGTCTGCTTACTTTTTGGGTTAAGTGTTTAATTTTTATATACTTTTTGTAAACTCTTTCTGCCTTAGTTTCTTTAAATTTTCTATATAGGTTTTCCTTCTGTTTACTAAGCTTCTTTAGTCTATTATTAAACCAGCATTTATTTATTTTGTTTGATGTGTATTTAGATATACATTTGTTTCCCTCCTAAAACCCAGTGGGTTACCCATGACCCAACGATTTTTAAGTATAATAGATGCAAACTAGATAACAAATTTATATCAAATACTATACATATTTATAAAATGCATACTTTACATACACATTTATAAAGGAAGTTTGTCTTGCATGGAGGGAGGGTGGACTTATGTAATTAGAAAGTTACAATAAATTTGTTAGTTCCTCGAACTGCTATATATTGAAGACTGGGCTTGAACAGTAAATTTATTTTTTAATTATTTCGATAATTAATGAACAGATCTTTCGGAAATTTTAATAAAATATCAAGCCCGAACAGTTTATATGCGAAATTTCCGCTGGATAGGAGAATGAAGAGTTGTCAACACAAATCAGTTCATTTTTTTTAACTATGAACATGACATAAAGTTTGAGTTAATAGATTTAGTTAGAATTGAAAAAAAAAACAATAAAATAAATAACAAGATCTTATTGAATTCTTTAAACTGGACCAAAATTATTTAGCGATTACTAAAGAGCAAGTTTGCAACATTTTCAAAAATGTCAACCCAATGAAAGCTGGTGGGCCTGATGGAATAAAAGGGCGACTCTTAAAAGAATGCGCTGAACAACTAGCTGAACCTTTCCAAGAGATTTTTTCTACTTCATTACTAAACCATGAGATACCACCTGTGTGGAAGTCATCTATAATTGTACCTGTGCCAAAGGTTTCCAAACCGAAGGAAATGAATGACTATAGACCTGTTTCACTTACTTCCATTGCGTCTAAATGTTTAGAAAAATTGGTTAAAATGTTTCTTCTGAATGATCTTTGTAATAAGTTAGACCCTTTACAATTTGCTTACCAAAAGGGTAAAGGTGTAGACGATGCCATCCTAAATATTTTAAATTGTGTCTACAAACATCTGGACTTACCTAACACTTATGTAAGATTGTTCTTTATTGATTTCTCATCAGCTTTTAACACTATACAACTTCATTTACTCATTGAAAAGATGAAGCGTTGAATATTAGTCCATACATAATACTATGGGCTAATGAATTTTTGACCCAGAGATCTCAGAGGGTTAGGATAAACAATGTTATATCAAATGAACGCATAGTTAACACAGGGGCGCCCCAGGGGGCTGTGACATCGCCATTGTGGTTCATTTTGTACACCAATGATTTTCAATCCGATAGTTCTTTTTGCTCCTTCACAAAATTTGCTGATGATGCGGCTCTTCTTGCTCTGCTCTCAGAGAGCTCAGACGTAAATGAGTATTTCAGAGAAATAGAACACATTGAAAAATACTGTAAAGATAATTTTTCATTATTAAATGTAAAAAAAAAACAAAAAAATAATTATCGATTTTCGCAGGGAAAAGAAGGAACATGAAATTGTTTCTGTAGCTGGAGAGACTATTGAAATTGTGCAAACCTTTAAATACCTTGGTACTATCCTAGACAATAAACTAAATTTTACTGCAAATACTGATTATATCAGCAAAAAAGGGCAGCAAAGATTACGATTAATAAGAAAACTGTCCTCGTTTAATGTTAGCGAAAAGGCCTTGGCTATGTTTTATCACGCTCATATCTGCAATATTTTAAGTTTCAATATCACTGCCTGGTATGGCAATCTGAGCATTAAAAATAAGAATAAACTTTATAGAATCCTAAATGCTGCTGGTAAAATCATTGGCAAAAAACAAACCCCATTTGGGCAGTTGTTTGAGACAAACATCTATAAAAAAGCTAACAAGTTCCTCGAAAGAAAGAATCACCCTTTGTGTCAGGATTTTGTGATTTTACCATCACAAAAAAGATACAAGACACCGATAGCAAAGACAAACAGACACAAACACTCTTTTGTTCCCCTAGCAAACAAATCATTAAATAAGAACAATCTGGTATAAACTTTGTCACATGTAAATTATGAGTGAGTCTGGTGTGAATGTACACTTTGGTTTCTTATAGTTATAATGTTTTTTGTTTGGTGTAATGCACAAATTGTAAGACAAATTTCCATACGGACAATAAAGATTATTATTATTATTATTATTATTATTATAATATTCCATGGGTTTTGCAGGTATTCCACTCCGGGCAGAGGGAAAGATAAAGAACTGGCCTCGGGGTTAAATCCCCCCTTGGGTCAACGGTCATTATAGGGCACAAGCTCGACCCGTGATGGACACTCACTGAAGTACACTACTTTTGACAGCCTGTTCGATGACTTTGTTGTCAATGTGAACTGCATAGCAGCACATATCGTTTTGTGTTCAATGCAGTTAAGTCCAAAGCCTAGATGGCTTGTCATCTCTTTAAAAAAATCATAACAGTCGTTACTTTAAGCCTAAGTATGGGTAACATCATTTATATCATAGTTTATATTTTCTTAAAAAAATGCATTTCACAAACATTCCTTCCGAATTCTATATTTTATACAATTTATTTATAGAATTTATTTCATTATTTCAAATTATTTCATAATGAACTATGTATTTGTTTCACAAAGCTGATAGCAACTCATGTTTTTTGTTTCACAAAGCTGATAGCAACTCACTCTGTCTTGTCAAAAGTTTGAGCACGTTTTTTTCCCCACACCTATGATAGGATTAAGCTCAATATTTAAGCAATTATGTACCTAACAAAACATTAATTAAATTTAAAAATAATCAGTTACTTAACCATGGGTAATTAATTATTTTCTTTGTTATCGAAAAAGGGAAATAGCCTCTACATTATTTTGAAATAGAGTTTGGAGTGTGGAGCTCTTTTCCTTAGGTCTTTTTTTTTAAAATGATTTTTTAAAATACTTTTTGCTTGTTATTGTGCAAAGTCCATAAAAAAAGTAATCTCATAACAGTCTTCAATATCATTATCAATAAGGTGAACCATCAATCAATCAATCAATCATTTAATCATCTAGTAACAAAGCTATTAATACATCGCAGAAAGTTGTACTCTTCCCATGCATATGTGTGTTTGTAAATGTGCATTTGTGTGTGTGAATAGGCTAAAGCCCATAACAAAGACAATTTGAACGTCAGACATTGTTGTAGCAGGGCAGGAGAAGAAGTAATGCGTTTAGAAAAGAGAAGGCGTGCCCAAAAAATTTCAGGCACCATAAACATCTGAAAAGTCAACATTTGCACTTGTTTAAATAACTGTCTCAGAAAATTGGGTCACTTCTGCAGCTTCTCGCCATCAAAAGAAAAGAAGGTTGATTAGCACAGACCAGAAACATGCTAGCACTGGCCTGACATGCAGGTGTTAATCCACAAACACTTTATGTCGAACAAAAAAAAAATGAAAAGAAAAAAAAATGTTTTTTTTTTGTTGCTGGTGGTGGTTTTTTTTTTTTTGTTTTTTGGAATAGTATTTCATAACAAAACAATGAAATCGAATCTCCTATTTTGTTTACAAAGACAGACGTCAGATATTTATAATAATTGTATTACTATTACAACGGCGTTCTAAAGATGTTATCCGAGATATCCATTTTATATTTTGTACATTTTTACTATAGAAAACCTTCTATTCTCATAAGCACTTCGCTGGCACAGTGGTTATTGCGTAGACATGAGGAAGCTAATGAGGCTTGAGCTCTTGAGTTTGAACACAGGTCATTTTTTTTTAAATAAATACATTTAAAAAGCGATCACGGTAACATTCTACCAGATACCTCCTTCTTTCTCCCTCAACCCTTCCCAACTGGTCCAGACAGGTGATAGGATCATAGAGTATTGAGAAAACTAAAAGCATGAAATTGTGTCAAATATGGTATGGTGGTCTTAGCAGTAAGCAGGGTCCTATAACAACTCTATAACAAAATATTATTACCAAAATATTATGGTAAGCGATTTTATGGTAGGCTACTTGGTGTGAGATGCCAATAGGTACATGGCCTCAACAATATTGAGTAGTAACAAGTTCTTGTTTATAAAAACTGTTCGAATAAATTCGCTACTCTGTACTTCATTCAATGTCAGACCGCAGAATGCGTGGCAGAGGCCCCACATATTTTTTTTGTGTGTATAGGCTGATGATGACAAAAAAAATCTGATATCTAGGGGTCCATGAGTGGTCCCTCTTGTTTGCTAACCCCCAACCTCTGCAGACAGTTGAACCAAATATGTGCATTGCGTACAGAACATTTCCCTTTAAAGGAACAAAAGCAATAAGTATGTAGTTCAACAGAAAGAAGAGCAATAAGTATGTAGTTCAACAGAAAGAAGAGCAATAAGTATGTAGTTCAACAGAAAGAAGAGCAATAAGTATGTAGTTCAACAGAAAGAAAAGCAATAAGTATGTAGTTAAGCAGAAAGAAAAGCAATAAGTATGTAGTTCAACAGAAAGAAAAGCAATAAGTATGTAGTTCAACAGAAAGAAAAGCAATAAGTATGTAGTTCAACAGAAAGAAATGCATATTATACATTATAGTCAAACAGAAAGAAAACCAATAAGCATTTAGTTAAACAGAAAGAAATGGGAAGCTTAACAGATGTAAAAAAAAATGAACTTAAAGAGTAGCTTTAGATTAAGCATTTTAAATTTAAAATATAATTGATAAAGTCATATAGATTCACTTTTGGATGGCTGCCTGTTCGTTTGGTTTGCGCTCTGAAGTATCATATCGAGGGTTCCAAAGTCGAACTCTGCCCGCCGTCTTCCCCCGCCGTCCTGTGGAAGGTTTGAGCTACAATTTAATAAACTTTAATTCTGAAGGAACATACGAAACATGTAGACCATTGTACATGCCATGTTCCTATTAACCAAAATCGTTCTTAGAAAAGTATTATTTTTCCCAGCCTAAAATCATATTCAATTTCAAAATAAGATTTGTTTTCATTCTAAAAATAAATCATGAAACAAGCAGAGTCTATATCTACATCCGCATTTTAAAAATATTTTGACGATCTCTCACGGATTTAGTGATGCAGTTGTTAAAGCAACTTTCCAATCGAACTCTTTTTTCAGTTGATGTTTCAACAACGACGCCTCTAGGCGTAGCTGCGTAAAGTCTGCTCACCCTACCTCAACAATGAAGTATCTTTGGCTTGATTAAAGTTTACCTACTAAATAAATCTGACTTCTTTCTAAATAAATTTACACGCCATCAATGAAGATAAAACATCCCTAAATTTGGCCTGATAATGTCACAATGATCTGCAGGCTTACCTGGCATTTGTAAGGAGGAAAAGATGACCGGAAAAAAAATCACTTTTTTCATGTATTGACATTTAACTTGAAAATGTCAAAGAAAAAAAACGAGTCCCAACCGGTGCGTAGCACGAACAGACAAATACAAACGTCGACTGGCCAAGTCCAATCTGGCAAGTCAATAATATGTATGATTAAGCGCATCAATGGAAAGTAATTACCTCGCTCAATCTATTAGTCAACTATCCTACATTGCATTATTTCACCGCACGGCGGAGAAACAAAATCTAGCCAAATGAAAGACAAAGTCGTCTGCTAGCCAGCTTAGCAAATGTTAAAAATTGTGCAACCCCCCCCCCCCCTCTTTTTTTTTCTTTTGTGAAGAAAAAAAAAGGAGGGGGGAGGAATAGCTAAAGGGGGGATAGGCCTATTTGTTGACAGTCGCCCAAGGAAATACCTTAATGACCTTTAACCCCCTTTTAGTTAGCCAATATCTTTGCAGCAGATCTATAACAGAGCTTCTTAAATATTTTTAAACTTTGAATATACACAACTGTCAATCTCTCTTTTTAACTCTTTTTTTTAAGAATTACCTGTTTACAAGCATGACGTTTTACTATAGAGGTACAGTTGGCATGGTGCCTAGCTCGTGCAAAACTACATGGACGGACTTACGAGACTACATGGGTTTTACAACTCTACATGGGACTTTCCAGACTATAAGGCTTTACGACTCTTCACGGGATTTTATCTACAAGGGTTTAATAAAAATAAACAAGGTTACAAAGACAGTTTGTGTGGAAACACAAACTCAAAATCGGCCCCCGAAGTAGTCCACCCAGGCAGGCTTCAATATTTTTAGAAAGAACATACGAATGAAATTTAATCAAAGACAAATGACAGATAAGAATGGAAAAAGAAAGTTGACGATCTTGTGTAGCGCCCCAACAGTCCAACAGATCAAAGGATAAGTGAATGTAAAGTTAGATGTGAACCTGGCCTAACTATTTCCCCTTTCAGACCTTGTGGTCTATAGGGCAGATGATGTAAAGTTCATCTGTTTTTGTGGCCTACGGTTAACGAGGGTGTCATGTAGCCAACATAACGACCAACCGCCTTTACTTTTCCCCAACTAATGTCAGGTACCCATTAGAGCTGGGTGGACTCAGAGGCGCCCAAGAATTCCGAAGTTGAAAATCCCAGTCTTCACTAGGATTTGAACCCAGTTCGGAAGCCAAGCGCTTTAACGCTCAGCCACTGCGCCTCCCCTGGCTTAACTGATGTCTTATAATTGATCTAATTGTTTTGAAAAGGCTCAATCTCTTATTCCAAACTATAGCAAAAAACAAATATTTGCATTAATAAAAAAAGGAAAAGAAAATGCAGTTTAAAAGATTACTATTCGTTTTAAATTATGTCTAACTTATAATGCATACTAAATAGATTTTTTCTCTTAAAAAAATGTTACACATTTGTTTGTGCGTAAATATAGTACTTAGTATAACAGAACTTACATAACTTAACTCTTTCTCTCCGTAATTATTTACGAGATTCTGGTGGAATCAACGCTGGTATCGTCAGTTAGGAGAGAAAGAGTTAACAATACAAATATAAAAACAACAAGTTAACTGTTTGTATAAATGTGTTAAAAATATGTAAAACAATTGCCTCCCCTAATAAAGAGCCTCAAGTGTTTGAGTGTTTAATAGTTAATAGTTGTAAAAGTGGTGTATTTTTATGAAAAAGCTGCTTCCGTGCATGAATTAAAAAATTATATTTTTTGCTTTCAGAAAAGAAAAAAGTAATCGTTGCATCAGAACTTTGAATGGTCTAAAATATTGTGATGTCGGATTTTCACTATCTTTTCTAGCTTACGAGATCTATCTAAACGGGACGGACGGACAGACATTTCACACAAATATAATAATTTAATATAGTATATACCGGTAATAATAATAATTTTTTTTTAAAGTTTATTAACTATTGGTGATTAATTATTTCGTTTGGTATCTCGAACAAGGGAAAGGTATACGGCGGAATAAGTTGAATTAGTCCCCTTTTATATTTTGTAGATAGAAAAGTTTGAAACTAGCATTAGATAACTATAAAGCCTTCTATTATCATAATTACTTTCACATCTTTAAATTCCCCAAATGAAAAAAAAAATATGTTTCTTTGCTTGTTTACTATCTAATGTTATTCTAAAATCTACATGATAGTAGAACAATGAAAATAAGATGTTCTTACTTTAAAGAACAAAAAGCAGGAAACAATGTATTACAATCAACAGTTGAATTAACATGGAGGGAAAAAAACAAAAGAAAGAATGGGAACCAAATGTCACAATCCAAGCACCGTCACCACCATTGCAATAAACCTGATAAAAGCAGTTCCTTACATCAAAGCCGTCCAAGCCGATTGTACACTGACTCTAGCTGAAAACACGGGTTAATGTTAAGAAGTTAATATAAAGTCTGATATGACGTTTAGGATAGTTTAACCTTTTTATTTATACGAAATAACAGTTGTTGTTTTTTTCGCTTTGTTGTCACCACTGAGGGCTCATGTAAGGAGGCAGGCCACAATTGGTCATTAGTCATGGGCCCAGGTGTAATGAAATGCCTACGCGTCATGCAGTGCCGTTTTTAGAGTTGAAACGTCCTAAATTTATTTGAGATATGGGGCCCCATAAAAGTGCAGATATTGTATGTAAGTACAAAATCTTTCTGGCTAAACTGTAGCTTATGTTGCATATATGTAAGTATGGCCCTGGCCCAATGGTTGTTACGCCATCGTGAGCCCCTAAATTGTCGTGGGCCCGGGTTTATTGAACCCCTACGCGCCATGGATGCTACGCCACTGCAATAGAGATGATTGTGTATTATCTATTTTGGAGTTGTTTTTTTTTTTTTTTTTTTGCATTTACTAAAATTTATATTAAATCATAAAAATTAATCGTTTTCTAAATTTTATAATTAATTTTACCATTTATCGTCGGGAAAATATAATATTGTAGCCAGTAGCGTCACGGGGGGGGGGGGGGGGTGCGGGGGGTGCTGTCTGCACTGGGTGGCTACCACGTATTTTCATTACAGTTATCAATAAACGTTTGAATATAACCCAATATTATTATTATTATTATTGTCATTTAAAGACTTCGTATCATTTTCTAATAAGGACCTTTTAAAATATATACCGTATTATTGACATATATCAATATCGATTTAAAACTTTTGAAGAAGACATTTCAAAATGACTCCGCTTACGTGATTCTACTCGAATGGTCAAAATTCTCTCAAGTTTTTTTTACATCGTTAAGTTGACGACCTTTGTGTGACAAAAACTAAAACGTTCGCGGTAATGATTATTACTAAACACAAAGATTACCTATATCATGTAACTATATGTAACTCAAACATCCCTAGCCTAATAGTATTGGCCAATGATACCTCCTTTTTTAGTAGACATAATTTAGGCGACCTTAATATTTTTTTTTACTAGGAAGAATAGTGCGCGCAGATTCCAAGAAAATACTTAATCATCAGAACGCCCCAGTCCGTTATACTTTAACATTGACATGGGCTCTTGTTACTACGGGAAGAAAAATGCGCCACAGAAAGAATTTATGAAGCTCAGAACGCAGGAAAACGCTTGGCGGAGCTAACAGCGCTTACCCAGAATACCTTGCTGGATGGATAGGGAACCTGATGCCTCTCTAATGCTATCTCCAGAAATAAATTTTAGGTTATACAAAAAAATTAAAAACCATCTAGAAAACACTATTTCTGAAAAGTAAAAGACTTAACGTTTAACGGAGCGCCAACGGTAAAAGTTTGAGAAACACTGCTCATTAGATGTCTCTCAAACTTCAGAAGTTTATATTCGGCCAGTCCTACCGTTTCTTAATTTAACTCTTGCTCTCCGTAATTATTTTTCCCGTTTCGATAGTATTATTCATTTTGCTCATTGGTATTTCACTATCCGGTTCTGATTAAACTTCAATAACTTTTGTGTTTGTTATCAGAAAAATGTTTTATTTGGTATCGAATTATAGGAGAATGCATGATCTTTTTACACAACCATTAAAGTTTTTAACTCCAAAATCAATTTAGTTTAATGGGGGTCAAGTTGGCATCGTCAATAAGAAGAGAAAGAGTTAATGTGACCTTCAAATTTTCTTATGTGAGAACTAATACAATCTAGACTTAAGGAAAATGAGTTTCTGAAGCTCATAAATGTAAAAAAAAAAAAAAAGGCATTAGGGAGCTTTAAGCGCTACCACAGACAAATTGCTGAACAAAGGGGCCGGCAAACGTACATGTTCTAGATTAGATGGTAGAGTCGAAGTTTGAACAACACACAGCACATAATGTTATATCGTTTTCGTCTAAAAGTCTAACAAAGGAAACATGTTCAGATGATGTTAATTCTGTTTCCAATTTTAATAAATTTGCATTGTAAAATATGCAATAACTATTGAATACATGTCTCGTAAACGATGGAATTTTATACTAGAATTGACACTCATTTAACATTATTTGAGCAACAATCAATGAAATTAGGTAATTAGCTCACTGTATTGGTTCAAAAAAAAAAAAAAAAAAAGAACAAACTAGCGATTAGTGATAAATGGGACATTTTAGAGAGAGTTGAGGGGTGTCCACCCTGATCTAACCGCACCGGGTGACACCGAGTCACCGACCCTAGTGACGCCAGTGATTATAGCTACTGAATTATTTTTGATTTGTTATTATAATCTCTTTATCCATAAAGATACAAATGCATTTATTATCGCACTAGCCGTTATAGATAATGAGCTTGAAAGTAAGCTTCTGGATCACGTACAAGAATGATGGAAACATAGATCTATATCTAGATCTAGGTCCTATGTAGATCTATAAGGATCGTCTTCATAATCAATACAATTAATATGAATAAGATTTTTTAAAAGTCAGTAGATCTAGATTATCACAAAAAGTAGCAAGGAAAGAAATCTATCTTGTGGCACTGTTTAGTTTAAGACTTTTTTTAATTGATTATGTTTATGTTGTTTTAAGTAGATAGGGCCTATTTTAAAAGCATTATAATACTCATTGACTAGCTGATTCAAAGAACTCTGCCACTTCTATTAACACGTTTTTTTTCCCGCTTAAAATGTCGAAAACCGGCGTTGATTTAAATTTTTAAAACTTCATTTCTCTTTTTAATTATCTATTTTTTTTAAAAAACTAAAAACTGCGCATGGACCTCATTCATGATAATATTGATAAAACAATGGGGGAAAAACGTATCACGTGACAGCCTTTCAAGAATTACGTTATTGTATAGAAGAGAGAGAATCACGTGGCTAAATGTTGTTTGTTTACGTTTGGTGAATGAGGTCCATTGATTTTAATTCACCCCCCCCCCAAGTAATAACCAACATTTAGAAAACGTTTGGATTTTTTTTTAAAGAGCTAACATTTTTCCAGATCAATTTATTTTGACCTAGATTTAGTTAATCAGAATGTTGAAAGATATAATAAAACATTTACAGAATCTATAAGTCGCTCAGAACAGATTCAACGTACAATCCCTTTATGCCACATATGTAAAGTAGGCCAACTCCTTTCAGGACTACCGATCTATAGATGTTGTAAAGGGTAAAGGTCAGCATAATGACCAACTCCTTTACTTTCCCCAACTAATGCCAGTTACCATCATAGTTGAGTGGACTCAGAAAAAAATAATTCCGAAATTCAAAATACCTCATCACCAAAGACCCATCTGTTCGGAAGCTAAGCGCTTCACTCAGCAAGTGGGTGTAATGTTAATATTAATAGATAGATATTGACATGGCCTCCTTCAGTCGCGAAGCGACTATTGATCAATATTGATCACCTCATGGAAATGATATGAAAAGTTGTGCATTAGATGTCGAAACTATGTCCGTATACAGCAGTTCCCCCCCACCTTCATTGCAGCTGATGTGACCAAAGGAACGGCAGGTACCTTTAGGCCTACTGTTTTGGAGTCAGTGGTGTTTCTGGTTTTGACAGGACAATGACAATTGTGCAAAGTTTCAACTTGATCCTAGAATGGGATGTGTGAGAAATAACATGTACAAGAATTGTACCACACAGACTGAAAGAGAGTTGATATAAGCTTTGTAGAAATGCATTCAAGTTTAGAAATACAACTTAATGACTAAAAATTAATAATTTTGTGACTGTTGTCATCACTAATTAAAATTATATAAAAAACAAACACTATATTTTCAGATTAATAAATTGCTTTTTTTTTCTTCTGCAAAAAAAATAATGTTAAATCAGTATAAAGTAAAAGATCACATGAATCTCAAATAGATGTTTCTTTTAAAATTGAAATGGATATCTAAAAGCCTTGTAATTGAGAGTCAGAACGGGGGTTACATGAAAAACAAATACACAGACATACAGTGAATTTTCAGTGGATAAAGTAGTTTGGTACTAGAGCAACATCTATTTTAACAAGTTCTGTATTGGTCGGGCATGGGAACGGTTTAATCCTCAGAATTTCATTACAATTTATGAATTGAATAGTTCAGAAGACAGTACTTAGCAATATGATGTAGAATCTAGATGTAGATGTATATAAATGGCCATGCGCACAGTATACCCTTACATTTAAGTCTGATAACATGTGAAACACTTAAGTCTGCTTCACTTCACCATTATAGGACTAAAAAAAAACCCAAGCCTTTATGTTTGAGAAAAAACAAAAGAATGGATAGTAACACAAGAGAGTATTTACAAAAACAACTACTTAAGTTACTAAACTATAAAACACTTCTTAATTACATTCAGAAATTGAGATGTACTGTAGATATGTTTGCATTAAAAATGTGCAAGGATAAAGGCTTGAAATAAAAACAAAATTAATTGCCCTTCTAGGAACTAAATTTAAAGAACCATTTAATAGTAATATGCAATACTGTTAGCTACAAATACTCTCTAAAAATTAACTCATCAGTACACTTTTCTATTATCAGGTTTAGAAACTTAATTAAATTTAAAAAAATGGCTTAACACACTTTTCTAACAAAATTGCCTAAGCGTCCACTATTTTTAGAATACAACTTTTAATCAATGGACAAAATACACATTTAAAAAAAAATAAATCTATAACAAGTTAGAATAAAACTATGTTATACTATTCATTTAAGATACATACTTTGATTTTTAGCACTCAAATAATTTAAATAATTAGTTTCATGTGTATTTTAGGCCTACTATGCCAGATCAAAGGCACTATTTAGTTGAACTTATTTGGAAAGTAAGAAAGTATTAGGATAAATGAGAGGACACAATGAGTTTGTTGAAAACATATTAATTGTTTTGTTTTTTTAATTAACATTTTTTAATTTCATTTAGTAAATTTTGAAATTCAACTTTACCAAAACCAATAAAACTAAAGACAAACCCGTAGTTAAATAATAATAGTTCAATATTAATTGATTATACCCAGATACACCTCAAATAACCAAAGACAACGATGTATCTTTGTTAATGCCTTAGCTATTTTTCAAACTTTAATTCAGACTTAAACAAATCAGTTCTAAAATAATCCAGCGTACAATCACACTTGCTGTGATCACAATTTTTCTCTTTTAAAAGTAATCTTTCTCTTCCTGCTTATTTTTAACTTATCTTCAAAACAAATTTAATTAAACTTTTAAGTAAACAGAACATTTTTTAAAAATCTTCCTTACATCAAAACTTTGTATCCATGATCTATAACATACATTTATACAGCACACTTAAAAATGAATTGTTCACAAAAAATATAAATAAATAAAACATGGCCTCTATTATTAAATTCATTAAACAGCTCAGCCAGTTGTTCCCACAATTCAACCTAGCTGAGTGTATTTATTTGTTTAACAAAATGATGTTATGATAACAAATTCAACTAAGGTGCCAGAATGAGAAAAAATCTCTAAGAACTACGCAACTACCATACAATCATGTGACTTATGTTTTATGAGGAAGAGAAGACAACTTTTGTAAGTTGTTTATCATTTAAGTCCCTTTGAAGCTAGAAATAAAATCTCTAATGAAAGCCAATTTACAAATGCAATGCTTGAAAATTAGTCACAAATTTTTAAATAAAAAGAGAAATAAAAAGAGAAACAAAAAGTCATATGATCATGAAATCAATCATTTATGAAGACTTACTTATCACCTAAGAAAGAGTCGATATATCATAGTTCTGTTTTTTTTAAGATGTGAATAAATCAAAATGTATAAATGTTAGTACAAAACTTGTTCGTATGGGACTAGTGGCCAGTTTGTAATTTTTTTTCTTTACATAATTTAAGATGCCTACACCTCTTAAAATGCTGAAGCAAGTGGCAGATGACACTATAGGTTGAGAAGGCATGCTGACTAATACACTCAGATTGAAGATCTGGCTAAAAAATCTATTTAGTCTTTAGAAAGCCAATTTTGATGTTTTGACAATGCTAATGCTACACTAGCCTATAAATCAAAAACACCCCACAAGTAAAAGCATCTTTTATATTTCTATTTTAAAATATATATCCTGTATAATGTATATAAAAAAACAATGTCATAGTGATAGTGTGAGATTATACAGAACAAAAAACATTTGTGTGTCTTTGTAAATCAAACTAAAAATAAAAACAACCAGTGTCACCACCTATATGCATTGGTCAAATGTTAGCAAAATCAAATGTAAAAAAAAAATGTATGTAAATATAACAATGGATTATTAGCATTTCAGTAAACAATATATAGATATAAAAAATTAGGAATAAAAACTGAGAAAGAATTATTTGCGTTATTCAATGTACATGATCCATTTATTCATTTTCTTGTATAAAAAAAAAATAATACAATTGTGACAAAATATGATATTGGATAGCTAGTTAACTTTTTTTCTTGACATTTTGATATGGTACTCTAGTAAGAATAGGTATGTTTTAACTAGATAAATGTATCTTAGAATTCATGAGATCAAATATAGCTATATTTTTTCACTTCAGAATGATTTATAACAACAGAGTTTCTTTCACTCAATTTCTTACTTCTTACTCTAGGGAGGATGTAGACATTGGAAAGCCATAATTTGTGTGTTTCACTTCAAATTGTGCAGAAAAATTTTTTATTTGTAAGCACAGGTTCAATTGTAAGTTAATTTTGTTCATTCAATGTTATGCATTTTAATCATAATTGCTGTCACCTCATTTGAATCAAAATTATCATAATTGATATAAAAATTATTGCCTATCTTATTGGTGCAATGTCACACCATCATAAATAATGTGGTTTAGCCAGAAATAATTAAAATTTTGTAGCAAATGTTTTCTTTTTTTTCATCTTCAGACTGAGTTTGCTAAAACAAGTAGGAGAAGGGCAATAGTGTTAGAAGAAATGACTTCTATCTTTAGTTTTCATGATATAAAAATCCTTAGTGAAAGACATGTTTTATATATTTGATAAAAGACAAAATTTGATGACAAAATTTAGATATTTTTTAAACCCAAGGCATATCTCAAATATAAATCCATATTAGTATTCATTCACCTTTTCAAAATATTTAAAGACATTTTGAAATTTTAATTTCTTTTTTAGAAACAAAAAAGGCAGTAAATTTGTAAACATTTTATCAAAGGCATTGCTTGATGGTTGAAGTCAAACTAATCAATCACTACAAACATATCTCATTTGAAATATAAAACAAAAAATGTATTGCTAAGATGATATTGGGAATGACCTCCATTCCCCAATGACATTTCACTAATACTAGTTTTATAATCTCTTGTTGAGAGGTACTAGAAGCAATCAACAAAGCTGCTTTAGACTGAATAAGCATATTTGTTTATTAAAGATTCAGACACTGAAAGTTTGTGATTTTCAGTTCACAGAAACTAGCTCAAGAGGATTAGTTTCTTAGTTTATACTTCTGCCTTTTTTAACAAATGTTGCTTGTCATGTATGATGTATCACGTGGTCATGGTTTTTTTTTTCTGGATGACACAAGTCATAGGGTCATGGTCACTTCATCAATTGAATTATCATTTTAGCAATAGGACAAGAATGCTTTCACTTTTAATTGTTATAAGTTGCTCCGATTCAAAAAGCTTTTCAGGGACTAGCCTTTAATTAACTATAAATTCTTTTGAAAAAAACAACAACAATATTATTATTTTTTAAAAAATGCTAGCCAAATTAGCAAAGGAAATAAATGTGAGGTCTACAATAGAAACCATTTCTCTGCAATGCTAAACTTGATCTTAAAAATGCAAACTAGGTTCTAGTCAGTTAGATATTGTATCTGGTTCAGGAATGAAAGCAAACAGAAGATAACCAATGTCTCCAAATTTTGGTACAACTTTTTGAAGATCATCTGGTAAACAGTCACAGAATGTCTTTTATTATTGCCACTTTGTGCAGCACAAGTAATACTGAGATCAGAATAAAAATATTTTTTTTTATGTAGCTTACTGAATGTCCTTGACTTTTATGTTGACATATTTCAATGTTACAGTGGCATAAGGGTGAGCCGATTCTGAAAAAGAAATATGTGTACAATTAACTCTTTCAGTGCGGCGTTACTCTCAGCGAGTAACTTCACTAGCGCTTGTCAGTGCGGCGTTACTCTCAGCGAGTAACTAGGTTTATAAAATTTATTTCACTATCTTTTTTATGTTAAACTTATTTATTTCTCTCTTTTTTTAAAAAATTTCCGGATGTGGGAGTGATTGTTCTTTGTTTTGGTAGTAAATTCGATACAGTACCAACACGTTTTTTTTTAAAAAGCCAACACTGTGTTTATGGTTCCTCTTTTTTAGTTTATTTCCCGGGACCCAAAAAATGTAAATAATACAATTTCTTAGTGCATTCGTTCATCTTTTATGAAATTGAAAGTGATTAAATGTGTTTAGTTTTTTTATTTTCTCAATAACTATGGATCAAATGTTTATTTAAAAGGTTTAATCTTTCAGTAAATTGATTTTTAAACTAATTTTGCATATAAATCTATTTCCTTTTTCCATGCTCAGTTTAAAATTAATGAAAAAAAAAGTTTCTTGAATAACTAATTTTATTTATACATTTGTAGCCTATTCATTTTCCTTTAAAATCAAATCAAATATGTTAGTTTAATTAGTAAAATAAAAAAGTTATGTTAGTTTTAGTAACACTACCCCCTGGAAAATTTGTGGTCATCCCGGAAAACTCCATTTTTTTAAATCAAAATAATTCGGACTAAAAGAGTTAAATAATGTGAACATTTAACAAAATCAAGCATACAAGTGATAAAGATGAAGAAATATTCAAGTTTTGACCAAATACTAAGCATCTAAGATTTCTTTGCATGACAAAGGGTTTGTTTACAACAGGGGAAACTTGTGTTTAATAGCCAGCAGAATTAAAAACTTGGCTCCACCTTAACACTACCATTTTGATGTCCATGTATGGTTCGAGATGACCGCATCCCTTTTATGAACCATGCGACCTGGGAAAGGATTTTATCCCGTGGCCAGGATGAGAAATTGGCTCTTCACCAACCCCTCTGTCTGCAGTCCCCTTAACCAGATGATCATTTAATCACATTTGTTTCATCATGGGACACAGTCCCTTGAGCCAATGACATGAGTTCCTCCTCTCATGCGAGGCCGGCCTCCATATGCCTATAAAAAGCCACTGCCCCAGTGGGAGGACCATCACCACCCGTAGGGCCTTCATTTGGGAATGAAGCAATGGGTTTCGGACTGGTTAGCAAGCCTTTCTCACATCCCCACCACGTGCAGATACACTCGCTGGAGCATACAGTGGTAGCTCACTGGGAGCCATGTTTGCTCTCGTTCTTAGCCTTTACGCTTCCCCAGGCAGATGTTTCCACCAAGGTGCCACACTGAGGCAATGAAAGCTGGAATCCTCTGCCTTAACACTACCAAACTGGTGGACCGCTTTTTCTGTAACTTCCAAAATGGCCACTATGCCAGTGGACAAAGGGGACAGTCTGTTTCAGGGGCTCAGGGCTGGTAGGATTAAATTGGAGCAGCTTAGGAAAATAAGCACTACTTTCAAAACTTCTCTTCCCCAGGATTAACTTTCTAGCTTTAACCACTTACTCCATCAATACTGTCCAGAGTTAGCAAGATGTCATCGTCACTAAGATCCAAGCTATCGTCAGATTGGTTGACAGAGGTCAGAAGTTGCTCATCAGCCTCGCTTTGTATGCCTGAGGCTCTGGTTCTGAGTAAAGAAGTCAATGGCCTGGTGTAGGTGCCCTGTGATTCCTCATGGACCAACTCGCTCTGTTGCTGGACAAAATTGATAAACACCTGAAAGAAAGACAATGCATAAAGAAGCTATTTAGGTGCACAAGACAAGCGTAACAAAAAATTACACCTCTGACTAATAAACACAAAGGATCTGTAAAAATAATTGTTTTTTTGTGATGCAGTTTAACAAACAAGAAAAAACATTTATTATGCTTTAAAAAAACAACAAAGCTTAAATTCAGTGTAATTGTATCAATTTGGATCAGTCATATAATTTAATTTGTAATAAATCTACACAAACAATAATAAATCTGTGCAATTACAAATATTTTAACCAATTGTTTTTGTTTAGGGCAATTTCATGCTTTTAGCTTTCTCAATGCGCTATGGTCCTATTACTTGGTCTTAATCAGTTGAGAAAGGATGGATGGGGGGGGGGGGGGGGGGGGGGGGGGGGGAAGAAGGAGGTATCTGTGTGAATGTTACTGTGATCATTTTTTAAATTCATTTAAAAACAAACTTGTTCACTCAGGGCTCAAGCTTCCTCAAGGGAACTAATTCAACTTATACCACCAAATCTGTCAATACTAGACAAAATAATTAATTACCAATAATTGATTAACTAATTGTTGTTTGTTTTTTTAAATTTTGTTTGTCAACAAGAAATAATTGTGCAAAATTTCAACTTAATCTGAGATTGGTTGTAAGAGAAATAATTTGTGCAAAATTTTTACTAAACAGACTGAGTTGATATCAACTTTGTAAAAAAAAAACAATAACAAACAAACAAGCTAAAATAAAAAGTAAACATTATATATAAGAGTTTGGAAAAATAACCTTGACTCAACCAACAACATGCATGCAATATTGTTAATAAGTCATTAGGTTGAATTTCACTGAACTTCAAATCATGTCTCCACCAAGATTTGAACCCGAGACCTCTAGGTTTGGAATCCACCCTGGACCACTTCTCATTATTATTAAGAAAAAGATCCGCTGAATTTTCTTTTTTTTTTAGCCAGAAGTTTATCTTTGGGTTCTTTTGTAGTTTGTTCTGTGGAAGGATTTATATGAACTACCCCAGGCATTGGTCTGAACTATTCGTACTCTGCTATATGAAGGTAAACCCATAATGAGGACTTTTCTCAAGAGTACAGTCCACCACTTACTTTCCATCTTGGATACTCTAGAAGAGCTCTGAATTTGAGAGAATAAACCATTGGCTAGTCCAAATAGTAACGTAAAGTTCCCTTTTCCTCAACTAAAGTCAGGAAACCGAAATTCAATATCCCAGTCATCACCGAGATTCAATCCCAGAACCCCAGGTTCAGAAGCCAAGCGCTTAACCACTCAGCCACTGCGCCCCATTTTGGGATCTTTGGGCGCCTCTGAGTTCACCCAGCTCTAATGGGTAAATGACATTAGTTGTGGAAAAATAAAAGCAGTTGGTTGTTGTACTGGCCACAAGACATCCCCAAAAACCGTTTGCCACAGAAACAGATGACCTTTACATCATCTGCCCTATAGACCACAAGGTCTGAAAGGGGAACTTTAGTCCAAATAGTCTCAAATGCTTCTCACACGTCATACATAGTTTACTCATGCCCAAAAACTTCTTAATAAAAATGATGAGATTATTTTGAGGACTATGAAAACGAACCAATCTACACATAATTTTGAAAAAATATTTCTTGTTTGTTTACACACCTTCTTGATGTTGACCTGAAGAATGGGTATGTTAAAGTACATTTGCTGGATATTAAGACATTATATAATAACATTGACTTGATATTAGACGCAGAATTGACTGACATGTCTTTATGTTCAATATAAAACTAAACAAACTCTTTCCCTTACAACACCGACTGCCATGTTTTTTTGTGTGTTTTTTGTGTTTTGTTGTTTTTCATTATCCTTTTAAAATCTTAATTATTATCTTAATTTATTGTTCATAAAAAGAATATATTCTTTAAATAATTACAATTTTTATTTGACATCACTATAAACCGTTTGACATCTCCACTATGAACTATTTTACTTACATTGTCTAATGTGTTTTGACTAACAGAGTAGTCCTCTATATCCAAGTTGGACTCGGCTTCCTCCAGTTTGGAGAACAACAGGGACAGAGACACTGGCTTAGTCTTCAGTTCATATTGCACTATGTTGTAATGTTCTTCCTGAGAAAATAGTCAATCAAATGTTTAAGGCTTTCATTAAATAAATTCTCATGTAATGCTTGATAAAAAAAAATGGGCTTGATCATTATGTTTTACATCGAACAATATGTATATATATATATATATGGAAATGTGGAGGAATTAGGTTACACGAACTGTCACAGCACCTCTACCAACGAAAATCAAGGAACAGATGAGATGAGAGTATATAGCAGAACATTACCTTTAATTCAGCATGTGGAATGTTTCTCTGGACAAATCGTAGCACATCTCTACGTGACCTCTCATAGTTAGGGCCTTTAACACGTATAGTAAATGTGTAGCCATCACCAAACCTGTTCTTCAGATGTGTGGCACTGCCCAGGCACTTGAATGTTCCATTGACCATGATTGCCATACGTGAACATAAGGCTTCACATTCTTCCATGCTAAAAAAAATAAGAACAAAAAAAGAAGCAAGGAATAATTATTTCTTTTATTATCATTTCAAATTAATAGATATTTCCTGTTAAAAAAAACAAAAAGAATAATACATTCTTTTGACATTTATATTCAGCTAGTCCTTCTTCAATTATATTTCAACATTTAAATTTCAAAGTTGAATATAAATATTTTTATTAAATTTTACGAAGCTGATAAAGTGAATCCTTTTTTGCTTGAATAGAAAAGTTCTTTCATAATTTTTGGCTTAGCAAGATAAAAATGTTTTTAATTTTAGTGTATTTTTGGGTGTACATTATTAGCATGTTTCCAAATAATGAATTTCACTTATTCAGGCTAAGTAGCTCAAATAATTTCCCCACCTATTTATATTAAACTCTGAACACATATTCTACAAGATAAAAAATGATTTCATCAGCCTCAAAGAATATGGAGCATAATTTAATCATTTGCCTAGTTTTCATCAATACATTTTAAGTTGTCATCTTCCTTTGTTAAAATGTAACCAATCCTGTCACTTACCTATGTGAAGTTAAAATAACAGATCGTCCATCCTGTACAAGACCAAGTATAAGGTCCCAAAGAAATCTTCTCGAATGTGGGTCCATTCCTGTGGTTGGTTCATCCTGGACAAAGGAATAAATAAATAAATAACAACCTTGTATTTCTTTAATGATAAACATGTGCATTATTAAATGTATTATGAACACATAGGTCACTATGAAAAAAAAAACAGATAAGTCCTCAAAACTACTCACATCAAGAATATTTTTATTTAATCTTGTGATGTTATTTTATAACTAAACTCATTCCATTTGCGATGTCTCCGTAGGATCTTGAAAATCACATGGAAAGAAAAAGTGTGCAATACTGAGATCCATGCGCGAACAGGTATTTCTAGCATCTTTACAGCCCTCAGACAATGCCGCTTGCGCTGGCTTAGAGATCTTCGCCGAATGGAGGATAATTGCATCCCAAAAGTCATCCTCTACGGACAACTTGCAACTGGCTCAAGAAAAACTGGTTGCCCCCACCTCCGTTACATAGATGTAATAAAACGGGACCTTAAATCAGTTAACATCAATACTGACTATTGGGAAGACATAGCTCTAGATGGAGAAAGACAGTAACCAAGAAAGCTATGGACAGTGCAAGAACATGGGTCTCAGCTCAGGAAGAAAAATGTACATTACGAAAAATGGACAGCTCCTCTACACCGAAGCAAAAGCCACCTTAACCTGCGATATTTGTGGACGGGAGTGTCTCTCCAAAATAGGGCTCCACAGCCATATGAGGAAGTGTGTGAGATGAATGATAGTCGTTCTACGGCTGAAGGAGGCCAACTATTTTATTACAATTTTTTTTTACACTATATGTCCAGTTCCAATAGGTTAGAACTAAAAAAAAACAACTATTAATCTATTTTATAAATAAATCAACAAAAAAAGTTTTTCATTTTAAATAGTCAATACCAACAGTCTACGATTTTAGGATGTTCATTCGCTGACTCTGGTGCCACAACACAGCAGAATAAGTCAAATTTAAGGTATTTCCTTACAATAAAGTTACAAAGCACACAGTAAACATTACCATAAAAATGATTGGAGGGTGCCCAATTAGAGCAATGGCAGTAGACAACTTTCTCTTGTTGCCACCGCTGTAAGTTCCAGACAAACGATCTGCAATCTTGGTAAGTCCAAGTTTGTTAATGGCCCACTCCACCACCTATACAAACACAAAGATTAATCAAATTATCACCTTAAGAAAACATGATCACAGCAATAAAAACATCTCAGTTGTAAAAACATTTCAGTTGTAAACTACACGTAGCCAGAATGTTTCAGCTAGAAACTGTTTCAAACATTTTAAAGTAAAAACACCATTAGTTTACACATTACTTATGGTAGCTACCCAATTTTCATTGGTCAAAGTGAAAGCTTGGATGGTCAGTGTGTTAGCCCCATAATGACCTAGTCACAGAAGCATGAGAAATTTTGCAATAGCTGCATCATATACAGTTAGGTCATTTTACAGTTAATAATGTTGACAGATTGAATACAAGCTGCAACAATGCAGAAAAGAACTGACCATTGTCTCATCACTAGGTGGTATCCCTCGTATCCTGCAGTACAGTTGAAGGTGTTCTCTGGCTGTCAGCTCATCATACAAAGAATCAAACTGAGGGCAGTAACCAATACTCTGTTGCACTTTCTTTAGATCCTTCAAAATGCTGCGTAGATGTTACAAATAAAATTGTAAACAATATTTACATTCATTCCTCCCATATTATGTACTATATTTGAAGTTTGAATGTACAAAATGTTATGGCTGAGTGGTAAAGTTCAAAACTTAATGGAATCCAAGAATTTTAAATCAGGAAGTAAGAGCGCTGAGTTATTTTACATTGATCTATACTATGGGGTTAGTCATTACATCACAGCATATTTATTCAAAAATGTAGGATTATTTCACCTTTTTAAAGATTGAAACAAATGTATCTTATAGGATTGTGCTAATATATAGTGAAGAACTATCTCAGTAAAATCAAATGAATCAAGTCATATTGGATGAAATCGCTAAAAGAATAAGCTGCGGTGCCTAAATAATTACAGGCTTGAAAAAAAATACACTACCTATATCCATTGAGATAAGCATTGCCAGACGTGGGCTCCAGGTCTCCAGTAAGCATTTTAAATGTTGTCGTCTTGCCAGCACCATTCACACCTAACAGGCCAAAGCACTCACCAGGTGGCACCCCGAGACAGACCCTGTCCACTGCCAGCTGGCGACCTAACTTCCGAGTTTTGTACACCTAAAAAAATTAATTTATATTTATTAACAACAGTTGAACCTAAACTAAAACTAAAATTACAATGCAGAAAGATCAGATTTTTAAGCTAGATGGAACATACATCTCAAACCAATACTAGATTTAGCATAAGAGAGAGTGAAAGACACCAAAAATACATGCAGAGATTAAAAAGACAAGGATTACTTTACTTCAAAAATAATGATTCCATTTTTTTAAATTAGTTGAATAAAAAGTTTTCTTTAAAATACAATGAAATAAATATGTCCTTACTTTTGTCAGGTTTTCCAACACAAGAGCATCATATTTTCCATTTCCTTTGAGAACTCTTTTCCTCTCTGTTGCCACATCTTTATCTTCTCCAGCAAGTGATGAGTGGGTGACCTTACTGCGCCTGTTAATTAATGAGGCATAGCATCTAAAATAAGTTTTTATAACCTTATTGTTTTTTTTGTTTTTTTAGGTTCGGGGTCGCCACTGTGATGTGCTTGTTCAGTCTGTCCTGAGGTCAACTCTAGATGACTTGAATTTCAATTAATTACTCTGCAAGCGTTTGAGTTTTATTGTTCAGGTGTATTCAGTGTAGTTGATCAACAATACAGAATAAACAAGACGATTGATTTAACGAGTAAAGAGATGTAGTCAACACTGATGAACAGTTCATACTATATTTATTCTAATAAAAGGCCACAGTAAAAATCTCTGTCAACTAAACACGTCTTTACCCTAGAGGATTCTATCGCTAACTGATTTTCCTGTCTCTAACACAAAATATCCCAAACGTCACTAGTCCCGTTCAATACACGTCTTCTATGGTGCGTCGCTAAAAAACTAATACTATAAATAAGGTGTCTAACACTGTCTTCTGTTTTAAAGTTAATATTATGTAATATGATTTATTCAATGATCTTTTCAATAAATGTATAAATAATCATCCTGAGTGACAGTCGCCTGATTTCTGTGGCAAATTAATAACCAGTTTTCTTTATACTAGGGCTGTGTTGGCTGCTGGTTAAGCACTTGACTTCCTAACCTGGGGTCATGGGTTTGAATCTCGTTGAAGACTGGGCTTTTGAATATCAGGATTTTTAGGGCGCTCCTGAGTCCACCCAACTCTAATGGGTACCTAATTTTAGTTGGGGAAAGTAAAGACAGTTGATCATTGTACTGGTCACATGACATCCTGCTCATTAACCGTTGGCCAAAGACCTTGACCTCAACATCATCTGGCCTATAGATTGCAAGGTCTGAAAGGGGAACTTTTAATTAAGTTTTTTTCTTTATACCCAACAAGATGAACAAATTTATTTAATTTTCTCAACCCTTCCATTACAAATGTCAGGTAAAGCTCATTGACTTATGGGACACTCTCTGAGAATTTAAACTATTGCCATCTTAAAACCTAAACTCTTACCGTGGCCGCATGAAGAACCTGTACTCACACATCAAGGTGATGATGAAGAAGATCAGACCAATGCTTGCCATGGCAACCAGATGGCAGGGTATCAGATCCCATTCCATCGCTGATCTGATCTTATGAAATTGACCTGGGCAACAAAAATATAATCCTTAAATTAACTAAACCAAATTCACATTTGTTTGACGATGAAAAAAACAAATTTTAGTTCCTATTTATTAAGAGGATTTTTAACCAAAGCTGAACAAACCTGTTTTAAAGTAGTACTCATTCTTGTATTCATTAAAGGCCAGCTCCATCAGGCCTCGACCCAGGCAATAGTTGGGGAACATCATAAAAGCAACTTTCAATACATTATGAACTCTTTCCAAGTCCTATCGAGTATACAATGAAAATTCAGTTTATGTAGAGAAACAAACAAATAACAAACAAATAATAAATACAACTGTCTACGTTTTTTTAAAAATTAATAAAGATAACAATGGAGATACATCTTTCTCAGCTATTACCTCTTATAAATTAAAAATATAAGAAATGGCTGGTGAACAATTGTATTTGTTAAGCATCAGCTTTTTAAAATTAGAATGATTATCTAACACAAAATAAAGTAAAGAGGTGTTCAAACTCAAATTTCTCTTAATATTCTTAACATTTTTAAATTATGCATTGTGCTACAAATCTGCAGAGTTAATCTGCAAATAAAAAAACAATTTTTTGCACAAAAGTTAATAAAGATGCATCTCCAGACAAAAGAAATAAAAAGCACACTTTAAACTTGCTTGTAATGTAACAATGGCATCTGCCCTATATTTGCCAAAAATGGTAGCATACTAAATTGGCCTAGTTACATAAACAAACTTTCACTACAGTGTAAAACTATTTGGCTTAACTACATTATTGATGCTGAAAGTGAAGTTTTTCAATGCACATTCCTTTTCAATAAGAGTCCACTTGTAAAAAAAGACTTAAGGAAACAGATTGTGACTGAACTGATAGGAAAAAATGTTTATTTTTTGTCATAATTTCACTTACAATTTATTGGTTAAAAATGTGTTTTTTTTCTTGATAAGATTACTTTATCTGCATATGATTTATGTTCTCTAAGTATAACACTTAACTTTAATCGCTTAAATAAATAAAATGACACTTCTTTCTAAGCTCTGTATACTAGCCTTTGTGAGTAAATGAAACATGCCAGAATGGATCATTAATAAGTGTTGTTGTTTTTTTAATAAGGATTTTTAAAAATTACAAGTTTTAACATTTGTAAAATTGCTCATCATTGGTGCAATGACTTCATGTTAAAGAAATGCCACTTATTATCATTGTACTGTTAATACCTTGATACCTATAAACATTTTTCACTTCATAATATTTAGCATACACATCAAAATAGTAAAAATAGGTGGATATAGAGGGAATCAATTAACAATTAGAAAGAAAATAAAGGGCTGAAAATCTGATGACAGATTAACTTGAAAAAAAAAAACCAGTCAATCCAATACTCAGCAACTTACATGATCATATGAGAAAATCTCCAACAGGAAGCTGCAGACTATACAAGTGATGCCAGTGAAGAGGTTGATCACAATCAGAGCAATGTAGGCAGTGCTGGGTTCTTTGAACCAGAAAGAGGCTGGGTACATGAGTGGAGTCATGGACCATCTAACCGAAAGATCATACAATAAAACAAGTTTTTAACTTCAACAGCCAAGCATGACTTGAAACTATTGCTCAGCCCTCAGGATGACAGGAGTTTTTGTTATCTAATTACACTGGACGAACTAAATAAATTGCTGGATTTTCAAATTATATCTCCAGATTCACTACTTGTTGTCAGCCTAAATGAAACTTTGAATTTTTGCTGGTTTTTTAAATGTCCTTCTGACTACTTGATATAGTGCTAGCAAGCTAACTTACCCATACATTAGGAATAAAGCCACCACTGCTGGTAGATTACTAGAAGAGACATAAGCTGGAATTTGAAATATCAGGAGTATCATGATGCACATAAATGCTGGGATCACATAGTTGGCCTGGTGAATAACATTTTATTAAAAAGAATATTGGCATAAAAAAAAAAAATATAACTATTAATTTTTGTAATTCAAATAAGGCAGATGCCATCAGACTGATGATGAGCAGCTTAATATTCACAAAGTATATGGGAGGAGTGTTGAACAAGAAGCTAGAAAACATCAAGAATTGTTTGTTTATAACCAATGAATGAACTTAAAATACTGCAGCCTTGTAAACATATTAAAAAGATCTATGCATGTTCACTAATACTTTAAACCCTTCATTCATAAACAAGAAAATAATAAGCAAATATTTAAAAATCCCTTTAAAATAACAAAGCTTATCTAAAGGGGAAGAACTCCGTCCTTAAAACTATATCTAACTATAATGTACACGTTATTGGCCTTATTCATTATCAAACAAAATAATTAATTATCAATTATTTAATTGACTAATTGAGTATTTTTGTTTATTGATTCATGTTTTGTTAGTTACAATAAATAATTGCTTCAAGAATCAACTTGATTGGAGAACGTGTGAGGGAGAAATAGCATTAACAATTATTTAAGGGACTAAACCTAACAAATTTAGCCATATCAGTGAATACTGAAGTATCAGTTTCCCTTGTTGCTATTAAACAAAATAATGAATTACCAGTAATTAATTGTCTAATTGGTTACTTTTTTTTATTGATTCATGTTTTGTCTATGTCAATGAATAATTGTGTATAGTTTGAGCTCAATCCGAGAAATAACGTTTACACACTTTTTACCAGACAGACAGAAAGAGTGAGTTTATATAAAAGCTTTAAAAAAAGGGCCTGTTATTCATAAAGTGCCTCACCATATCCCAGACATAGTTTCCGATCCAGTACATGACAGGGTTCAGGCCCGTGACAAACTGCAAGTGTTTGGATTTTGTTGATCTCTCATACACAAGAAAAACCACAAAGCTAGCAGGAACAAAGGACATGGCAGCAATGATAAAGATGGAAATAAGGACATCAGAACCCTCAAGTCTGTTGAAATACAGAAATAAATATTTGTATTAAACACCAAACAGACACAACACAACAATGAAGTAAATGTATCTGTAACATAGGTCTAACCTTAACAAAATCATGATCAGCTTCAAGAACACTCCATATTTAGTTTATTGCAAAAATACTGGAAGCTTTTTTTTTTTGCCTGTTTCTTAGCAATAATGAAATATTAGTTTTGTCTTGAGGTAATGATCCTTGTTTTTATAAGCCCTCCTTTAAAAATCATCTACCATTTAGACATAGATTTTTTTACATAAAAAAAACAAACAAATATTTCAAAAATAGACTCCATAACTTACATGTAATCAAGGGAAGATAACTGACTATTGGTTTCATTCCAAGGGTGGTTAAAGAGTGTGATGCCGTATGCTGCAGGGTTTCCTTTACTCTCTGGAAGGTTGGCCCTCAGTATAGCATTGTTCAGGACATTCAGATAGACTCCCATGGCATGGTAGCCTTTATGGTTGAACCACATCTGAACAAAAAAATTGAATGAACATTTGAATTTATAAGCAAGGAGATCTCTATGAGCCAAACCTAATGATTGAATCCTTGGTTTCACCACTTCCCGGTAATAATCTATAAAAATGTGACATTTTTTAATAAACTGAAAAGATAATGAGCTTCTTACAGTAGCAACATTCCTGACTGCCAGTTTTTTAAACAGAGTGGGTGCATTGATTCCAAAGCTTTCTGGTACGTAGTGCTTCACTAAACCAAATGATAGAGCACCATATCTGAAACATAAAGAATATATATATATATTTGATTTGGTCCTGAACCTCCATGTGCTCTTGTAGAAGGATTCCATTATTGAGATGGTATGCTTTTAAAAAAAAACTAATGTTCTTTTCATAACTATACTTACCCCTTTGTTGAGGGGGGGGGGGTACATGTTTGAGTGTGTGTGTAAGTTTTATTTTTTAATTTTGAGTTATGAATGGGACATGGGAATTGTGTTTTTAACGCAGGTTTTTTTTTTAATTCCAAGGAGTTTGTTCTGTGTGTTATCCCAATAGTAGAGTTGCTGATCTGGTCCTGTGTGGGTTGGTCTCTGCATTATGATGAATAGTTTGGGTTTAAACTGTAGATATTTATAATATTGTACTACATTTTGTTTGTGCTAATATAAGCCAGCTGTAGTTTCTATACCTTTGGATTTTTAATACATTTGATAGTTCTAGAATCTTCATTCTATTGCCTGTGTACCTAAAATTTCCTAACAATCTTTGAGAAAACATCTACATGATTTGATTTGGCACTATAATGTAAATAAACTCTATATTGTGTAATCATTTGATGGGTGTTTTCAAAGGTTCCTAGCAGCCTTTTACTATAGTTTGTGTTTGTAAACCATCTAAAACACTTACCTTGTGTCTAACTAGCCACTATCAGGCATCACCCTAGTCTAGTCTTGTGTCACATATACCCACACTGAGCCTATTATCGTACACAGGCCACCCGTCTCTTTACAGTTATTAGACCCCAGCATGCCACATTTGTATGTTTGGGGTCCCATCTTCAACCTTCAAACCCTATTCTTTACATTGGGAGCCTATGTTGCTTTTTACATTGGGAGCCTATGTTGCTCTTTACATTGGGAGCCTATGTTGCTCTTTACATTGGGAGCCTTTGTTGCTCTTTACATTGGGAGCCTATGTTGCTCTTTACATTGGGAGCCTATGTTGCTCTTTACATTGGGAGCCAATGTTGCTCTTTACATTGGGAGCCAATGTTGCTCTTTACACCCTTCAACTAATAACCACCATATAAGGATAAGCAAACTCCCTAGTGGACCTTTACGTTAAAAAAAATGCTACAATATATACTAAAATATTACAAAAGCATTTTGTTTTCTGAAACTTTAAATGTGTAAGTCTCACCTGTGCATCTCCATATCATAAGTCGTGTACAACAGATAATCCTGCATCTTCTGACCAGTGATATTATTCATTGTGTCCAGCGTGATTGCCCGCCAGTGTGGAGGCTTTTCGTAGGTGTCTCTTTCACATTCAAATCCAGTGCCGTCATCCTTACAGTTGCAGTTGCTTGGATAAAGGTGAACTTTAGAGTAGGATGGAGCTGAAAGAAAACATTTTTAATTTGACTAGGTTATTAGGTTATAAAAAAGACTGAATAACAAATGAAGAGATTTGAAACAGGATTAATACAGCTATTGAACCCCATGACGACCTGCTAAGTACTCTAGCTTACGCTCTATGGTCATATCACAAAGACCTTCCTTCAGGAAACAGTACCAGAAAAATAAAAAAGAGGCACACAGAGAAAGCAATAAGAAAACAACATAAAAGAATGGATGGGCCTGTCTTTGGAAGAAATTCTATCCAAGTCAAATGACAGATGGTCAACTGATCTTGTGTGGTGCTCCAACAGTTCAACAGACTAAGGGATAGGTGAAGGTGTAATTGGTCAAGGTAATAATAAAGTGTTTGACAATCAAGGAGAAATCCTTAAGTTTGAGTCCTTGTCAAAGCTTATAATTTTTAATCCTCACTATTAGAATGCGCCAAAGTTCACTTTGTATTAAAACACATCTGACATTTGTCAGGTTACCTAAAGCAATGAGTTGAACATATAATCCTTAAGAAAAAGGCTTCCTCTGGAAAAAAGGAATGACAGTAAGCATGGCTCCAATCTCCAACAAATATTCAAACTTCAAATATAATTTGACATTCTGAAGCATATACCAATTAAAAGCTAGCCACTAAAAACAAACAAAAAAAGCAACTAATTCATCATTAAAAACAAAAACATAACTTACAATCTGTATAAGGAATGCTAAAGTTCCAATGGTTGAAGTAGTAAAAGTTGGGCTCAGCATGCATCTGCCTGTACTTGTCAACCAACCACTGACAAGAGTGCTCAAAATCTGACCATTCAGTGCTGAAATTGCTGGAGATGTTTGGAAACTGCAGCAGACAGCTGCTGCCCACTCCTGAAGGGAGAGTCAGGCTGGCTTGAAGTCTGTAGGCATCAGCATCCAAAGGGTTCACACTGGAACTGAAATTGTATAATCACGCGATTTATATATTATACAAATATTACTGTTTGAAGTAATAAGGTTATAACTGAAAAATCAATGTCATAAAAATGGTTTAGTAAGAATGCATGCAATATAATATACTAGTCAACAAGCGGCGTAGCATATGCTGCTATTTTGCAGGGCCATTACCTTAGGCCACTGCAACCTATGCGACCGCAGTAGGCCCCGCACTTTTATAGGACCTGCGCAAATTTTAGGTGTATGAATTATTAAATTAAACCATTGTAAAACTTACCACAGATTTCCCGCGGCCTCCTGTCGATTTAACAGGAGGTCCTGGAAATATTCTGAAATTGCAAAATATACGAAAAAGTCCTGGAAATATCCAGAAATTATTAAAATCTTTTGAAAACTCATACAAATCTCCTAAAATATATAGACGAAAATTGTCATTTTGGGGTGTCATTCAATTTGGAAAATGCCAATCCTACATGCGATAAGTAAAAAAGGCATTATGCATTACCCATAATTGTGGAATCTGGTGAAAGAAGTTTCCTGCGCCTCAAACTTATGAATTATTACTTTAGGTCAACAATTCTCGAAGATAAATTGAAACGTAGTAATTCTTACTATTGAGCATGATCTATGTAGGAAATAAAATTTTTATGATATACTGTATGACTTGGCTACACACAAGGCTCGTAAAGTAATTCTGTATGTAGTAAAGAATGAATAAAATGCAAAGACAAATTTATTTTCTAATACAAACTCTTAATTTTCACTTATTATCCGTATTCCTACACAAACTTGGCTCCACGAAATCCGTTTCGCATAGGGCTCTACAATGGTTAAGTCCAGTTCTGCTATTTAGTGACAGATGAATACTACTGCCCCCCCCCCCCCACCCCTTCTTTTTTGTTTGCCTCTTAAATTACCTAGGATAACTCCCTCCATCCGAGTTGCAAAAATAAAAGAGTGATCTTCCATGGTGTCCAAACTCTTGAGCGTGCTCTATTGCCTTGATAGCTACTACAGAGTAGATTACTTCCCCCCCCCCCCCCCTTTTTTTTTAACGTGAGGTAGAAATAAAAAAAAGAGTGATATTTCTTGGTTACAACGGTCCGACCCTTCTATTTTGTGACTACGTGTTCTCTCCCCCCCCCCCTCTTGTTTTCTCGTGGACTATCCAAAGAAATAAGAGAGTGATCTTTCCTTTACTTCTTCTTCTCATTTAAACTGTTGAGGGAAGAAGAGAATTATATATATATAGATAAAGATACAGTTGTTAACAAATACATATGTGGATCAATGGAATTGGTTGGTAAGACTTTAGAAAATGGTATACTGTTAAAAGAGTGTTTATTAGCAGCCCCCAAAAGTAGTATATATAGGTAGAATTTAATTTAAAACAACAATTAATAAGCAAGATTTCATATTATACAAGTGAAGTGCAATGCACTAGATTAAAATATCTAATTAAAAAAATGTTAATATTCGTTAGTTATTAAGAGTGAAAAAAATCACTATATAAGTTGTATACATTGAGGCATAGTCTTTATTTAAAAAGTATTTTTTTAATGTTTTTCTTGTCATTTATATTAACAAAGAAGACAATCTCTTTTCTCTCTAGTCCCTTATCCCACAATAATGAAGATGTGTTGAGATCTAGCACTGTGATCACTTTACTTATTTAAAACTGTCCATCAGTGCTCAAGCCAAAACAAAAGGTCCCAACTAGAATAGGCTGGAAATTTAGCCTGTATGTCTGCTAGTGCACTTTCTTATGGGAAAGTGTATGGTGAAAGATAAAGAGCTATAAAAATCCCTCAAAATTTTCTCAAGAAATGAAGAATTAAACTGATGACTAGGAAGACTAACCCATGATTGCTTCTCATGCTATGGAACCATCAGAGTTGGTAATTTAGGTTACAAGTTTAGAGGATAGCAGACAGTAAAGGAACAAGACAAGCCAAAAAACAAAAAAAAACAACAACACTAACAGCAAATGCAAACAGTACATCAGTAAGCCCAATCTATCAATTCCAATCAATTAGCTATTGCACCTCACAGTTCATAGGAAATGTGCTCATTTTTTTAACATAACAATGCCAAAGTTTTAGAACTAGAAAGACAAAATGTTTAAAAAAGCTTCAAGGGAAATCAACACTTACGGACGGCTTAAACGTTCATTGGTGAAAGGTATAAAGTTTCCATGAGGCAGCGAGACATTGGTGTACTGAACAGGGCTAAGCTCTAGGGGAGGCAAATCATCCACAGAGGGAGCAGCCAAGGCCACTGTCATGGCAATGGCTACAAAAATGGCGGGGAGAATGATCTGAGAGAACAGACTCCTCCAGTTCCTGGTGATGTAGTGAAACCTCTTGATGATCACTGCCTTGAAATGATTGAATAGCAATAGTTTTGGGTGCATCATGTGACCTCCTCTTCCTTCTAACAGTATTCTTGGTGTTTCTTTTAGGGCTGAAAACAATAGAAAATTTTTGTTTGACTTCTTTATAATGATTTTTATCTTTATAAAAGACTTAATAGTTTTGCGATTTCAAAAATATTGCTGTTTTAACAAATCGTCTGTTGTCAACACAAAAGAGTTACTCTCCACATGCCCTTTACATCTTGGGATTTGAATGAGAAATCAAAATTAGTAAATTGTAAATACGAGGAATTTTAATATGCAAGTTATAAAAAAACATTTTGCCAGAATCATATGTTTTGTTTCATTCAATAAGTCTAAATTCTCAGTTGCAGTTCTACTGAATTCGTAGGCCAGTTCATTAGGCAAAGCCAAACTCAAAATATTTTTTGTCTCTTTTAAGATAAACAATAGTTTAAAAATTGATGTTTATTACAGGACTTATGCCATGCAATATTGTAATACTAAAGGTAAGACACATAATTTCTGAAATTTCTGAAGAAAAAATTTTTTTTCAAAGGAATTGGAGGGGGGGAACATGTTTGAATTCTTGTGAAAGCTGCAATTTCTTCATTCAGAGTATTCATGACATTCCCGAGTCTGACCATCTTTATTTTAGGCTTCCATCAAAAACTTTAAAATCATGAATTTAACCTTTTTTTCCCCTAATCACTAATGCAAAGCTCAATAATAGCACAAGATGTGTAAGCTTTGTATCAAACACTCTAATGGACTTCAAATATAATTCAAAATATTTTTTTTTCATTACTCACATTGCCTTGTTAGAGTCTCTCCATCCCCGGCTGAGGCCAAGTTGATCATATTCAGATCCCCACCAGCAAACTCGCCACTAAAATCTTCTAAGATGACACTTGAGGATCTCGCTGCTCCGCCCTGCATCTCTACTTGCTCATGTTGGTCTTCTGGCTCCTGGCAGGAGCTGGATCTGTCCAGGTGAAGAAGGTTCCTCAGAGATTCACTGTTGGAAGCTGCTGGTGCAAGAATGGAGACTGGATTGGTGCCACTCCGAGAGATGTCATTATCCTTGAATTCTCCTGATACTAATTAAAACAAACATGAAATAAAATTTAATATTGTCACAGAAAAATGTAAATTTAAAAAAAAAAAAAATTAATGTTTAACAAATACAGAAGTATGAGAATATTTATAGGTAGAAAAAAAGAAGAGGAGGGGGGATACTTATCATGTAGCACTTAAACACTTTACCAAGACATGTTTTAAATTTAAACACTTTACCAAAACATTTAAATTTAAACACTTTACCAACACAAGTTTTAAATTTAAACACTTTACTGGTACATCTTTTAAATTTAAACACTGTACTGGCACATCTTTTAAATTTAAACACTTTAACAACACATCATTTAAATTTAAACACTTTACCAACACATGTTTTAAATTTAAACAATAAGATTTCATTGCCCCTGTCTATCAATTCCTTTTTCTAGTCAATAATAGTTTCAACCGAGCACAATATTTGATATAGTTCAAGATCGGAATCCATTAATAGAAATTAAACCACATATAAAGTAAATAGCAACAACATAACAAAAGCATTAAGTAACTGATTTGCACCTTCTTCTTCTAAGAAAGCAGCTTCTGTAACTTTGAGAAAAATTTCTTCCAGGTTTGTGTCCATCACACCATAGCTACTGACCTTCAGTTGTTCCAATGCTGTGTCAAGGTTACTGTAATTAACATAGAATTATCCTTTTAAGTAATAATTCCTAATATAAGTTTTTGTGCATGTCAAATTAATAATTTTATATCTTTGTATGTCCAATTTATGCTATCTAGGTTAACTACTATAAGGAATATGGTGGCTGAGTGGTAATGTAATTGGTTTTGAAACAAGGGATCTTAAGGTTAGAATCAGGTGAAGACTGGGATTTTGAATTTTGGAATTTTCAGGCTACCCCGGAGTCCAGTCAGCTCCAATAGGTACCTGACTTTAGTTGGGAAAAGTAAAGGTTGGTCATAGTGCTGGCCACATAACACCAATGTTAACAGTTGCCATAGAAATAGATGACATTTATATCATCTGCCCCATAGATCACAAGCTTAGTACATTATATAACTTTTGTTATAGATTGTTTTTTATAAGTCAATTCAAATGTTAGTAATAAAATTATGATTTTCTATAATGTAATAAGGATAGTATGTCAGGATTTTTTTAACAGAAGGTCTAAAAAATGACAGGGCATTTAATTATTTAAATATTAAAGCTAATGGCAAACCTGAATAGTTTTTCAAATCCACCTTTCTTGACCTCATCAAAGGGCAGAACGTAGCTCAACTCTCTGGGATTTTCAGAGACCAAGTAGGCACTGGAGACATATTTCTGAATGAATGATGTTACTTGGGATTCTTTGCAGGCTGACACTGGCAATGGTTGACCTACAGTACAAAACAGGTCATCTGAACATTGTGTTACTTTCTTTCTCAGCCAAACTCAGAAACAAAAAATGTTTTGGTTGTAAACAAAAGTGCTGATGTAAGTTGCATCCTTTTTACTTTTTAAAATAAAAAACATGTTAGTTATAATTCTTTCTCTGCCTCTTCTTCTTTTTCCTGGTACTGTTCCCTGAAGGCAGGTCTTTGATAGACCTGAGGACTTTGCAATATGGCCATAGAAGTTCAGTTAGGATTTCTGTCAGTAGTTAGCGGGTTATTGTGTGGTCTGATTGCTGTATTAATCGTGTTTCTAATCTCTTCGGTTGTGATGTGGTCTTTGTATGTCATAGCTTTCTGTAGCATCTCAAGTCCATTGCTAGGATCCTCCTCTCTAGTTCTGTTTTGACCAATGACTTAGCAGAGTTTAACTCTCTAATTAACATGTAGGACTAGATTAACATGTAGATAAGCATAGGATGTAATTATCATTACTTCTGAAGAAACGTCTGTAATTTATAAGATAAGACAGTCCAGACAGACATACCTTTAGGCGCCTCAGCTTCATCATCCCCTCGCTCAGTCACCACCATCTCAGTCTTTGAAAAAGTCAGGTGGTAACCATCGCCAATGGTGTTCTTCAGAAATATGGATGAGCCACAGCACTTGAGATGACCGTTGGAAATGATGGCTATTCTGTCCCCAAGGAAGTCTGCTTCATCCATGTGATGGGTGGACAGAAGTATGGTTCTACCTGAATAACATATTGATAGTTAAAGGTCATAAATGAACTATCTTCACAATATCTTAAGTCTCCTTCATTATTTTCCTAATGTCACTATTTGTATTATATGCCAATAAAACCTGAAAATCTCAGAAGTTACTAGAAGCAAGAGCTCAAAATGTAGAATAATATTCTGCCTCTCTCTTCTATCATGATGTAGTTGGCCACAAACTCAAATGGCTTGACCAAATGATATATATATGATTTTTTGGGGGGGGCACATCAGCATAATTTAGGCCATGTCGTGCCCATAATCCCTCAAGGGTTATTCTCTCTTCATAGCTCAAGAGCTAAATTTTATACAGTTAAGTCATTAAAAAAAAGGTTGATTCACAGTTCAGATGGTAAAATAGTAAAAATGTATATAATTTAATAAAAATCTGTTGTAAATTGTAATGGATGCATGTGTAAGTCAGATGTAGCTGAAGTATTTATAAAGATGATTATTTAGACTAAGTGCGTTTGATGTATTTCAATTGCGAGTTCTTGTAAAATCATGCAAACCGTCAACAAATATAGATAAGGTACTAACAGGAACACAGATTCAATGACGAAGTTGACTCAAGGTAAACTTCAAACAAACGTTTATTACAGAATGGGCCACAGTCTAGTCTGTCACTATAAAACGATGTTATCCCCTCAAGAGTCTAGCAGTAACTGATTTCTATAAGTCAATCTTAACCTCTAACCCCAAAGTCTATGTCGTCATTCTAAAATATCCGTTCACTGTCAGTACATTAAAGTGCGCCACCCAACTAACTAAACTAGCTATCTAACAAAATATTATATATTCACAATTTCTTTGCCCTATCCCAAATCAAATCTTCGTAGTCAACCCCTCCTCCCGGAAAAAGCCCAGTATTTTCCCAGGGTCGACATTATCACACAGTGTTTTTTAAGTTATGTGCTCTAAAATATTTCCCTCTAATATCCTGGTATCTGGGGCAATCAAGGAGGATATTTTCCATGGTGAGATAAGAGTCACAGTACTCACGCAGTGGGGGCTCTTTTCTCTTAAGCACAAAGGAGTGTGTGATGTAGGCGTGGTCAATCCTAAATCTGGACATGGTTGTGCTTCCATGACTTGTCAGACCCTTATATGTGGATCGCCATCTGACATATGCTACAACTTGTCTAAGTTTGTTGTTTGCCTCAGCCTCCCACTGATCTTGCCACTCTTGGTAGGTGGCAAAGGCTATACTCTGTCTCAGGTCCGAGCAGGGAATTTGGGTTCCTGACACCGCTTGACTTGGGGCTCTCTATGCTTCTCTGTCTGCCGTTTCATTTCCCTCTATGCACACATGGGAGGGGATCCAGATGAAGGTGACATCCCTATGGTCAGATGTTATTTGGTCTAAAAACTTTAGGCTTTTATGTCCCAATGGAATGTCAGTCTTTATCCGCCCAAAAGCTTGCAATGCAGATTTGGAGTCAAAGCATATGAGAAACTTTCTATGTCTGATGTTTTTATGGTCATGAGTGTAAGTGAGATTAACCAAATGAATCCAAGTAGTATAAGATTTTATTCAGTGTAAAAAATAAAATAAAAAAAGTTAAGGTCATCTTGTTTCTTTGGCCAATGGTTAATGAGCAGGGTATCATGGCCAGCACTGTGACCAACCACCTTTAATTTTGCAACTTAACTCAGGTAACCAATAGAGTTGGGTGGACTCAAGGTGTTCTAACATCACGAAATTCAAAATCCCAGTATTCACCAAGATTTTAACCCAGGACCCCAGATTCTGAATCCAAGTACCTAACCACTAAGCCATTGAGCCCCCTATATATTCACAGTAAAAACTACCAATCGAACCATTTACGATTTTACTTCCAAAACACTTAAGTATAATAGTGTGCCTACCTAGCATTACAAATTTAACTCTCAAACGACCCTAAATGCTTCTAGAGACTGCTAGAAATGACAACAGCTTTGAGAAGGCATCTGATCATATTACATGCTATTTGCTTGCTGGGTGTTCACAAAAATACATTTCTGGACCTCTCACTCATTACGTCTGATTCCTCGTAGTACCCTGCCCTACTTGTGTTGACAAGTTAGACAACCGACCTCTACCGACCACTTACACAAGCGCACCCCTACCCATGCTGTCTGTTCATTTACATCAAAATAAATACTAGGTGAACACAATATAAAATGTAAGTCAAATTAACAGAGCAACAGGAGTTCACCTTTTTTAAACTTGACTAAAAGATCCCAAATTGCTCTCCTGGCATATGGGTCAACTCCTGCAGTTGGCTCATCTAATATAACCGTCCTTGACCCTCCTACAAAAGCAATGGCTACAGAGAGTTTTCTCTGCATTCCTCCTGATAAGCAATCCACAAGTACATGTCTCTTGTCTGGCAAGCCAAGGTCTCCAATCATTCTGGAATTTAAAAAGCATTCCAAAACTATAATTAGCATTAATATTCATGCTACTTTAATTGGAAAATATTTCATTTAATACATAAAACAATCATGAATTTTGTATAACGCACAGAACTATAATGCATTTAAGAGTAATTTCTGTCAATATAATAGTATTTCAATTTGACATTACGAAAGATAGTACTACTCTTTAACACCAAAAAGTTTAAGAAAGTTGTTTTTTTTTAAAATTAAATCTAATCTCAATGGCAACTAATCATAAATATTCTCAAACTAATATAAATATTTGAAAAAATGACTGCTAAGTGTGTATCCTTCATACAAATGTGATTCCCAAAACCAAATATCTAAATATATTATCTCTCATCAGCTAATTCTCAAAGTCAAAGAAATAAGTTAGCTAAATTTCAAAATTTTAGCCTAATCATAGCTCAGACACAAGAAATACAAAAAAGCATAATGTTTCCTGTTTATAATTCTACACTACTTGACTTAGGCCTGTTTATTTTAATGATAACAAAAAATGTAAGGAACTAACTTGTCAGTTTCACTCTGAATGTCTGCAGCTTTCATTCCTTTTAGTTGAGCAAAAAACCACAAGTGTTCCTCCACTGTGAATCTACAAAAATGTTAGATTATTTCTTACATGAAATAGCCAATAACAATATACTAATACATATCAGTTACTGCTAAACAAACGTAGGCTTGAACAATTTTTAATTTATATTCTTCTTTTGTCTTTCTGAACTCATTATATTAAGGTGAAAGATGCTTTTCCAACACATTCTAAATATGCTACAGAAGTAATGCTTGGCCTCTTCCAACTAAGTGGTCCACATAAAGAAGATACAAGACACTGATCACAAAAAGAAGACACAAGACACTGATCACAAAAAGAGACACAAGACACTGATCACATAAAGAAGATACAAGACACTGATCACATAAAGAAGATACAAGACACTATTCACATAAAGAAGATACAAAACACTGATCACAAAAAGAGACACAAGAACTCTTGTTCTTAAGCAATCAAATCATTGTAAAAAATTAGAATTTCTAATGTAACTTCACATGTGCTTTGTTGAAGAGAAACTGTGTCATAAATGTTTGAGTGCTATTGTATAGTTCATTTGCTCTTGTAATGTATTGTTATGTATAATACACATCCAACCATCCCAGTAGCACTACAGCCCATGGAGGGCCCTGTCTAGCTTTAGCACCACATCTCTCCTTTCCGGCTATTCTGTGCTTTGCGTCTCCATGCTACATCATCAAGCCACCATACTCATTGTCTGCCTTTAGGACGCCTACCTTTGGTTTCGCCAGTTAACAATCTTTGCCAGTCTGTGTTTAATACACAACTGTACGAAAAATGTCCTCAAAGATAATGAAGATTATCATCATTGCTAAAATTGTCAAGTCCAGAACCAATCTTCTGTATCCTCATCATGCACTGTTATCAGAAGTTTGGAGGGTCCACTGTGTCAGGCTATGGTTTACAGATAGCAGTTGAGACATCCCTGTGCTACTGGCATTCAGTCCTACTCAAAATTTGACCAGAGATGTATTTTGTTTCACAGTGTTATTCCAAATGTAAAGTTGGTCAGTAAACTCACTACACTATTAGCCCAAATGTTCAACTCAATAATTATACCATATTGTTAGTGAAAGTGTAATATGTTTCTACAATATTCAAAATCTAAACAACTTTGTAAGTATTTTACCAGTGTCAGGGACAGGTATGGTGAGAGTGAATGTGTTATTTCTGTGTTTGTTTTTTGGTATGAAAGAGTTTTATCCCTCTGTTTATTTTCCCAGGTATGAATATGAACAGAGTACAAGTAATGTTTTAAATGCTTTTAGCATTCTTTACATGAGAGAGAGAGAGGGGGGGGGGGGGAGTTTAGTTAGTCACTTGTTTCTGGAAGTAGAAGAGGACTTGTGTTTGTATTTGTGGTATACTAATTTTTTAAAATTAATAACAAGAACATGGAAACAAATTATACAAGTATAACCATGTTTGACTGCAGTTATAAATCAACATAAGAGACATTTACTTGTCAAACAGGACATTGTGCTGAGGGCACATTCCCAGACTCTGTCTGATAATGTCCATATCTGTCCTGATGTCCTGGCCATAAATGGATGCAGTCCCTGCCGTGGGAGGTATAAGACCAGTCAGCATGGACCTTTTCAACAAAAAAATTAATTAAATGACAGTTTTATAGAAATGTTTGAAATTGCTAACCAAAATTTAAATAAATTTTTTCTTAAAGCCAAGCTTCAGATTAAAAAACTAAACCAGTGCTTTCAGTTATTATGGAAAGTAAAGGGGATGGTCAAGACTATCATTAAGAAAACATGGTCCAGGATGTAGCCACATTTGTGGTGTTCTTTGAACAAAACATGGAATACATTTCGTTACAATAGTAATGTAATCTACATTATTAAATATCTTACTGAATGCAACTCAGAAAGATGGGAGGGTAAAAAAAGATGAGAAAAGGTATAGATGATGATAATAGTGTGTCAATAGCATAGTAAAATTCTGCAGAGATCAACTACCTGTGCAATACAGCAGCAATTTAATTCAATGAAACTGTAGGCTTTTACAGAGGGTTCATAATGATGATGCTGATAAGAATGATAAACATCCTGTGATAACTTTGTGACTAACGGATTAAAACTTTGTCACACATTAAAATATGAACACAAAAAAACAACGAAATAATTAAAAGCTGATCGAAAATATAAAAATAGCTTTAAAAATGCTCATTCATTCTGTTGTAGTTGCTTAGAATATATATATACATTTGATATCCAAGTCCACACTAGCTTACATTGTAGTAGTTTTTCCAGCCCCATTGTGCCCCAGGAATGATGTGATCTGTCCTTCGTACAAATTCAGACTCAAGTTCTTCACAGCTGTCTTCTTGGCTCCTTTGTAAACCTGAAAGTGAGATATACATAGTCTAAGTAAGAAAGCTAACCTTTAAAAAAGAAGGTCAGATAAATGAACAAATATCAGATTAAATTAGGGGACCTATAAAGGAAAGTTTGTTGATTATATCTAAGCTTACTGGACACAAGATTAGGTAATGTCTACTTAATCTGTCCCATAAGACAATTATAAAGCACTAACAAGGTAAATTTAGTCTTTGTTAAAACAACTCCACCTAAAATTATTTTGACCTATGTATCTATTATACAATACCCAACTGTTCCAACCAGCCTATGTTAAAACATGATATACTAACCTTACACCAATGAAGTTTATAATAAAACTGTAGTTGTTTTTTTTTAATCTACTTATTACTAAATGACAATCAATCATGGAATAATTATTGTTTTTTTTTTTTTTAGTTTAGACCTTTATTATGATACAGCTAATGGTCCGAAACTGTACAGTTTAATTGCTTATTAATACAAACTAAAGAGAGGCAAAACTTACTTTGGATAGGTTATCAATGGAGACTCCTAAAGGCAAATGAACAGGATCTGGTTCAAACCTCTGGGAGTTTTCTGTTAAAATAAAAATAAAATTAGCACAGAAAAGTTCTGTGACAACCACTTGTACTGGAATTCCAAGAAAGACTTTGATTGCTTCTATAGGCCAGGAATGTTGAGACAAGTCTTGTTGAGACAGGCAAGTGATCTATATTAACTATGTTATCACTTGATGTTCAAATCAAGGTTGGCAGACATAAACAAATTTAAGACTAGCTACAAGATGAAAACAAGTATATTGAACAGTTCTAAAATAAGGGATGGTAAAATTTTAAATTATTATTTTAAAATACAAATATCGCAATTTAAAAGCCAATAGTAAAATAAGATAATTGCGTAGGGTTTTTCTTATTTAAAAGGTATATTTTCTTTGTAACTTTGTATAAAATGTGTGTAAAAATTTAAATTCATTTGTTTATTTAACACAATTATTTCAAAACTTAGCCTGGCCCAATACCTAAGAAGCAAAATATTTTAATTATCTACAATCCTACATTTTTAGTATTTGTAAATAAAAAATTGTTTACAGTCTTCAAATAAATAAAATGAACCTGTGCTGAAACACTATTTATGACATACTGAATTAACAATATTATTAACATTGTCTCCAGACATTATTTGAACAAAATAAAAAAAAAAAGCTTTATTTATACTAAATAAAAATGTATAAGCAAAACAAGTAATATAATTGTTAAAAAATCAACTCCTACTTTATGTTCACATTTTATGATAGAGAAAATTCATATCTTAATAGTCAATGAAAAAAAAAAGAGATAAAAAATGGCCAATATAGAGAAGGAACCCACAACATTTGTGTTATTGGGCATGCTCTATCAACTTCACAATCCAGCTATACCACCATGTGAGAAAAGAAAAGGCCAGATGATGTAGAGGTCATCTCTTTCTGTGGACCAAGGTTAATTAAGGTGTCATGTGGCCAGCACAATGACCAACCACATTTACTTTTCTCCAACTAATGTCAGGTACCCATTAAGGCTGGGTAGACTCAGAGGCACCCAAAGATCCTGAAATAAAAAGTTGTAGTCTTTACCAGGATTTGACCCCCGGTTCAGAAGCCAAGTGCTTTACCATTCAGACACCGCCTCTGTGAGAAATTCTAGCTTGAAATAAATGACACATTTTTTTAAATTTCTGAACTATTTCCAACTTCTGCTTTTTTTTTATATATTTACATTTCCATACCTGAACAAAGTGTACATTAATGGTAAGAATCATAAAAAAAAAGGACAAAAAAACTATACCCAGTCTGTGATGAGCCATTGCACAAGCTTGATCTTCTTCCATTGTGGAAAAACTATCAGTTGCTCCAGGCCAGCAGTGGGCGAATGGATTCCCACAGTGCTCAACATGTTTGTTGCCCCAGCCACACCAGTAGGACTTCATGAAAGGAAAGTACCAAGGTTTTGGCAGCCCATAAGAACCTATAGAAAAAAGATGTAAAATCACTTGGGTAGGAAATCAGCAAAGAAAAAAAAATGGCATAAAAACGTTATCAACAAAATCTAAATGTAGAAAGCATTTATATACTTCTGTATACTGCTGAGTTTGTTAGTGATAAAACTGATAAATTTTATAACTTAATTTACATTTCCTGTGACTAAATGAAATAGTGCAACATGATTGGAATGCTTTGATGTATCTGAGTGAACTTGAGTACCAGCGGTCTTTGTTGTTGTTGAGTCTATATAAAAAAGACATTTACTGTTTATCCTCTAATAATTCTTATATCATGGTGAAAAACATGACCAAAGTTAGAAAAAGAGAAGACTAACCTGGGTGAACATGCTCAATGTACCAGACTAGGATGGCATACAGGAAGCAGTCCAGCACCATCATCATGGTCACCATGAAAAGATTGAACTCATCATGTTCAGCGGGGGAGACGTAGATGTTATGCCACTGAACTCCCACTCCCATTTCTTCATAAAAAGCAAAATATTTGGCACCGAGGCCAAATGCAGTGGTAGAAAACATTGACTAGAAAAAATAAAAGATACAAAATGATATAGTTTGTTTGATAGCGAGTAGCCAAAAAAAAAAGTGACATAGCAGAATTTAAGTCATTTTTTAACATGCATGACTAAATTGACCTAGGAACATGCCTAGGACATAATCATCTTCTTTTTTTGAATTAATATCTGCATTTTATAAAATAAGAAAAGAGACTCAAAATTTTCCCTTTTGACAAAAAAATTAAAAGGGGGAGAGGGGAAGATGAATGCCTTAAATAATGGAGATGTAGGGGACTTAACTTCAGTTAATAACAAAATGAAAATATAACAGTGCATTATTAAGTATAATTTAGTGTGTGCATTTAGTCAACATTGTGTACTTTTAAGGCTAATGATTTATGTAAGTTGAAATTTCAATACAGATGGATATTTGGAGAGGGGAGGGAAATATAGTCTGCAATTTTAGTGATAAAAATTGTTAGGTAAGGGTACAAATCAACTATTAACTATCAACTTTTAACTGCTGTTCACTGTTTAGAACAAGCCAAGGTTAAATATAGCTTGGAGTACCAAAAAAAACACATTTTAAAACAAAGCTTATATGAGGGAAAGAACCACCAGATCCCTGCCATATATCTCAATAATGCAAGGTTTAACTTCCTTTTTCTATATAAAACAAAATTTATTCATTATCAATAATTTATATATCTTTTAATTGATTCATGTTTAATCATCAATTATGAATATTTGTGCAAAGTTTCAACTTGATCTGAGAATGGAAAGTGGAAGAAAAAGCCTGTACAAAAATTGTATCACACAGACGCAGAGTGAGTTAACTTAAAAAATGAAGTAAATCTTTGGTGTAAGCAGATGTGTGAAAAAAAGGCTAGAATTCAGATTACAAATGTCATACCACATACTTCAAAAAGAATACAAATTAATGGGTATTGCAATTTGAAAATTTTTCTTAAAACTCTTCAATTCCAAAGATAATTCATGCTTTCCATTTTTCAAAACCTGGCGAAAAAAAAAATATTGGGTTTTGCAGGATATTTCCAAAAGGGATTAAATTTCTTTTTGTGGAATTGTTAAATATACTTTTTTTAGAATGAACTGAAAATTATCAGAAATTTGTCATACATGTTTGAATGAGAACATAAATTTTTGGGGTGCTTAGCTATATTTGTGCATATAGATTTAAATGCATTAACATCAGTATTTAAATGTTAATGCTAAAAAAGATGTATGAAAAAGATTTTAAAATTTTCATCTTAGTCCTGTGGTAAAAGCAAGATAAACTTACTGCCATACTTTTCCATACACCAGAAATATTGTCCCCAGCAATGTCCTCCTTTATGGCAATGTACATGTACGGGACATAGGACAGGAAATAGATAATTCCTGCACAGGCTGCTGCGACCTTGGCCTTGGAGTACAGAACACTAATCAGGAAGCTGCAAAAGTTGAAATTTATTAAAAAACAAACAGCTTCATAAGATGCTAACAACTGATATTACCAATTGAAAATGTACATGTAACCAAATCATTTTTACACCAAACAACTTTGAGCTTTTCAGATCTACATCGCAAGTCAAATGTCTAGAATTATCAAAACATAGATTCATCAAACTCTTTAATTTGAGGATAAACATGATTGGTTGTTTAAACAATAATACAACTACTATATACATCCATAATACTAAAATGAGATTTGTAACCAACTCACGAGAAAGAAATAATGGCACAAATGTAGACTTCTAGAACAAGAAAGACAATTAGAGTGTTGCTGTGAGGCAGGACGTTGCCCAGTTTTAGCAACGCAGTCAATAGAATGACTGACATGGTCATTTGGACAAAGGTGGTGACAAACCAGGCACACCAATGGACGGCGTTGCTCAGGCCCATCATCTTCATCACCTGGGGCATTGAGCAAAAGCATTGAGTTTGCATTTATATAAGGCAAAACATTACAGAGAGACAGTGACAATAATAAATTTTAAAATAGAGAAGTGGAGACAAGTGTTCTAGTGAGAACAAAAGGTAGAAAAAGAGATTATTTTTGAGTAAGAAATAGAGTCAAAGAAATAGTTTGATATTTATTCAATTCAGTAAGGTATTAAGTAATTTAAAAAATCAAGGTTAAAGAATGAAACATCTTTAGAAATTAAATACATATTTGATTATATTTTTCAAATTAAAACTAGAAGTAATCCCATTTTTTTCTTAAAAATTGATGTATCAAGGTAAATTATCAAACTGATCAAAATGATTGTGTGATAATTTTAACAGTGAAACACTTTTTCAAGAACTTTTTCTCTGCTCTTAGATAAGTTTTAGCTGTATCATGACAATACGAATTCATTGAAAACTTGTATAGTGCCATAGTCAATAGGAAAAGTATTGTCATGTGATAGTGCATACCTCTTTAAGCCGCTGTTCCTTCTCATAGACAATACTCTGAACCAACATAGCTACAGTATAGACCCAGCTGAAGGTCAGGCACAGAGGCATTACATGCTCTATCATAAACATAAACCTGAGGAATAATGCACAAATATCAATACATCAATATCAATACAGAGGAGAGTCTTGGTAAGAACAGAAATATGGTACTTAAGTTTAGTAATATCTTTATGTTTTTCTTGGTTTTGAAGGAAAATAGAATGAATAGAAAAATATGAAGTTAAAAAAAAATTTAACCCAAAAGCTACTAATGGAATAGAATGTTAGCAATTCTTTAAACTTTTGTATAAGAAAGTTCTCATTCAGAAGGAGAAAAACAAATAAAATAGCCAAAAAAGCAGATACCTGAGAATAGATTGTTAATGACAAATGAAGCTTTTTTATTTGGGGGGGGGGGGGGGGTCTAAATGTATATAAAGCATATGTTTTTTGAGACTATACATATTGTTCTTTTACAATAAAATATGATATCTTTTTTATTAGGAGTCAGACAATGGCTTTTAAAAGTGGAAATAGTTGCTAATGGGTTCAAGGAACTGACATTGCATAGCTATATTCTATGTTGTAGTTTAAGGAACAACTGTGTTGTTTATTTCTATACATTTCACTTACTGATCCCAGACATAACAGGGGTAAGGAAACTGCTGAATGTAAGATCCCGGCTCAACCACATCACGTCCAACTTGTAGGTCAATCACAGCTCTTTCAATCATATCCTAAGACAAAAGAAAACTAAATTTGAGAGTGAGAGTCTCAGGTTCTCATTCCCAATTCTAGACAATGCTAACTATGTCTTTGTTTTTTTAAAATATCATACAAGAGTTTCAATGTGATAAATCACCACGGGAAATCCCCATTTCAATACAAATATTATTAGCATAAAAATATAATAATTATTTCTGATGCCTAATAACCACTAGGAAAATATGAAAAGCAAAATTATGATATAATCATGACAGAAAAAAAACGAGCTAATAATACTATATATTAATCATGAAATAAAAAAATCAATCATCCAAATCAAGTGTTCACACATTTAATATTCCAGCTAAACTAGGCATCATCTTTTAAAGAAAATGTTTTGATTAGAAATAAGAGGAAAACTCTAAAATTTTACGTTAAAACTCATCAATAAATATTGATAAAAAATTCAGACATAAGCAGGCCGACATAGACAAGCCTTATTCATGGAATGTCCCTAGAACTGTAGAATTAAAAGTCTACATTTTCAATCCCTTCTGGCATCATTTTGAATTTTATATAATTACAATGAATATTGAGAATCAAACTGAGGCCATTGCAAACAGCTTACACATTATAAGGGACTAAACTCACCTGTACCCACACAAAGCCAAATTGATAGTATGGGAAAAAATTACGCCCAGGTCCCGGCACCCAAGTTGGCTTTCGGACTTGTTTCGTGGATGGCAAGTAAGTGGCATTCTGGCGTATTTTGTAGCGGAGATGTGGTGGGATAGTACCATCATCCGGTAGGTCTTGAAACACAACACCTTTGAGAGATTAATTCATAACAAATTTATGCACTCTATAGTGTTATTTTTTATAACATATTAAAACATTAGGACTAACTTAAAATTGTTCGCAAAAAAGTTTAGACATTAAGGGTACAAATCAAAGGTTTATCTTGTTCAATCCACCTGCAGGGTACACAATTCTTAGCAAATTATTAAAAAAAAAAAGAGCTACATGTGAGACAGTTCTAGAATGGTCTATTCTTTGCAGATAACCAAGGCAGTAAAGGAATGCAATGGTGTCAGCAGAAGAGTCTTTCAGTGACTAAAAATGAGTTAGGCTTAAGGTGGTGAAGAAAAATTCTGGAAAAAAACCCAACTATCTATGATAAAATCTGTTAACTATGTATTACACTATTCTTTTCCTTAAATATTTCCAAATATCTTTTTGAATAATATGATTTTTAAAAATACCACAAATAGGTAGCATGAATGATCTACAGAAAAAAAAAGTTCAATTAGTTTGAAAAGTAAATTTTCTTATAAATATCCATTTTTCGCTCGCTTAGTACATAAAGACCATTAGTCTGAAACGTCATTGTTTACCTGCAATAATACTGGCATTGTCCTTGAAAGCTTGGGTGGTGAAATAGTTGAGCATATCTTCTTCGGTTGCAAAACCACGGAAAATGTTTAAATTGATTCCTAGACGAGCAATAAGAAATTTTCAAAAGATTGACATAATTATTTGTGTTTGTAAAGAGTCATTTGGCTCAATAACTGCATCACTCACCTTTCATTAAGTTCAACCACCCATGAGCAGTTCTGTCCACCAGATTCAGCTGGTGCTCATAGAATTGGCTGTTGTGGATGTCAACATGCAGGTAGGGAGACAGGTGGGTCAGGTGGAAGAGCCAGGATACAAAGCTGTTGTGATGCTGAATGTCATCTTGCATCTGGTTAATGGATGAAAATGTATAAAGCTGACTTTGACCCTCAGGTTAGGCAAGTTAAAGACTATATGATGAGATCCTCAGGGTTCACAAAGACTTTTATGCAGCAAACAGAACCAGGGAAAAGAAAAAGAGGCAGAGAAAGGAAGTGATGATGTGACAACATTAAGAAATAAATCAGCCTGTCATAAGAGAGTCTTTAATTCTGGCAAAAGACAGAGAGAAATATAGAAAGATGGTTGACAGATCATGTGTGTTGCCCCAACAGTACAACAGAGTAAGGGACAGGTGAAGTTGAATATTATTATGGAAACTTTATTTGATATTTGGTTATAAACTTGTCAATAAATTACTAGGTCAGTATGCTTTTTGTCAGCAAATAGCACTTTAATTTACAATAAAATACACATAAAATATCTAAACTTATCATAAATCTCTTTAGTCATCCGCAAACTAGTAGTATAGTGAATAAAATAAGTAGATCTATAAGGAGAGTTTATCCAGTTCACAAAAACACAACAAAAAACTAACTAACCTTTTTAACAAGGTCAAGGTTATGAGCTGTCTTCTCTTCTTGGAGATAAGCATGTAGCCTTTGTGACATATTCAGCCATTCAGAAGCATAGGTGCTGATCAAGTCAATAAATGCTATAGTAGTGTTTGCCTAATTTAGTTAGAAAAGGAAACATCAGAGAAACTTACTTTTATTTACAAAACAGAAAATATATAATAAAATATGGAAAGTATCTAAATACTAAAGAATTATTATTTTTTTTGTAAAAATAAAAAAATAAAAAATTGTTGCAAATTCTGGCATAATAAATGCTGCCTAAAAAACACTGCTGCAAAGGGCCTGTGAAATCCCAGCAGAAACTTTGCTGCAAAAAGTTTTTTTCTTGTACTGGGGATACTAGCCACTGCCAGTAATTCACAATTTAAACTGTTGTGTTGGCAAGCAGGTGCTTAAAATAAGAGCAGAAACCCAAGACCCATTAAAAATTATTCCTTTCAAGACTGAAATATCAGCAGAGAAAGTAACTTTCTGTTCACCAGTTCTTGATGCCAATATTTGCTAGGATGATATGTAACCAGCAAAAAACATAACTGTTGTGTTGGCAAGCAGGTGCTTAAAATAAGAGCAGAAACCCTAACCCATTAAAAATTATTCCTTTCCAGACTGAAATATCCACAGAGAAAGTAAATGTCTGTTCACCAGTTCTTGATGCCAATATTTGCTAGATTGATATGTAACCAGCAAAAAACATAACCTTTTTTGCCCCCTTCAGTTATTAAAACATGAGAACATTACAGTGACCAGGAAAAAATTTGTAATAAATAAGTAGGTTAGTAATTTAAAAAAAAACCATGAAATGAATAAAGAGAAACATATTTGTTTTTATAATAAAAACAAAACAAAAAATGAAGTTATCAGCAAGACTAATCTGGCCAGCAGATAAGAATATGAAACCAAAACTAACCTTGTCAATAATCCTGTCAGCTGCTGAGTTATTGGGGGCATACAAGACTGTGGGGTTGTAGTATAGATAGTGTTGAATAATACTGAGCTTATCTTTCTGAGCCTGAGTCATACCAAGGAAATCTGGACAAATAGAACACACATGCACAAAGATTTTTTAAAAAATAAATGCATGATAAAAGCTGTAATTACTGCAATTCAAATTCTTCTATCATATTCTGAATAAATTCATACAATGGTTAGATGTTTAAGAGTAAATAGATACATTGTATATGAAAACATGGACCATTTTAAACAAATGTATTTAATTACAATGATTATGATGATCATTTTTTGAAAAATGCCTAGTGCCATAGAGTTAGAAAACTTCATTCTGTTTATGCAGTGACACGAAGGAAACAAGTCCATGTGAACAATGATGTCTGATTTAGAGAGGTACCATTTTAGAGTATCCAAAATGAGTTAATCCGAAGACCCTGTGACCATTGACAAAAGGGAAAGGATTTCTCTGAGGGGCCAGGAATAAAAGATTGGCTTTTTACCAACTCCTTTGTCAAAAGGGTTTTGAATCAACTAAATAGTATTGCATTGTCTAGTTTCCCTTGCAAGGCTAGATGCTGAGCACCACAAAGGAGTCCTTTGTGCTCCTACAATGTATTGATACAATAACCATACGAAGGCTACCTCTACAGCAAATGATTCCCATTCTTCCTCACCACATACAACAATGTACTCAGACCTAAGCTCACTGAATGTAATAGTGCTATTCCATGTTAACACATCCATCTCCTCTCTCATGGAAGTTTCCACCATGGTGAAAGCTTGGAATGTACTATTAGGAATACAGGGAAGCGTTTTGCTTTATTTCCACCATGCAACTAATTTCCCAAATGGTACCAAACAGAAAGCAAATTATTTCTGTCAAGTGACTCTTCTTTGAATTAATGCTTTATACATGAGAACCACTGGAGGTTTATTATATCAGCCCATCAAATATTTAGTTTTCAATTTCACAAAGAAATGTTTCAAATAGTCAAGTGATAGTTTTTAAGATAAGATTTCTGTTTCTGAAAAAATCACAAGGAGAAAAAAACAACTCTCTAATAGCTATATTGCTTTAATTATAAGATGGCTCAATAAATAAGAATTCAGATATGTAATATAAAATAAATAATAATCCTGATTCAGATGTGTTGCATATGCATATTGCATATTATGCAAACGTGATAAAAATATATATCTTATATAATACAGACGTTACTTCAAAAAAGAAGATGATTACGTCCTACGCGTCATGCATTTAGTCATGCATATTAACCAATGACTTAAATTCTGCCAAGTCACTGGTTTTCCTGGCTAGCTCAGGCAACCCATTCCATGCTCTAATAGCACTAGGGAAGAAGGAGTATTTGTACAAATTTGTCCTAGCATATGGGATGAGGAATGTGCCTTTATCTTTGTGTCTTTCAGAGTATTTTATTAAATTTTGTTTTTGTATTTGAAGATTATGGTTCAGTGTTTTATGTATAATTGCTACTTTACTTTTGAGTCTTCTGTCCTGAAGGCTTTCTAAATTTAGTGATTTTACTATAGGTGTTACTCTAGTCAAATGTGAATATTCATTTGTTATGAATCTCACTGCTCTATTTTGTGTCTGTTCCAGTTTCTTAATGTTTTCTTGAGTTGAGGGGTCCCAAATGGAGGATGCATATTCTATTATTGGCCTAACCAAGGTTAAATAACATTTTAGTTTTATGTTCTTATTTGATTTATAGAAATTTCTTTTAATAAATCCTAATGCTTTGTTTGATTTTTTTATAGTTTCATCAATATGTGGATTCCATGACAGTTTTTTATTTATTATAACACCTAGGTATTTTGTGTTTTTAGTCTGTGTTACTGGTTTGCCATGAATAAGATAAGTGGAATTAATTTGTTTTAGTTTTTTTGTTACTCTTAACAAGCTTAACAACTGACATTTTTCTGGGTGGAAAGACATGCTCCAATTTGATTCCCAATTTCTGTAATTCATCTAATTCTCTTTGTAAAATATCTGTGTCTTGTGTTGTTTTTATTGTTCTATATATTATGCAATCGTCTGCAAATAATCTGACTTTTGTTCCTGAAGTAATGCAATTTGGTAAATCATTTATGTAAATTAAAAATAGTAGTGGACCCAAGACTGTTCCTTGAGGTACACCTGAGTTTACTGTTAGCGGTGTTGATTTAGAGCCATTTATTATTACAGTTTGTTCTCTCCCTATCAGAAAATCTTTAATCCACTGATGCAGTGGACCATTAATGCCAAAATATTTTAATTTTTTAAGCAAACTATGGTGGTGAACTTTGTCAAAAGCCTTAGAGAAATCTAGTAAGATAGCATCTATTTGTTCACTATTATCTAAACCTTTAGAAAAATCATCAATTAGTCCTATTAGTTGTGTTTCACATGATCTATATTTCCTAAAGCCATGTTGGTATGGTGTGAGGACATTTTGTTTGTCTAAGATGTTTTTGATGTTGCTACATATTATGTGTTCTAGGATTTTACATGTGATGCTGGTAAGTGATACTGGTCTGTAGTTTCCTGGGTCAGATTTTTCTCCTTTTTTAAATAGGGGGGTGACATTAGCTTCTTTCCAGTCCTTTGGTACTCTGCCCTGGTTAAGCGAAGCCTGAAAGAGTATTTTGAACACTGGGGCTAGCTCATTGCTTAGTTCTTTGAGTAATCTAGCTGGAATACCATCAGGTCCAGACGCTTTATTTGGTTTGGTGTTGGCTAATAGTTTTTGAATTCCATTTTCTTGTACTACTATATCTTCTATGTTGTCTACTTGGTTCAAATTCAGTAATATGTCTTTGTCTCCTGGGGCTGAGAATGCTGATGCAACGTATTTGTTTAGGATGTTTGCTTTAGTTTCATTATCATTTTGTATTATGTGTTATATATATTAATTCAAAAACAACTAACCTTCATCTACTTTCGGCTTGTCATTTTGCTTGTCCTGATGCTTATCTCCCTTAGCTTTGGTCTGCGGTGCTATGGTTGTAGTTACAATGCGGGCTTTCTTACCACAAACAGCCCGATGCAGGAAATCCCACATTTTCATCCAGCCACTTTTTTTACGATCCCCTGGCACCTATATGGTTGTCAATAGAAAACCAGACGTCATTGGTGGGAAACTACTCATTGCTGCTGATGATCACTGACATATATAAAAGCAAATAACTTACTTCAATATTGGATCATACATTTTAAATGTAACTTTTGAGTGAATCTGGTGTGGATGTATATTTGTTTTGTATAGTTAAAAAATTTTTTTTGGTGTAATGCACTAATTGTGAGACAAACTTCCTTAATGCCAATAAAGATTATAATCATTACAACTATCAACGAACCTTTTTTTAAATAAGTTTGGCATGCTTTTTTCATTGTAATAATCAGTAAACAAACAAAATAAACACTATCAACTGGCAATTGAGCATGTTTAGGACTTTTTTTGAATCCCTACCATAGAGATACCACCCACCTGATCTGAATCAGGATCTGTTGTGTTGCCTTGCCAGGTGGTGCTGGTGTTGAAGCTCTCTGAGTCTGTGCCATTCTCGTCAAATGGCAATAAAGAGATCAACTTGGCTATTTCGTCAAGCTCTCTTTGAAACTTTATAAACTTGGTCAGCTGAAAGCAAGAAATCAGTTTCTAGATATTTGTAAATAAGACATGCAACGCAAAAAAATGTACAACTTAGAACTCTAATCTGAAATACCTCTATTGATTTATTTTTAAAAAAAAAAGGTTTTAATGGGGGGGGGGGGGGGGGGTGCAATGTGGCTTAGTGGTAAAGTCATTGGCTTCCAAACTGATGGGTCCTGAGTTTGAATACCGGTGAATTCTGAGTTTCAATCTTTGGAATTTTTAGGACCCTCCGGAATATAATGGATACCTGACATACTTGGGGACATAAAGGTGGTTGGTAGTTGTGCAGGCCACATGACACCATTTAGCCACCTGCACAACACCATTTAGCCATCTAGTTTGGGGATAAATATGAGACCAGGAAACTCAACCAATAAGGTTTGTAAGTGTACTTTATCTTGAGTGACTTATTCACTTGGTACTGCTCTACTGATCAGTGTTTTTTTCCAGGTGAGTGGGTCAAGTGTTTCATGGTTGATCTGATCTTTTCTTACTATTTATCCCCTTTGATTTACTATCTCATCTTAAACAGTAAACAACCAAATGTGGAGTAAATAGACTTACTTTGTTGAGAAAGATATCCACTTTGATGGCAGTGGCTGTTAAATTGACTGGTTTGATATTCATCTAGAAAAGGATGAGAAAAAAAAAAGCTGTTTAAAATATGGATTAAATTGAGGTCTATTATTGATAAGTATTTAAATAGGAATTAGCTGGGTAATCTTTTTTTTACAAAGCTTAACTCATTCTGTCTGTCTCTATGTCAGGTAAAAAGTTTGTACACATTATTTTACCAACATCCAATATTGGATAAAGCTGAAATTTCGCACAACTATTTCTTTTATCTGACAACACAAGAATCAACTTAAAAGAAAAAAAATACCAATTAGTTAATTAACTATTGGTAATTAATTATTTTGTTTGGTATCTCGAACAAGGGAAAGAAATTTTACTTCACTGAACTGGTGGTATAAACTGAATTAATCCCCTTTATAGGTATCCGTTTTAAAGTAAGTTTGAAATAAACAAAAGATAACTATGCAATCTTCTATTTTCATAAGCTCCTCACTAGCAGAGTGGTTAGTCTGTCGGCTTGAGGAGGTTTGAACTATGAGTTCGATTTCAGTTCCTTGACAAAAACAATTGGCAAAATATTTCCAATCACACAGATTTATTGTTGTTGGTCTAGATCTATTACAAATTTAATGACATGAATGATCTAAATTAATTGATACAATTACACTTTGTAAAAGTTTTTTTTTTCCTTTTTTTTTCTAGTTTTAATAATCAACCTATGATTTAAAAAAATGCAAGAACAAAAAAATGATACATGCATTCTAAACAAAAAGTACAAAAAAAAATGTAAGGACTAAATTTTAAAAATAAATATTTAGCAAAAAAAAAAAAGTGTAATTAACTATATGAGTGTTTTAGCATAAATATATGTATGATAAAACGCTTAAAATTTATTTTGTGTATGTGTTCCCTCATTTCCATATTAAATTATGCTATCAGATGTCAAAAAAATGAATAAATTATACTTTGTTCATATATTTTTATTTAAATGATTAAATATCACACTATATATACCTTTTATCTATAAATGAAAGAATATAACTTGAACATACAAAATTAACTACAATTATTGTTAAGGATTTTTTTTTTCAAGAGAAAGGATTGTTTTCATTTCAGTCATAATAATTAGAACATTATATAAGCAAAATACAAAATATATTCGTCATGAGACCTAAATTATGTCTACGTTACCCACTTGAAGTAGTGATCAAGAAAATGATTGTTGTTTAAGCAACTACACAACTTTCCCACAATCTTGAAGATTTTCAGAGCATTGTCTCAGTGCACAACTTTTGTTAATGTTATGAAAATTTTAGAATGACCTTGCATGCTATAAAATTATGTTGATGTTTTTTACAAGAACAAAAAAAAATAATAAACCAGTAAAGGTGCAATGATCAAAAATTGAATGAAAGAGATACGGTCTTATAACTTACCAGTTGAATCATATTTTCAGTGTTGAGTTGGTAAAACAGCTCTTTGGAGAGATCCTCCAGTTGAGTTTTGTTGAGGAGACATAAATTATGCTGTAGTTTTGCCTGATAAAAAGTATTAGAAGCATCATGTTAACAACCTGAGCCCAAGACACTGAGTTCTATTATATAAATGGAGCGTAAAGTAAAAGGGTTACCATAATTATGTAATTCTTGTGCCATTGGTTTACAAGAGTTTTTGAGTGACCAGCACAATAACCTTCTTCCTTAACAGTTCTCAACTGAGGTCAAGCAACTATTAAGAACTAGTAAAACCCAATGATATTATAACAATCTCTCTACCCAAGCTATCTGCTAACACTGCACCACATGAAACAACTATCTCATGAGCTTCACAGCTCAAAGGTCTAAATAATGTAATTCTTTAACATGTAATAAATCAAAGCCAACACTGTATAATTGGTAACACTTAACACTGACTGTACCATAGATAATCCTACTACCATATAAAATCTGTACTGCTGTACCAAACTCTACTGACCTCTGTGTCTCTTCCAGGACTCATACTAGATTCTACTGCTCTGGATCGACATTACTCTAAACTCAATGTACCGGACTGAATCTTCAAGTGTTTGCTCGTTATATAAGGCCTCATGACCATATAGGGTCTGAATGGCTTGGACTAGTGTTCCTGATGCATTGCCACTAATCAATCATCATGACTGACCACTTGCCTAGCCCTGACCTATATCTGTTTGAGCTGATTGCACACATTGCCATCAGAATTATAACAATATCAATCCCAAGTAAAAATACCATTTTCCTGCAGAACTTAATATGTAAAAGCAGCAATAGGTTCTCTCATAAAAAATTTGGTACCAAGTGCTGCCTTTAGGAAATGATTCCTTACTTCAGCAGTTAGCTTCATTTTGATATGTCCCTCTGACTTTGAACTCTTACAACTTATGATTATTGATGACCAATAAGAGTAATCTCAAAACCAGTGGGTTCTTATGTACATCAAAATTGATTTCAACTCTTTCTATAATCTTAATAATTTCTGCTACAATACTTACAGCCAACTCAACCAACCCTTTTAAAACAACACTTACCCTCAGCTGGCTGTTCTGATTCTCTGGTACAAGAACATTAACAAATGTCTCATTGTCACACAGAATTTCTCTTAACAAGTCTGTAGAGTTCAAGAGACTCTGTAATAGAAAAACCAAATTGATTTTTACATGCATTTTTATTTTATGTTAAGATAAACAAATCAATTTAAAAAAATTACAATTTGTTCTTGAAGGAATGAATGAATTAACTCTAGTAGCTAGTAAGAAACGGGTCAGAAAAATATATATTATATATATATTGGGGGCTATTTAGGGGCTACTAAAATAAACACATACCTTCAACCCAAAGACTATGTCTTCAGGAGGGATAATTATGCTCTCATTGTAATTTCGTATGAATGACAGCAGTGCCATTAAGGTTTTTAAATTCTCCACTGAATCATCACTGGAGCTGAGCAAAAGCTTAAGGAGCATCTGATTGAGACTCTGCGTGTTATTCTTGTTCATTATGGTAGTCAATCTGTCAATAGCCAAAGAAATCTATTGGTGATGATCATTCATTCCACAGCAATTAATAGGTGTTGTTTTTTGCCAAGCAATATTCTTTTGCAGAAATTTTCAAGATTTTATTGGCATAACAGTCAGGAACAAACAACATTAAACAACACTTTTAATTTGTTAAGTAGATACTATATGTGAATTAGGAAGTTTACCTTCCAATAAATGCCTGAATTTAAAAACATTATGCTGTAACAGGGCAGTTATTTAATAAACTTTTAAATTTCTTTTTTAAGATAACAAAAAAATATACATTAATGTATATATAGTACTTTTTCAACAGATAATTTGGTGCTAAGTCCAATTCTGCTTTAGACAAAAAGCTGAAAATGATGTTGCATTACAGTACTTATAAAGTTCAACAACAACAGCAAAAAACAACAAACTGTTATTCAATGGATACCAGCTCATATAGAACTACAAGGAAATGAGAAGGCTGAGAAAAATTTAAACATTCCACTCTTTCCAGAAGAAATGAAGAAATTAATAGGGAATAGAATAATTGAGAAATGGACAAGCTCTCATCCAAATCACAAGAAAGATGATGCCTATTATAAGCTATCCCAACAAGATGGTCTAATCTTTTGCCTCAGGACCAGACACAACAGAATGAGACAACGTATGCTCTGAAACCTCAAAATTGGAACAAGTGAAATCTGCCTATTTGGAGTGTCACCAGAGAATGCTGACCATGTCTTTCAAAACTGCATTCTTAACCAAGAGGCCCAAAAAAAAAAGAAAGAAAACTAGATGGAGAGATCCCTGATTTGAAAACCACTGCGCAGTTCATCTCATGTATTGGTTTAATCATCTGCATTATACAACAGAAAAATGAGAATGAGGAAGAAGAACAGCTAATAAAATGAGTCAAAAATTTTTTTTAAATTACTAACATATAATTTTAAAAAAAAATCATTTTAGCATCATAATTAAATTTTTAGCATAACAGCACACCTTTTATAAAATTAAGTTAAAGTGAAAATCTATCTGATATTTTAATATAAATGTATGCCCTGAAAAAGATGTATTTTCCATTGTGGTATTCTGTTTTTAACTTCAATTGTAACATTAGAATACTCACATTGGTAAGATGTCTTTCATGACATAATCTGTATTCCCTTGAGCAGAAGATAGCATTTGTTGAAAAATTAAGACCATATCTAAGAAGCCAAAATTATCAGGATGGTAAGAATTAAGAAGCATCTGTATTCGCTCCTCTATTATTGCTGATGATAAATTGTTGTTGGTGATAGAAGAAAATTTAGCATTAAGGCTCCTACGCAAACGTGTGATGTGCAGCTTCTGGCTCAGTTGTCCACCAAAGAGATAATGATATATCTGTAATTGAGAATGTATAGAATCATGTGTAACAAGCTGATTTGAAAGTTTGAACAGATGGGTGAATAAAATACAGTCTTTTTAGTGTTAATGCTTACTCAAATACTGTAATATCAGGGCACAATGAATTCAAGAGAATAGCAGTTTCAAAACTGATTATGACATTTTGGCACAGCCATTCTGACACCTAACAAGTGCTAATCATTTGGGTAATAATTAAGAAAAAAAACTGTAAAAAAACAAAGCTTATATTAAGTGTACTTAGTGCCAATTAGTTTGGATCAGTCATGTAATTAAATTTGTAATAGATCTAGACTAAAAAAAAAAAAGCATTTATGCAAGTAAATTTTTAAAAAAGGGAATGACCTGAATTCGAACTTGTGAGATAAAGCCTTCTCAAGCCAACGCAGTAACCACTCTACTAGCACAGAGTCTATGAACAAGGAAGTTTGTATTGTTATCTACTGTTTCTGTTTCTCATGAGATGGCAGCCTAATATAAACAGGACTAATTCAGCTTATACCACCACTTCACAGTCAAGTACTATTTCATTCCCTTATTTGAGATACCAAACAAAGTAATTTTTAACCAATATTAATTATCTAATGGGTTAATTTATTTTTATTGATTCTTGTGTTGTCAGGTAAAAGAAATAGTTGTGCAAAATTTCAGCTTGATCCGAGATTGAATGTTGGAGAAATAACACATACAAACTTTTGGCAAGACAGACAGACAAAGCGAGTTGATATTGGCTTTGTAAAAATTGTGCAAACCAATCCTAATTATATACATTATTTTAATTCCTATAAGGCTGGCCTCTTTAGTTTATAGAAGGAATAATTTCAGTCCAAAACAAATACAGAAACTTACTTCCTTCACATGTACTGTAGAGTTGATAAAATCTTCTGCCTCTTCCAAAGTGAGATTCAAATGTGAGATCAAGAAATGGAAAAATCTGTCCCTATCCTGCAGGACACTGCTGAAATTGATATCTGAAAACAAAACAAAAAAACTTCCATATTCACCAACCACAAAGAAGTTAGGTATTTTAAAGGAAGTTAATATTTTCTGTTTTCTCTTGAATGTTGATCAATGGTATGGTAAACAAGTTGTTAACACAATAAATAACAACAAAACTGGCTTTGTTGCCTCATATTTCTCACAGCAATGGCCGAATTTGATTCACGGTTCCCCCTGCTGCAGGAAAGAAGAGGAAACCGTATCTCATATTTTTTTTGACTGCCCCAGACTTGCTGATCTCCGTCTCGATAGGTCTGGGAAATCAAAAATTCTCAACCTGTATGTTGACATGTATGTACTACTCACAAAAGCAGGGTTTCTGTCCAGGGCATTTGCAATCTCTCAATCCCTCACTCAAAAGGAGTTTGATGATGATGGTGATGATGAATACAATAAATAAGATAAGATGAGATAAGATAATTTTATTGATCCAATTAAATGGAAATTCCGTTTGACTACAATTGACAACCTCAGCGTAACTACTTTACAAAAACAATATGGATGAAAAATTTGAACAATATTCACTCACGAAACACATACACATTCACAACCAGCGCTTTATGAGTTTAACTTCTATGTACTTCTCGATGATGACAGCTGATCTTGTAACACTCTGACAGATAGTGGGATTAAGGAGTTTTTAAATCTTTCTGTCTTAGTCCTAATGGAAAGGAGACGACCACTTCATTCATATCTGATGTAACAGTGGTTTAATGGGTGCATGTTGTCTTTAAGAATTGTGAGTGTTTCGGAAAAGCATCTTTCTTGAAAAATGCTCTTCAAGAACAACAAAACAGGCTTTGTTAAAGTTAAAATTATTATTAATATCAGATGTCCTACACACTATTCCTGACCTCTAGAAACATTGATTGGTTGGAAAGGCTTTGATTTTGTTCTTCAAGCCAATCAAAATCATTGCCATATTTGCCTAATAACAAAGGAAATTTGTTAAATTTAGGTTTAGCCAATCAGAGACATTTAAACTGGCTGAGGAGAATTTTGTGTACCTTCTAAAAATAATTGTTTACACATTTTAATTGACTATTTTATTTAGACTTAACTTGATCCATATTGCCAGTAACAGTTGTTCTTACATATGGTATAAATGGACATGAACTTTTAATGATAATTGTTACATGAGCATATCATTCATTCTCTATTGATACACATATAAACATGAGCATTAATGGCTAAGTACAGGATAAATGACCAGATGGAGATCTAGATTATTTTGAAATGTTCAACTGACAACTGATTGGGAAAGAAATGGCATGGGTGACTAAGCTCACCACACAAGAATGTTATAATATAAACAAAAAAATTATATATAAAAACAACACTTGCTTCAAGAATAATAAAAATGAAACAAAATATTTTTAAAAAAATACAAAGTGGGACAAACAAGTCTTATAAATAACATTGCTGAATTTCATGATTTACTATGCTTTACATTTAAAAACATGAATGGTTAATTGGCCCTGTAGATTGTACATTATGACTAGATAAGTATTCCTCACTTGTAATCCTGTAGGACTTTCAGACTAAGTTATAAGAAGAATATCTGTAAACAATATTTAAAATAAAACACAAGAGCAATCAACATCTACAAACTTTTTTTATGTCCACTTTAAACACTAAAGTACAGACCCAATGACTAAATCTGTTCTTCCATTACAACATGTTAAACTTTTAAGTTACTAGTTAAATTTTAAGATGACACATTGGACTATCATGAGACTTTACATTTATTAAAAGACTATTGGAATCAACAACCTTAACACCCTAGAGATGCGTTTATAAAGTGCACAAAGTTATTGCTAAACACTTTATCATTTCGATTCCCAAAGGTAAAAAATTCATATCTTTATAAAAGTAACGCAATTCTTTTCACTTTTCAGAATTGTATATACACACCTGAAGCATTTTTGAGGGAGCTAATCATAAAAGCAGAATCATCAATAACTGCCTGATAGGTTTCAGGAAGCTCATCCATTTCCTGTGGAGACATGCCAGGTCTGAAGAAATCATGATCTTCTGCTACCACTTGTAACTGTTCTAGGAGGCGTCCAAGTTGACTGAAAGAGGAGAGAAAAAGCTATAATACTTCAAACTACATAAATGGGATGTGTGACTAAGTGGCCTAAACTACATGGCTACTAAACTGAGAAGTAAAAGTTCCCCTGTCAGTCTATAGGGCAGATGATGTTATGGTCATATGTTTCTTTGTGTGTCATGTAGCCAGCACAATGACCAACCGCCTTAACTTTCTCCATTAAGTCAGGTATCCATTAGAGTTGGGTGGACTCAAGGGTTCCCTAAAAATCCTGAAATCAGTCTTCACCAAGATTCAAACCCAAGGCCCAGGTTCGGAAGCCAAATGCTTAACCACTCAGCCAATGCACCCCCACTAAACTGAGAGAGCTTGAGTTCAAATCCCAATGCAGATTAGTAATTTGAAACTCTAGAGGTAATAAAGAAACTATATCCCCCCCCCCCACACACACAGGTACATAAAAATATTGCTGTTTGGTGCTATTTGGTGTTACTGTAGCTAATGGTTTTTCTACAGGGTAGGGTAGCTAGCCCTATACCCAATTCTCCTCCTTCCTAAGCTGGGCTAGAGACCGTCCTATGGCGGAGTTAAAAGAAATATTACTAGAATGTAATTTGTGCTAAAAAAAAACAATAATAATAATAATGATAATTGATTCAATGGCCAAAAATATTCTTTTAAATCATTATGGTTTCTGCCTGATCGTGCGGTTTGCACGCTGGACCGTCGTTCAGATTTATCGATGGTCCCGGGTTCAAACCCTGCCCGCTCCCATCCCCCGTCGTCCTGCGGGAGGTTTGGACTAGGAAGTAATTATCTTCAACTCTGAAGGAACATCCGAAACATGTAAAACATTTTACAAACAAACATTTTTACAAACATAGTAAATTGCTTAGATCATATAATAATCATTTATGCTATTTTAAAATATTTTACACATAAATGGACAACTAGCATAGAGATTAGAGAATGTGGCTGCTGCACCCAGAGTCTCAAGTCATGGTTTTGGTAAGGTCTTGATATGAGTCTATCTGGCTCTAAAAGATATTTCAAAATCTGATATTTAAGTGGTTGGCTAACCTCATTAATAGATAATAGTAGAAGTAGATGGACTCAACTTCATTAGTAATATATATAAATATATATATATGTATATATATTCAAAGGTCTCAGAAGAGAATCTTTACTTTTTTAGTTTATTAAACAATGTCAACTAAATTAGTATTCTCTCCTCCCTAATGAAAATGGGGCATGCTGGTCAAGTAGTAAAACACTTACAAATTAAGGGGGTATCAAGTTTGAATCCCAGTAAAGACTGGAATATAATACTGGATTTTTAGAATGTCCCTGAGTAAACCAAACTCTAATGGGTGCATGACTTGGGTTGGAGAAGTAAAAGAGGGTTGGTCATTGTGCTGGCCATTGGCCATCACCATCTGCTCCTATAGATGGCAAGTCGGAAAAGAGGAACCCTTTTTTAATGTCATAACAACATTCTTCAAATACGTTCATTATTTTTTTAGAATGGTATTGTTTTCATTTTTCTGTTAAAATAATAAATACTTACATAATCATTTTAGAAATAATGTTTATTATTTAATTAATTTATCAGCACAATTTCGTACTTTTCGCTAGAAAAGTTTAAAAACCCATGTTGATCTATTTCCCCTTCACCTTCACAGAAAATTTGAATTAGGGAGAGCAATCCAGTAGAAGGCAAGGCTCTTGCATGATACTGAGCTGTTGAACAGTCAATGTAACACATATAAATTAAAAGCTTCATAAATTCATTACTAGTCATAATTTTAATGATTAGTAGACTACATAAACATGAAATTTATTTTATCTTTTCAGGTATTTAAACCCAAAATCAATGCCAAAGCACGAACAGCAAAACAATACAGAGGTGTTTGATTCATCAAAGATATGCAAAACCATATTTACTTTAAATTTTACAGTATTTAGTAGAACTTAAAAAAAAAAAAAAAAATAATAATAATAATGAATAGATCACAGATGGTATATTCGGTGCCAATAAATGTAGTAGTAATCTTTTTCTGAAAACAAGCCTAAAAAATCTGAACACTAAGTATTTTTAGTAACAAGTGGTTTGATTTACTATTAATGCTCTCTCTGGTGCAATATGTTAATTTTCAATGATATCTAATAATGTGAAATTACTTTTAAATTACATGTCAGAGCATAGCGATTACATCACAAAAGAGTTAAATCTTATCTCATAGCAGATTACTTCATCTGACAAGATTAAAAGATATGGGTCAGTGTTGTTAAAAAAAACTTGCTTACTTCTGGTTAAAATTAGTATTTGTTATTTTATTGTTTTCAAATTTTTTTTTTCATTGTTATTTATGCTTTGAAAAAAAGTGTGAGGCTGAAATTAATTGATGATTCAATAGGAAAACATAAAAAAAAAAAAAGGATCTGACCGATAGGCATTTTGGTGGCTGGCAATTTTTTCCTGATGAGCAACAAGATGACAAAGAGCACAAGTGGGATGAACATCTCAAACATGACCACAAGCTGGTAAAAGATAATTGAATAAATGAGAAGAAAAAATAAAGTTGGTAACTTTAGTCTAGTGGATACCAATCCCTAGTTATAAGATCTGATAGTGCAGTGCTAACAAAGAACATTTCAAAATGCATTTGTTTGTTTTACATGTTTCATACATTCCTTCATTACATACTAGGCTAAACCTCCAGCAGGATGGTGGGAGATGGCAGACGTCAGGTTTCAAGCCTGGGACAATCAAGACAGCAGTCCAGAGTGCCATACCACACAACCAGACAATGCTCTGGGACACAGAAGACCAATGCATCAAGATCATAAAGGCTAGGGCTTTTTAAGTGGCTAGCTGATGCATGCTTTAAAGTCACATGAACAATAAACTAAGGCTAAATTACATAATGTAATCATTTCATTATTTAAAGATACTCAAACTATAACATCTAATTTAAAAAACAAAAACAATCAAATAACATATTTTTATGAACTAATGCCTACTTACTGGACTCCTCTTTTTCAGAGTGAAATTCTTCCATAGCAGGAGTCTTAGTTGATGAAAGAAACCCATTTTTTATTTGTTCAGATTCTGTTTCACAGGGCTAGTGGCTTATTAAATAGACTTTCACACTTGAGTTTTTCCCAGATCAGTGAATTGAGACTGAATTCTTTACTTGGAAGATGTTCTTCAATGTTTTTCGACATTTTATCAACTAAACACATTTATCCATAGTTGATTTGGATTCCTTTGTAGTTTTATTGTTTTTCAGAACAGCTTTTATTTCAGTGACAATGACTTCTTGCTTAAATGTTAGCAGTAACAGGACAGCTACATACAAAAATTTAAAAAGTATGATAAATATGACTTCATATCTAGATTGTACAATTACTAACAAAAGATTTTCAACTTTTGAAAATTCATATATATATATATATGCATTTTCAAAAGTTGGGAAAATTGGTCTTGAAAATGCTTTTCTTGTTATTCATGATCTCAATAGCAAAAAGTGTTATTAAAAATAGAATTTCAACACTACCGGTACCTTCATCTTACTTAAAATAAGTTACACATTACTTTACTAAAAGCCCATTTCTTATGACATTACATTGACACTGATTCTATGGCCTCCTTCAGTCGCAAAGCGACTATGGATCATCTCATGGAAATTAGATGAATGCCTGGGCAATAGCTGTGGTCGGAAAGATGTCACCCACACATAAGTTCCCCCCTATCTACGCAGCTGATGTATTCAAATGAACAGCAGTTGGGGTCAGCGGTGTTGCAGGTCTGCCAGGGTGTAGCACTGGGCGCTGCAAACTGCCTTAGGGTCACCAGCTCCTGATATCTCCTCAGGGTTGACTCCTGAAGCCTTTCCCATGATTGTGTATAGCTGCAAGGCAACAGAGGTTGGAATTCTGAGTTTTCCTTCTCCTAGGTGGGTAGCCAGCCCCTCCTGCCCAAAGCTTACTGGTTAAGGCACCAGTTACTCACCTTTGTCCCTTCTCCTATTATAGTGAGAACAGTTCCGCTGTAAATATCTGAGCCACACATGAAGGCTAGGAGTTGGATTGGTTGACAGAGGTTATTTGAGATGCATGCCATGAGGAACCATTTCATAAGTAGCAGAGTGCTTACATCCATTACCACTTCCAGCAATGACACTGATTATAATTTGTCATACTAACTTTTATTTTCAATCAATTTATGGTCAATCTTGAATATGAATAGAGTGTGATAAATGATGTGTCAATAGGACTGAACAGTTGATGCTATATTATTATATACCTACAAATCTCTGTGTGTGTAACAAAAAATCTTTTTGTCACATTGCCTTGCTTAAAAAACAAAATAAATATTGAGATGGTATCTATAATAATTTTGTATTTAAAAAAAAGGTTAGCTAATATATATATATATATATGTGAAAGTTATTTTTCCATAGATTTCATCTAGATCTGAATACATAATCTAATAATATTTGGACTCTCAATCTCTAGTTTAGTTAAATCCCTATAAATGAATTATAGGGCCTAATGTCATATATATAGAGAGAGATCTATATATACTTTTTAAAATAGATCTTTTTTAACATATCTAGCTTAAAGTAACATCAATTACATTAATTAAATTGCATCACACACACACAAGTCGCAATACACACTCAATCACTGAGTACTGTATAAAAAAATGTATTGGGTTTCCAAAAAAGATCTATTTTAATATTACAGAAGTCAAAATTAATCCTAAACTCTTAAATGAGCAATTCTTGTATGTATGTATGAATGTGTATATAACGATTTTCTGAAAAATTTCAAGGTCTATGTATAAGTAAGTATAACATATAAATGTGAAAAAAATTCTCAACTCATTGGCCAAATTGTGAAAACTCAAAGGTCGACTGTCATATTGGTTTAAACATGTAATGTTATCCTAAAATTAATTTTTGCTACACATATTTTATGAATGAAAGGTCTTCAAATGAGATCAAAAGGAAAAAACTTGATTCGTTTACATCACTAGGACTACAGCAAGAGAGGAAAAAAAACACTTGACACCACTTACATCACTGGCTTAAACTGGTACACTAAAACATTTCTTTGCAAACAGGAACACATTTTTATGAATCAATCGGCCTAATTAAATTTGCGCACCATTGCATTGAAAGCTCTATTAGCATTTTCACCAAAGTAAAAGTGACCTATATATGGCTCTCTGCAATTAAAGTGTAAACAATTTATAAATCACGCAAAACACAATAACCATAAACAGACTTCTGCAAATTTTATTTAATTCTTTCTTCCATAATAAATCAATATAAATAAGTTTTTGTAAGAGTAGTACTTCTTCAATTATCAATACAACCAAAATTACAATGCTCATATTTATTTCCAATAATGAAAATAAAACAAAATAAAATGTGAGAGTAGAGTTTGGAAGAACTTATATCTTTCCTTTTTTCATCTATAGTTTGTCTAGATCTGATCTTAATAAATCATCATTCATTATCATGAAAAATAAAAGATGCATGATGATGCATATGATGCTATAGATCTAATATAAGCTCTAACTTTAGATCTACTAGATCTAATCTATTTAATATTATAATAATAGAGGAGTACTATTGCTCAGTTAATATAGAATCTAGTAGATCTATTAAATCTATATATAAAGTAAAGTATTATAAGTATTAGTAAAGTAAGCACTAGATTCTAGATATCTCTGCCACTAAGTTTGACTAAGAATAAGTGAAGTAAGTGTGACTAAGACTAATCCTGCTAAATCGCTATAACTTAGTATACTTTAGTATACATATAGAATAATATAGATCTAGATTTATAATATTAATAATATATTATAAGCATAAGGGTCAATAAGGCCAAATATCTTTAATAAGGGCTTATTCATTTTATTTTTTTAACTTATTTATATTTAATAAAAGAAAAAAGCCTAGCCCTAACTAAGTGACAGTCTAAACTTAAACAGATTTTTTAAAATTCTAACACTAAATCAGAATAATTTATAGACTCTATAGATATTTACCTTTGTTTTATGTTAATAGTTCACTGCATATTTCACGAACACACTGAGTTAGAAGAAGCAAATAGAACTAAGAGCTAAGACGTTTTGGATGGAAATGGTCCAATACGTCGTTATTCTAACTTGTCCTATTGCCATTTACATTTTGCCTTTCTTCTATTTCTGTACACAATGATGTCACATTTCAGGGTTATGGTCATGTGACTAATCTAGTAGATTTCATTGGTTTCAGCAAATCTAAAAAAAGAACATTGTTTGGTCACATGACACGAATATTTATCAACACAGCTGATCCAAGTTGTTCTAGCGGTTGCAAGTGGTTCTAGCTCTCCTGATCAGGGCATCAGGGGAAGTGTACTTGGAGGCCACAAATAAAAAAGTAAACACCGAAAAAAAAACAACAATATGTGCAATTTCCGTAGCGTTCTAGAAGCTTCTTAAACGTATTCGTAGAGCTTAGAAAAATCGTGCAGACAAGTCTCGATTAATCCAGATCCTAATAGAGACTGGACCGTCCATATAATATAGTATATAGGCCTTTCATTGCCAGACTGTTATTTAGACCTAACTTAAGTTACAGTATTTTTCAAATAGATATATTGTTTTTTTAATTAATTTTTATTCGGAAAAAAAATAGTTCTTAATCCTTTTACGGTACTTTTGCCCGATGCATATAATACATAATGATTGGAATCGTCAATATGTTATTACACACAGGGCTATATATATTGATATCTCGACATTTAGAACAGCAGTATTAAAAAACTATTGAAGATACAAATCAGGCCTATCTGGAACATTGTTGGAAAATATTTGCATTTCATTACATATACTTTGAATCAGAAACTTCTCACAAGAGCGTACAATAAGAATAAACAGATGTATGGAGAAGTCTCAGGGAAAATTACCCTCGAGTACGGCCTCCCCAATGGCTCGAGATCCGTCCTTTCATGCGTTGTTTTCAAGGCCTTCATAAATGACCTACCGTCCCAGCCAGAATGCCAAAAGCTGTTTTTTTGGAAATCCGGTGGGAGCGCAACCACTATACAATTTAAGAGTTGCAACGTACGTTCTGCTCATACACACACACAAAAAAAAAACCTCTAAGACTGGCAATATATATATTATATTTATATAATAGGTCTATTCTCCTGTTCTAAGACAGGCTATATATATTATATATATATATATATATAATAGGCATATTCTCCTGTTCACGCTAGGGAATGGTAGGCAAATCTCAAGCAGCCTTCCGACTTTTCTTCAGAGAAGGAGCTCTCAGCGTGGAAAAGCTACCCAATACCCTGGTGTAACTTAGATCGCAGAATTTCGTCAGCAATTGATGGATATGATATAATACTATCGCATATTTATTTCCTTTCCTATTGTAGAGATGAATACAGGGCCTAATGAAGGCATCTTTGAACTCTTGTGGTAGTTTCTTTTGTTGCCACACATCTGGTTGTTCTTTGTTAATTTAGCTGTTAGCTCTGAATTTCAGCAAGGGTGGAGTCTACCCGGTGCCTTACCAGTTAAAAGGTTGGACACTGCAGTTACTACTGTATTAAACTGGGGAGGATCAGAAGGTTCATAGACTTAATTTAAAAAAAAAATGTAAATTAAGATAAAGAGGCTTGTGTAAGTCACAGGATCAACTATTAACTTAAAATTGATTGAACTAATTCAAGACAACACGAAAATAAACATTTCAAGAGAATAAAACACACACACAAGAAGTTTCTAAAAATTTTAAATATGAAATTTAGTTTGTAAGGACTGAATGAAAAAATGAAAATCCAAACAAGTGAACTCTGAAAATAGAAATTTAATTTTATTTTATTCTCTAAAAGCATAATTTAAATTCACACACACAATGCTAATTTTAGCTCTTTGAATAACAAAATGAACAAATAAGATCGTTGCTGCAAATATATCTACCAATTCCTTAATAACCTCACTAATCTGCCTCACAGAAAATATGTCTAAACGAGTCAACATTTTTGTAGAATTGGATTCTATTGAATTGAATTTTATTCGTACAGAGCAAATAGAACCATAAATAGTGGAAAAGCCAGGGTAGGAGGTATGGGAGTTAATGTAAACAAACAATATTGATGTGCCAACAATATCACAATTAAAAGTAATAAATGAGTATGACTGATATTGAACTATTGTGTAATAATTTTAGGCTATATTATTTGCCTAGAGAGTTTACACAAATTAATGTCATGCTTATGTGCACAACCCACAGCAAAAACAGGGGAAGCAACAGAACATATATTAAAGGCATTCATACACGATATGGAGACTGAAAGCCCTGACTTTGTTCAAGCAATTCTAGGAGACTTCAATCATCTGTTCTTGACTAAACACTAGCCAACATATAGTCAATACGATCATTGTCTTACAAGGCAAAATAGAAATCTAAAATGTGTTACAGCAACATAAAATGGCCTAAACATCACGAGCATTATCTCCCCTCAGAGAGTCTGACAACACAATGATTTATCTCACTCCCACGTACAACCAGTTCTAAAAACAACAACAGTCCATCCAGTCAAGGACTGACCAGTAAAGCTACAAAGTTGTCTCAAGCAGATAGAGACAACTGCCCAGACATAGATTACAGATCCCATTCTTTAAATATCCAATTCTGTGAAAACATGTTAATACCCCAAAAGAAAATGAAATCATTCATCAGAGTGTTTCAATGTCATTCATCATCACAGAGAACAACATAGGAGCCCCAATTTGTTAAGGGCTGATTGTATGTGTGTGTGTTTTTGTATCAATATTTTATTGTTAGCCTATGGTAGTTGAGCTGAAGTGGATAACTGTTGTAACACCAAATTTCCATTTCTTTATGGCACCTTTCTTACCTTATCTTACAATGAACATTTTTCTAAACATAACATCTATCTCTAAAACAAAAGATCCAATCTATGCTTGTCTAAAAACAATAAACGACATAATACTTTACCAAATGTAAAAAAAAATAGCTTTTTTGTATCATTAACCTTTGCATGAAACAAAAACAATAGCCTTAAGCAAAAAAAGCTTCAAGCATGTTGGGTGTATGCGAGAATCTTCATTTATTTATTTTTAATTCTCATCAGCTATAATATGATTACAATGTTTGTTAATATTTATCAACCGTGTGTGACTAACCGTTCGGGAAAGGGAGCAGGTTCTTTAAATATTGCCATCAATTTATCCCATCTTTCTCCATAAGTTTTTTGTCCCCCCATGAACTACTTTTGCCAATACAAACTGAATTTTTCAGGCATTCCTGATGATTAAGAAAATATTTCCCAAGAAATTCCTTTCTTTTTAATTAAAAAATGTTTTTGATGCTCACATACTTAAAAAAAGGACAAGATTTTTCAGCTTTTCACAGGTTTACATATTAACAGTATCTCTCTCCCTTCTGATCCTTCCAAATCCACAACATCCACACAGAATCCAGCAGACTTAAACTCCTCAACGGTCAACTCCTTGCTCCAACAAGCACCATGGGCCTCGCTGTCCTCATTCTGAAAGCTTTCAGGCAGGCACAGAAAGGTGCTCATGGAATACATCTGTGCTGCTCCAAGGTTTTTTGCATCCAGAGCATGACATCCACTCCCTACAATTTCGATTGCTGTAAAAAGTCCCCTTTCTTTGTCTAGCATCTGTTGAATTCCCTCAAGAGCCTTTACTGGATGAGGAAGATCATGGATCACGTCAATGACAAATATCCAGTCCACACTGTCAATACTGTTTGTTGGCAAATGGCATGCATCTAGTTTTGCAAATGAAATATTGGCAAGGTGACCCCATTTGGCTTTTAACGCATTGACCAGTTCATCACTGTAGTCAGAAGCAATGAACTTGCTTTTGGGAAATAATGTTGCTAGTTGGCCAATAGTCCTGCCCCATCCACTTCCAAGTTCAGTCACAGATATGCCTTCTTCTGTTCAAAGAAAAAGTGTAGTTTTTAATCAATATCCTATTCTGTAAGAACACTAACATTTTCTCACTATTAAATAAGCAAGTGGAAAATAAGTTTAAGAAATTGTAGTAATAGTAAGGTTTTACTAGATCTTGATTTAGATCTAACAGTTACAAAAGCTTTAACACATTTAGAAAACATAAGGAAAACTGGAAAGATCACAATCAAATTTAACCTATGGCTGAAAAAGAAAGCAGATCTACAAGAACTCGAGTTCAAGCATGGAGATGAAAATCTCAAGAAAGATCTGAATGGCAGAATGTGTTGAAGTAAGCCAGAGCCTTAGCTCCATGGCATGTATTGGCACCCGGATAGATGGACATCAGTTACAGTTTTGTACACAATCTCATCTCTCCATTCTACATTCCGTCTGAACATGTGATTATTAGCGGCACCCAAAAGGGGAAAAGACGCTAATAGTTTTGTGTGGTCTGTCTGTCCATCTGTCAGATTTAGATCCCATAAACTAGAAAAGATAGTAAAAATCTGACATCATAATATTTTAGATCATTCAGAGTTCTGATGCAACAGCTACTTTTTTGTTTTTTAAAAGCGAAAAATCTAATTTTTAAAATCAATTATGCAAGCAGTTTTTTCATAAAAATGCACCATTTTTACAACTATTCACTATTAATAGTAACAAACATGGAGGCTTTTTAGTAAGTAAGATATCAATTTACTATTTTTGTAACATATTTATGCAAACAGTTTTAGATTTATTGTCAAAAATTTGTTTTTTTACAATTGTATTGCTAAGTTAAGTAAGTTCTGTCATACTAAGTACTACATTTACAAAAAAAATTCTTACTTTTTTTTAAAGAGAAAAAATCTATTTAGTATGCATTTGAGTAAAACATAGTTGAAAATAAAAATGAATAAATAGTTTTTCATATTATCGCGTGAACTGCAGTGTTGCATTGTGACAATGGAACACTAAACTAAAGGATTTTTTTTTTTACAAAATTTTTTTTCTTGAGGCTTTGAATAAGAGATTGACCCTTTACAAAAAATTAGATTAATTAGATGTTCATTATAAGACATCAGTTCACATCTAACTTCACATTCACTTTCACCTATCCCTTGGTCTGCTGGACCATTGGGGCACCACACAAAATCTGTCAACCTTCTTTCTCCATTCCTCTCTGTCATTTGCATTTGATAGAATTTCATTCTGATATTCTTTCTGAAAATATTGAAACCTGCCTTTTTACCTGCCTGGGTGGACCACTTTGTGGGCCGATTTTGAGTTTGTGTTTTCACACAAACTGTCTTTGTAATCTTTTTTTCTTACCAGTTGTCTGCATCATTTCTCTCCCACCCCACTTGCCATATCCCTGCTTATCTCAGCACTACTTTATGCTCAAGTTTTATTTTGAATACAACCCCTAACACATTATGCAGCTACTTCTCTCCTCCACTTAGCTTGAAGTTACTCTAGCTATTCCATAGCCACCTTTGTATTGTATTAGCTAAGTCTCTCCACCCATTTCAAACAATACAAAAGATTTCTTACCTAAAAGAAAGTTTCAAGAAAAATGTAAAAACATAGAGGTAATAATTTTAAAAAATCATTAAAGACTGCTTTGAAGATCTCTAACCATACAAAAAATGTTTCCAAGCAGATTTATTATTATCAGACTTGTATTTACCTAGCCTCTCTTTGAGACCTTGGCATGCTCCAAGAATGAGCTTGATAGTATTCTCACTTCCTGTTTTGCTTTCATCCAAAGCTCGCATCAACCCAGCACCATAATTTACTCCTAGAAAGAATATAGAATTATTTCATTTGGTTAAAAAAAATAATGCATTCTGCAGCATGGGCATGGGCTGCTTTGGTAATTGTAAAAATTGCAAAAGTAATGGCTTGATTTAAAAAAACTTTTTATTTTGCGTGTCGAGCACAAAAAAAGGAACAAAGCATCACAAGACTTATTTTACAGGTTCGCCCCTATCCTTAAAAACTTTAATTCTATTCATCTGAATAATGTTATTTCTAACCTCTATCCCAGTTATTTGTACCACAGATTTTAAACCTACCACAAACAAAAAAAAACTAGCTAAATCAGTTAGAACTTAAAAGACAACCAACAAGATATTTCAGTAACACTTAGTATTAGCTAATCCTACCTTCTACTATGCTAATTAAATATCTACCAGATAAAAGATAATTGTCAATGAACTTACCATATGGACCATCTGCAAATACACAGCTTTTGACTGGGTTGTAAGCTTCCATCAAGGCATTGATAAACAATACAGAAGAGCGGAAACCTCCCACCTGCCAAACTTCCTTGCCTTCAGAGCTGATATAATATCTGTTCAATGATTCATGTTGTTTCACATTGACAAAACCAACACTCACTAGGCAACCCAGAATTTCTTGAACATACCTAAAATTTTCAGAGAAGTAAAGAGAGGTCTATTCTTATTAAAGATTATTTTAATCCATTTTTGCAAAATAAAAAACTTCTGTTGTTTAAGGCCTGTATTAAAATTTACTTTAAAAAAAAAAGTTCGCCTTTCAGACCTTGCGATCTATAGATGATGTAAAGGTCATCTGTTTCTGTGGCCTACGGTTACGGAGGGTGTCATATGGCCAGCACAACGACCAACCACCTTTATTTTTCCCCAACTAATATTGAAGTAGATATCCTTCAGAGACCCTTGAGATGGATAGGTCACACCCTTCGCAAGCCTGCATCCAACATAACAAGGCAAGCCCTAACCTGGAACCCCCAAGGAAAGAGGAAGAGGGGACCACCCAGGAATACATGGCACAGCGATTTGGAAGCAGATGCCAAGCAGATGGGCATGACATGGGGACAGTTGGAGAGACTTGTCCAGAAATGAGAAGCTGGTTGTGGTGGCCTATGCCCCAGAAGGGACCACAGGAAGAAATGAGATGAGATGAATGTTAGGTACTTAATAGAGCTTGGTGGACTCAGAGGCGCCTAAAGATCCTGAAATAAAAAATCCCAGTCTACACCAGGATTCAAGCCTGGGTCCCCAGTGTAGAAGCCAAGCGCTTTACCGCTCAGCCACCGCACCTCTTCACAATTTACTTAGATTGCCATTCATGTTTTTTTTTACAAAATTTTAATCAACTCATTCTGTTACCTGACTGTCTGGTAAAATGTTAGTACATGTTATTGCTCCCACACCCATTCTTGGATCAAGTTGAACGTTGACACTTTGTTCAATTAAACATTGGCATAGACAGGACTTAAATCAATCTAACCGCCTTTACTTTTCCCCAACTAATGTCAGGTACCCATTAGAGCTTTTATCAACTCTGTCTGTCTACCTGACTGTTTGGTAAAAGTTGTGTACACATTATTGTCCCACCCCATTCTTAGATCAATTTGAAACTTTGTACAATTATACATTGACATAGACAGGATTTAAATCAATAGAAAAAAATAACCAATTAATAATAATAATATTAATATGGGTTGTATATGACAGTGCAGACAATGCAGAATCACACAACAAGACATTCTTCAATACTCCTCCTTTAATCTAATCCACATTTATCCACTTGTTTGGTGCAATATGTGATGGTGATGGACAAAAAATCTGCTGTATATTTACACTGCACTCTAAGTCAGTATTATGATACTGATCAAGTAAAAACAACTTTACTGTTAATGTTTAAAAAGTTAAAATTGAATTAAATTAAGAGGCATTTTATCATCTAAAAAGAACCTGCACCTAGATTTTTTATTGATTCTAAATGTTCTGTTGAAGAAAATTTCAATAAACATCTGCCAGCGCCATTCTACCAATCTTTCTCACATTAAAATTGAATTTCTCCTGAGCATCATTCTATTGTTCTCTTGACATCTTTGTTGCTTAACACGACCTCTCATATAAAACATTTTATATTATTTGTCCTTTGTAACAATACTAAATAGTTATCATTGCCATTACTAATTTTAAGAGCTTAAAAAAAGCATTTCAACATAAACACAGATTCAACAACATACCTCTCTTTGAGATGCTTCTGCTTGGCTATGTCACTTGTGGTGAGAGGAGTGTCTGAGATGACAAGTGCATCAATAATACCAACATCTTTGGCTAAAGCTAGAGTAAAGCCAATATGGCTGTTAATGGTAATTTGGCCCACCAAAGTTTTATAGTCACCAGACATGATGTTCAGTGACAAGGTTGTATGACTAAAATTTTAGTTCCTGTACATCTGCTTTTTATAGATAATTATTGACTCTTATGAATACGATTGATACAGTAGGCCTACTATATTGTAGGCCTATATATAGAAACTCAAGTGACTTAATAATAATTGGATAAGTATGCCACTAACATTAAGTAGATTAGATAAACCAGGTGAAGTAGATCTGGAGTATCTAGAGCATGGGCATAGCCCAGGTGGGGAGGGAGGTCTAGAGTTCAAACCCTTTCCCCAAAATAAAACGTCCCCCACCCCCAAAAAATATTTTACACACTGATCTGTTTCCTACATTTTAGTAATTAAATTTAAATCTACAAGAAATCAAGCCTCAGCCTGACAAAATCTAATACAAACTACAATTGAATCAAAAGTTCCCGGAAGGGGATCTTAAAACCGGTAATAAAAAACAATTTGCAAGCAAAACTCAGTTACGGTACTGTATTATACTAATTATAGGCTGTACCAATTTCCATCAATGGCACCCCTCCCTTTGCAAAAAATAAAATAAAATAAAGCAGAACTAGATTTAAGATTACTAGATGTAGATCTAGATCTATTACTATTAAAATCTAATCTAAGTGAAAAAAAAAAAAAAAGACCAACATTTTTATCCCGAAACACAGATTTACTAGCTACCCCCATGATCATGATGTTATTGATGATGATCTAAAAAATCTACATTACATTACAGGTCTTCAGTCTACGTATATACTAAAATATAGATTCTAGTAGAAGTAGATCTAAGTACTAAGTAGTGCGTGGAGAAGGGTATATAGACATCATGGGCGAAATGAACCCCCCCCCCCCTCGCACAGACTTTAGTGACTGATTTTTTGCTTTGATTTTGTTTATTTTAGATGTAATTTTAATACTAAACCATCACTTGCCCCAGCGCAGCCAAAGGGGTTTGAGTTTAAAACCCCTACCAGGGAGTTTTGTAGTTAAATGCCTGCCCCTTCTATAAAACAAAACAAACAAAAAACAATGCAAACGACAATCCCCCAATTCCAAGAGCATAGCTAAGGAACATTTTGATTTTAAAACCCCCTCCGAAATTTACTATAAAACCCCCTCTTCAATATAAAGAAGAAAATTACACACTCAACACTATGAGCGTAGCCAAAGTGGTTTTGAGTTTTATAAGCCCCCCTTCAGCGGGGTTTAAAGCTAAAAAATACCTCATCAATACAAAAAAAGCAAATTACACACTCAAAAATCTTTGAGAGTAACCAAAGGGGTCTTAAGTTTAAACCCCCCTTCAGCGGGGTTTGAAGCAAAAAAATACCTCTTCTATAAAAAAAAAAGCTAATTACACACTAAAAATGCTATGAGCGTAGCCAAACAGGGTTTGAGTTTAAACCCCCCTTCATCTGGGTTTGATGCTAAAAAATACCTCTTCAATATATAAAAAAATGTAAATTACACACTATAATTCTTTGAGCTTAGCCAAGCCAAAGGGGAGTTTTGAGTTTAAACCCTCTCCTCCAGGTGGCTTTTTTTTTTAGTTTAAAACCACTCCAGATGTTTTTGAGTTCTCCCCTACAGAGAGTTTTGAGGTTGAAAACCCCCTTTTCAATATTATTCTAAAGCAAACTACAGTCACCAAATTCTATGAGCGTAGCTAAATGGGGTTTTGAATTTGTTAAAAAAAAACTTCAGAGATTTTCTAGTTTAAAACCCCACAACAGATGATTTTGACGATAAAACTTCCCTTTTCGATATAAAATTGAAAGCAAACTACATTAACCTAATTCCAAGAGCGTAGCCAAGAGAGGTTACAAAATTAATTAATAAAGTGCAGTGGATAGTCATCTGCCGAAATTGAAAAAGACTAAATGTGGCTCAACAATCGAGAAGGAAGAAGAGAAGAAGACTCAACAATCAAGGAAATGCTATGCCAAACTGAGAGTCGACCCCCTGACAAGGTTGTGATAGAGCGTCGCATGAGGTTTGCAGGACGTGTATTCCGATAAAATGAACTACGCATAAGAAGAGTTGTAATGACATGGAGGCCATTACGAGGAAATCGCAAACAGGAACATCCTAGTACAATTTCACTCCACACTTTCATGTATGTCCCTTAAGAACCTTGTCATATAAATATAGTAATTAGTCTAGTTCTAGCAGTTAGATAATGAGTCTAATTAACAGACTTATTAGGACTAGATGATACCGGTATAACTAGATCTAGCATATTATTTAGCTTCAAAAATAAAAACAAACAAAAACCCAAATCGGAGAGAAAACCCAAGATACAAGATTAAAGTCTAATCGTAGACCGTAGATCTAGAGTCAAGTGATCACACTGTACATTGACTCATGATTGACCATAATATCTTTATGAGTATTGCGTTGCCAAATTAGAATTTGTCCAATATAAAAAAAAAACATTTATTCTACTAGACCTAGATCTATATACAGTGTGTGTGTGTGGGGTGGGGGGGTTTGGTAACGGTACGCTCCGGTACGGCATACCGGCACCTTTTTCAATGTGGGAAAAATTTTTTTACTTGTCTGGTATTTTAACTTTTATTATTAATTTATTAGATCTAATAGTAGGTCTAGTTATAAGTATATAAATATAAGGCAACCCATCAGCACTGATTCGAGTACCGGCACCTATTTTTTTACACACAAAAAAGCACTGCCTATATAGATTTACATAACAAACAGTGTATTGTAGATCTAGATATATTGAAACTATATAGTATATAGGCTACTAGTCGACCGGCGGCGTAGCATACGCCGCTTATTTTGCTGGGCCAGCCTTAGGCCACTGCAACCTATGCGACCGCAGTGGGCCCCGCACTTTCATAGGACGCGCTAATTCTAGATGTATAAATTATTAAACTAAACTCATAACAGCCTAAATTTCCCGATTTCTCCTGAAATATATTAACAAAAATGGTCAAAAATTGAAAAACGCCAATCCTAAGCGCGATAAAAAAAGGCATTATGCAATACCCGTAATTGAGGAATCTAGTGAAAGAAGCTTTGAAATCTCGCGCCTCAAACTAATGAAGAATTACTTGAGGTCTACAATTCTCGTAGACAGATTGAAGCTTTTGGTAATTCTTGCTATTGAGCTGATCTATGTCGGAAAAAGAATTCATATGATATAGGCTTACTGTATGACTTCACTACACACAAGGCTCGTGTAGTAATTCTGTGCGTAGTAAAGAATGAATAAAATGCAACGACGAATATATTTTCTAATACAAACTCATAATGTTCACTTAATTTTCGTATTCCTAGCCAAACTGGGCCCCGCGAAATCCATTTCGCATTGGTCCTCACATTACGTTGTTCTTAGTCTACATAAACGATCTAACAGGACGATTGAAGTGTCGATCTCTGCTCTTTGCTGACGACCTTCTAATCTAGCAGACCGGGAGATCCGCCGCTCTCACGGCGGAAATCCAACGTGACCTCGTCACGGTTTCATGCTACACCCGAATGAGGAAAATGAAAATAAACTGCTCGAAAAAGGTCCAGACCCTATTCACTTTGGGAAAAGACATCCACCAAGAAGCCAACCTATAAACATAGCCATACCGAAACGATTCTGGCGCAGCGTGGGTTAATAGGGTTTCATTGGGTAGAACGCCCTAACTGCACTCGCCCCTATAAAAACGGATCGGTGTGGGATTTTAGTTATTGGACCGTTATCGTCTTTCCGCTTTCATGCCGATGTTGGATTTCCCCAATCACGCCAGAACCAACATGATGAAATCTTAATTATAAAATAAAAAACAATATTATGATGTTTCAAAATTTAGTATTAATTGTGTTAATGCTAAATTTTGCTTTGTATCCTTTTTGTAAGTACTATTAAGTTTTTAAAATTTAATTAGGGTTCTATTGGGGAAATCCCTAACTGGAATAGTGAAGTTTTACCCGTATGGGCCCAATTCAGACTTTTCGTAATCAAATAGTATATGTGTGTGTGTGATTTTTTAATGTGCACACATAAAAAAAATATCTATATCTAGTAATATTTAATCACACATAGAATATAAAGGAGAACATATTCGTTTTTTTTTTGTTTTTTTTTCTAGATTTAGATTTTTTAAAAAAGTTTTATACATGTTAACATTTTTTTCGACCAATGAAAAAGAAGCTTTTATTTTTTTAAGCTCGCGATATTCGGCACAAACTGGATTATTCAGTTTACACTCTAGAACGCACACACGTGGATCAATTTAGATCTAGCAAGATCTAGATCTAATGTCTAAATATGTTTAGTTATTAGTTATACTACAAGTTATAGAGCTAGGTCTAATCAGTCTAGAATGTAGACCAGTGATACCCAAAGTGGTCTATATAGACCATATAGAAAAATTAGTAGATATAGAATAATATATTGTTAATATAGACTAATCTTTAATTTTTTCATAGGCATAGGTCATTTAGATGAAATAATTCTAGATCTAGTTATAGTCATAGACCTATATTATACTATATAGACTTATAATCTTTACTATAATATAGTCAATATAGATTAATATAGATATAATATAGACTTTGTAGAGACTAATGTACTATAATAGGCCTACACTCCGGATCTTCACAAATCTAGTCTAGTTTAGATTGTTTAAATTTACACAAATCAAACGTTTATTTTGGCTTTAATAAATATGTATATAGATCTAGTATATCTATAATAGACTAACGGCTAACCCTATAGCTGCTATAGACTATAGCCCTATATTGACATTGTTTTTTTTTAAATGTTCCTTCAGAGTTGAAGATATCTACTTGGTTGTCTGAACCTCAAATAAGCTTAGGGAATTAAGTGATGGCAGTTGCGGGGTATGAACCAGATGACCATGCAGAGACCATCGAGGTGACCAAACAGTCCATCGTGCATACCACATAACCAGGTCCAGGTATCGTTAAATCTTATTCACCAATACTCAATACTTATTAGATTTTATTTTTTGTAAATATTAAAGACTCTAGGTAATAGAATTAAATAGATCTAGACAGATCTAGATTATCATATTTAGATCTAACTAGGATATCTAATGGTCTATTAATAATTACTATGTTATACATTTTTCTACAATTTGATCTAGAATTCATTCTATAGGCTTAGCTAAGGCATAGGCTTTTTAAAATTTCATGGTGTGGACACTGTTAAAGAAAATATAGTCTCATCATTAGGCTATAGGATAGCAACAGTTTTTCTTATATACCATACCATACCATAAACGTTTCAGGATTTGTCTATATAAATTGTAATTTTGTTTGTATTTTTTTTTAGAATATCAGTTTTCTTTAAGGGCAGCTGACAATAAGAATGGTCTATGAATGCACTACAGATGCTGTTCAATATCTTTTCATGAGGAAGCCTGCTCAAAAAGGTACGAAAAAATTTTCTTTATGATTACTGATCAGTGACCCCCCTTCCCCCCCCCCCCCCCCAACCAAATTTTACTAGATCTAAGTTCATATTAATTTGCATAAAAAATTATAATGAACATTTATACAATGAAAATAGGGCCTACATACAATTGTTTTTGGCCTATAATATTAGCCTAACCCTATATTGACATTTTTTTATTTTTTCTTAAATGTTCCTTCAGAGTTGAAGATATCCACTTGGTAGTCTAAACTTCGCCTCTATGAGCTTATGGAAGTGATGACAGTTGCAGAGCATGTACCAGACGACCATGAAGAAACTATCAAGGCCACCAAACAGTCCTTCGTCTACATAACCAGATCCAGGTAGCCTTAGATGTATATTCATGAATACGTGTTAGAAATTCTAGATATCTATAAACCAGACAGTATATATCCAAACTAGATTATCATATATGTAGATCTAGCTAGAAGGTCTAGAGGTCTATTAATACTAATGGACGTCATTCACCAATCATAAACAAACATTTAGCCACATGACAGCCTGGCATGGTTCGTAGCCACCTTGAAAACCTGGAAAACACCTTGAATTTCATATTAAATTCAAGGCCTTGAAAAAGCCTTGAATTTAGTAAAAAACGGGGAAAAAACCTTGAATTTTAAAACTGGACCTTGAGTTCTTTCACTCCCGATACCTGGTGTCTATTTTAGTTTTTTTTCCCGGTTACATTGAGCTGACCAGTGACAACGCGTGAAGGGCGACCTCGTGATTGAAAACGACCTTGGCTCAAGCAAGCATTTCACTAAGCACAATTTTCCTTTCACTGTTACAACTGAAGACGCGCTAGATTTAGTCTGTAGTGACTATTGTCTATAACTAGAGCAATTAGCAGCCTAGTGGGAAGGCTACACCCCTCCGGGCCCTCCCTCGCCGAAAATCTTCTTCTTGTAACAGTGAGAGTGACTTCGCGTGGAAAGTCCGTATATCATCTTATCTTTGTGTCTTTCTGAGTATTTTATTAGATTTTGTATTTGGAGATTATGATTCAGTGTTTAAGTATAATTGCTACCGGTACTTTACTTTTGAGTCTTCTCATGATCCATCCTTCTCATCTAGCTAGAAATAGTATCTAGATTTAGATCTAGTGAAGATAATTCGCGCTTAACCTGAAAACTCAGTGAATTTTAGTTAATTTAAGGATCTAGATACAGGTACATCTAATGTCTAGATTGCTCTAGAAATATTCTAGATTTACGCTAAATCACTAGAATCTAGTTGTAACATAATAGTATTATATGTACATTTGCACACTAGCGCGTCAGTGCAACACCGCTTGTGTATACGTAATAAATGGAGTTCCTAATATGTCTTCCCTATTAAACACTAGTTTGTTATTTGTGTAACACCAATATTATACATGGTGTCAGAGTAAAAGTTAAAAAGCTGTCCAGACAAAGGTTTTTATTAATCTAATAATGGCTTCTTTTTATTTTGAGCAACCAATCTTGAATTGGAATGCTAAAGATCTGTATCAAGAGTTTTTAAGGTTTCAACAGCAAGTGAGCTTTTGTTTCAAAGGACCGTTAGCTGGTGCCAATAGTAAACAAAAAGCCGGATGGCTGGGAATGTGGATGGGTCAACAAGGCAGTGAAGTTTACAAAACTCTAAATATTACTGATAGTGAAGAAGGAGATCCGCAATTTCTATTTAAAAAAATAGAAGACTACATAAGGCCAAGACAAAATAAAAGAGTGTCTAGATTTAGAGCACATCAGAGAAAGCAGGTAGAAGGAGAAAGTTTTGATAACTTTGTGAAAGACTTAAAGCTTCTCATTATGGACTGTGAGTATGACAAACCAGACGATATGCTTATTGATTTGATGATTAGTGGAGTCATACACGAAAAGGTACAATTAAGACTACGTGATCAGGGACAGAAGTTGACCCTTAGCAAGGCTATTGAAATTGGACAACGATATGAATTGTCACAAAGCCAAGTGAAAATGTTCAGGGGCCAAGAAGTTCTAGCAATCAAGAGACAGTCACACAATGTACTCAAGCAGAAGTCTAAAGACAACTCAGAAAGGTTATGTAGTAAATGCGGCAAGAACCACAAAAAGGGAAAATGTCCAGCAATAGGAACCACATGCAATTTCTGCAAGAAGAAAAACCACTGGTTTCAAATGTGCAAAAAAAGACGCAAAGTCAATCTGGTAGAAGATGACAACCACAGTGATGAAAATATTATACCTGTTAGTACTGCAAGTAGCCAGTATAAAAAGGGTAATATTGAGAACATCAATGTCGTTGAAGACTGTAAAACTAGTCGTGCATGGCAAGACATTATTTTTTCGTATCGACATTGGTGCAAGATGTAACATTCTTGTCAAGTCAGAGTTTGAAAAGCTCAAAGACAAAGTAAAACTTGCTTATTCAGCAAAGTCGCTCAAGTCTTACTCTAATCATGTTATTAGACTTTAGGAGCAGTGGTGCTACCTTTGAAAAATAATATCCATGAGGTGAAAGCAAGGTTTGAGGTAGTAGACATTAGCCAAGAGAACATTTTGAGTGGTGACACAGCAGAATGTTTAGGACTACTACAACGGATAGACAGCATAGAATCCAAGGCAGAAGATGAGTTACAAAGAGAATTTCCTGAAATGTTGAAAACAACTGGAACACTGCCAGGAGAATACAAGATTCAGTTACAGGAAAATGCTAAAGTAGTTATCCATCCACCACGTCGCTTAGCTGCATCGCTACGCAATAAAGTTGAAGAAAAACTTAAAGAAATGCAAGCTGATGGATTTATTACTCCAGTACATGAACCTACTGAATGGGTTAGCTCCATGGTTGTTTCGTTCAGGAATGACAAAGTTAGAATATGTATTGATCCAAGAGATCTCAATAAAGCAATCAGACGGGAACATCACCCGATGAAAACTATTGAAGATGTGATCACTAATATTCCAAATTCGAAGATATTCTCAGTTCTCGATGCCAAGTCAGGGTTTATGCAAATAAAGCTTGAAAGAGAATCTTCATTTCTCACAACTTTCAACACACCTCTGGGAAGATATAGATGGTTACGATTACCTTTTGCAATCAAATCAGCGCCAGAAATTTACCAAAGAATTATGGATGAAATGCTTCAAGGAATTGAAGGAGCATATGTCATCATAGACGACATTCTAGTAGCTGGTAGAGATGTTGAACATCATGATCACATTTTGAAACAAGTCATGCATAGAGCAACAGAGTACAATCTAAAGCTGAACTATGACAAGTGCAAGATAAGGCAAAACAGAGTACCTTATATGGGCCATATCTTGTCAGAGAAAGGTTTAGAACCAGATCCAGCAAAGATAAAGGCAATTATTGACATGCCAGCTCCTCAAGACAAAGATGGAATCAGAAGATTTCTAGGTTTAATTCAGTACCTAGCAAAATTTATTCCTAATCTAAGTCAAGCAGATGCTCCTATACGAAAGCTTCTAAAAGATGACATAGAATTTCAGTGGAATCATGAACAAAACAAGAGTTTTGAAGAATTGAAACATCTTTGTACAAACCCTCCAATTTTGGCATATTATGATGTCAACAAGAACGTAGAGATAGAATGTGATGCAAGTAAAGATGGACTGGGAGCAGTATTACTCCAGGAAGGTCGTATAATTGCATACGCATCAAGAGCTCTCACGGATACAGAAACAAGATATGCTCAAATTGAGAAGGAAATACTTTCAATTGTATATAGTACAAGCAAATTTCACTGCTACATATTTGGTAAAGAAGTAACAGTTTATAATGATCATAAACCTCTGGAGCAAATCTTCAAGAAACCTCTATTGTCATCACCAATGAGAATACAGAAGATGTTAATACGACTACAGTGGTATGATCTGAAGGTCTTTTACAGAAAAGGCAAGGAAATGTTCATCTCCGATACACTTTCTCGTGCACATCTACCAAACACTGATATACAGACATGTGAATTTACAGATGATTCGGTGCATATGATCTCTGTAAGTGATTCGAAATACATTCAAGACTGTACAAGCAAGGAACTTTCAATGCTTCTGGAAGTAATTATGACTGGTTGGCCAGACACAAGAAGCGAGACTCCAATTGAAGTCAGGCCATATTGGGGTTCAAGAGACCAGTTATCAACTTCGGATGGTATTATATACAAAGGTCTGAGAATAGTCATGCCACCAAGCTTACGTAAATACATGCTAAATCTGATTCACAAGTCTCACTTAGGAATAGTCAAGTGTAAGCAGCGAGCTAGAGAAGTCATGTATTGGCCAGACATGAATGCAGACATTGAAGTGACAGTTAGGGATTGTAGCAGGTGTGCTGAACATCAGAATCAAAATGTGTCAGAACCGCTAATGCCTACCAAGACACCAGACTTTCCCTACAGCATGGTTGGGTGTGACTACTTCTCAAAGTTTATTGATGTCAAAGAACTGTCACAGGAAACTACATCAGATATCATCGAAGCAATGAAGAGTATATTCGCATGCCATGGAATACCTAGAAAGTTAAGGTCAGATAGCGGGCCACAGTTCGCTTCAAGGGAATTCCTGAACTTCTGTAAGTCATACAGAAGAGAGCATGAAATGTCGAGTCCTCATTTTCAGAGTTCTAATGGCGAGGCTGAAAGAGCTATTCAGACAGTGAAGAAACTGTGGAAGAAAAGCGAAGACAAATTTATGTTGCTATTAGACTACAGAACTACTCCACTGAGTAATATTAATTTGTCGCCAGCACAATTACTCATGGGGCGCCGACCCAGAAACTTGTTACCTTCGAGCGAGGAAATACTCACTCCTAAGACACCAGATCTCAAAGTGGTGAAGAAACACTTTGACTCCGAGAAACAGTCTCAGAAACATTATTATGATAAGAGGAAAGGAGTTAAGAGTCATAATCCACTACAAGACGGAACGGCTGTCAGAATGCAACTTAATTCTAAGTGGAAGCCAGGAACAGTAGTTTCGAAGCATTCTAAGCCTAGATCATATAATGTCAAAAGTGGAAATAAGGTCTACAGAAGAAACAGAAAACATACCAGAAAGTCTTCTGAGAAAGCAAACAGATTTGACAATAATTATGACTTTCCAGATGACATCTCAGAACAACCAGAACCTCTAGTTCTAGAGAGTCCAAGATTACAAACTACACTAGATTTTGAGCCGCCATTACACACTGTTTCTTCTAACACCGCTAGGCCACATGAGCCTTACGTAACACGCTCAGGCAGAATAATTAACAAACCCAAGAGACTTGATTTGTGAATTGACTTTTTAGTTGACTAGTTTGTTAGTTATTCTGATAAATAGATTTTCTGAATTAAAGAAGAGAGATGTAACATAATAGTATTATATGTACATTTGCACACTAGCGCGTCAGTGCAACACCGCTTGTGTTTACGTAATAAATGGAGTTCCTAATATGTCTTCCCTCTTAAACACGAGTTTGTTATTTGTGTAACACAAATATTCTACAAACCTGAAAACTCCGTGAATTTTAGTTAATTTAAGGATCTAGATACAGGTACATCTAATGTCTAGATTGCTCTAGAAATATTCTAGATTTACGCTAAATCACTAGAAAGTAGTGAAGATAATTCACAGCCGTTAAAAGTCCGCGAAGTTTAGTGACATTGAGTTACAATCTATAGAGTCTAGATCTACGATAGATTCAGTGAAGATAATTCGCAAACAGCCGTGAAAAGTCCGCCAATTTAGTGACTTAATTAGATCTAGACTGTAGAAGCAGTGACAGCGTGAAAAGTCCGCGAAGTTAGTTACTTAGATCTAGACTCTAGATTTACGGTAGATTCAATGAAAATAATTCACACACAGTCGTGAAAAGTCAGCGAATTTTAGGGACTAGATTTACAGTGATTCAGTGAAGATAATTCGAAAAAAGTCCGCGAATTTAGTGACTTAGACTTAGATCTAGACTTAATTTACGCTAATCCAATAGAATAGAGTGAAGATAATTCTCTCACAGCCGTGAAAAGTCCGCGAATTTAGTGACTTAAATTAGAGTCTAGATCTACTGTAGATTTAACGAAAATATTTTGCACACAGCTGTAAAAAAGCCAGTAGAGTTATTTTGGTTGTAATTTACTTAAAACTGATGGAAAGCAAGTCAACTGCTTTAGTAAGAATGTCAATTTAAGAAAATTTCCAACTTCAGATTGCGACAGTTTTAGCTGAATTACATCTCATATTTTAAAAAAGTTATTCTTCTGTAGTGCAAGCCTGTGTGTGTTTTCTAATGTATTAAAAAGTTGCATTTAAATGCTTAGGAACACTAGAGATGAATTATTTTTTTTTGGAGGTATGATTTCAACTTATCAGCATACATTTTAATGAGGGTTTTTTAATTTAATATATATATATATATATATATATATATATATATTGTTCTTTTTACATATTTATGTCATATGTATGTAAATATATATACATATATATTGCTTGCTATGGTGCAATGCATCTTGAAAATCTAAAACTCTACCTTGAAAACCTGGAAAATCATTCATGAAACTGGCTATGAACCCTGGCCTGGTGTGTACTACGTAATTTGTATAGAAGAGATTGAGAACCATGTTATTAGTTATTACTATATTGTAGCCTATTTTCTACACTTTGATTTAAGATTCGTTCTATTATTCTATTGACTATTCATAATACATCTGAATTATTCTGGATCCTGATGAATTTGAATATAACGCAGCCATTTCAATTATAATTTTTTATAAAGCACTCAACAATTAAATTCATTTTAAATATGGCTCGTTCTGACTTTAATTTTCTTTTTTTAGTAAACAGAAAACTCAATTGTAAGCATTACACCCAATTCAGCCCTATTCTAAGGAGTGCAAGGTGCTTTCAAGTAAGAGATAAATGTAAATCACCCTGACAAAGGAAATAATGTTGTTATTTTTTTTTTATTTGAACTTATTATAGAAAGCTATTGTAAGAGCTATGTCAGTGCTCTAGTTATAAAAAAAATGTATAATAATTTTTTTAATTTTTTATTTGTGTTAATACTGATAAAGAAAAAATACAGTGTCTCATCGTTACAGTAAAATTTTGTGTTTTGCCTCTATTGTAATATTATTTTGTTTGAATTCTTTAAACAATATTTTTTAGTTTTTTTTGGGGGGTTTTTCACAGATCGTCACATTTTTCTTTAGATACCGGTATCTTATAGATAGGAATGATCTATGCATGCACTAGAGATGCTGTTCTTTTCTTGAGGAAGCCTGCTCAAGAAAGTAAGAAGAATTATTTAGTTTTAAGATTCACAACCCGAAAAAAAGTTTTAATGAGATAGAATTAATGCAACGTAAATAACTAAATGTTATCCTAATTTTGAAACACTTGTTGTGAGCCTAGTATCTTCAGTTTTTTTTTTTGTTTGTTTCACTGTGATAGGTAATTTTAAATGTAGAATTTTCATCCAAAATTTCTCTAAAATTTCATTCAACTATAATTACAACAGAATATAGTTGTATTATTAAGAGCCTGTGATAAAATTGATATAAATAAATTGGACAAAATATAATATTGAATGAAGTGAAGCCTAGCTAGATCTAGTCTGCCATTGCACTTTTAGGCATAGTCAAATATCATAACCATATTTGCTGACACCAATTCATAACATCTATTTTAAGAGGATTGGGCTCCAAATTTTGAAATACCGTCATTTTTTAAAACTGCTTAACAGGGTTTAGAAACAGCCTAATTTTTAGCTTTATTTCCTCTACTAGCCAAAGGGCTGGAAATATCACTGTAAAATAGTATGTCCACATACATGAATGTAGGTCTTGATGCTTGATGAAGGTAGTTTTGTTACATGAGAAATACTTTTTTAATTTTGTTTGTTTGTTTCAGCTGCTGCATGAAAGTCAAAATATGATCGCTTTACTGATGTTGAAATTATTGCCACCACCCTTATAGTTAGCCTGTAAAGAATGCAGAAGAATGAATGAAAATGCTTTCTTCATTTCTTGTTTGTGCCATTATATTTGTCTTTTGTGTTGGTTTATTATTCTGTGAATAAAAATATTTTTAAAAATTGTGTCCTACTTTGTGTAAGTTTAATTTTAGAATGAATGAACAGAGCATGCAAGTCTTGTATAGTACATTTCCAAAACTCTAATATGCCCATAATTGTTTAAATATGTTGACATTATAGCTACATGTATATAGGTCACACACTGATTGCACCAATATGGCTTCATTTCTACTAAGCCAATGGGCTGCATCAAACTAAAAAGGCACAATAAACAAAAAAGTAATGACATTGGCACAATAAGGGTAATCCACAATTGAGCCCTAATAATATTTCAATTACTATTACTAAACCATTGGGGTCAGCATCGGCATGATATTGGCACAATAAGGGTTATCCCCAATTGAGCCCTAATGAATATTTAATTTACTAAACCATTGGGTCCAGTATCGGAATGATATTGGCCCAATAAGGGTTATTCCCAATTGAGCCCTAATAAATATTTAAATTACTAAACCATTGGGGCCAGCATCGGCATGATATTGGCACAATAAGGGTTATCCCCAATTGAGCTCTAATGAATATTTCATTTACTAAACCCATTGGGTCCAGTATCGGAATGATATTGGCACAATAAGGGTTATCCCAAATTGAGCCCTAATAAATATCTCAGTTACTACACCATTAGGGCCAGCATCGGATCGATAATGGCACGATAAGGGTTATCCCTTATTGAGCCCCAATAAATATGTCAGTTACTAAACCATTGGGGCTAGTGTGGGCTTGATTACGGCGCGATTCTGGAAATCCCTAATGAATCCGGAAGTGGTTTTACCCATTCTGGGCCGATATTGGCACGATAAGGGTTGCCCCTAATGGGGCCCTAATGATGCCAATGTGCAAACGGTACCCGCTCCCAGATGGGGCTATTTAGGGCAATGGGGATAACCGTAATCAAAACTGATATTGGGCCATAACGAGCATGTTTATGCATAAACCTAAAAATCGATGGGTCCACACTCTAATCGGACCCACGACCCAGGTAGTTGGGTGTTATCCTGGACACTAAGCTGATTATGTCTGATTATGTGAAAGATGTACGACACAAAAAGCCTCGGAAAGGTTGAACGTCATAATGCGGGTGGTCACGACGGAGTGGGGCGCTAAGGCAGTTAAGCGTGCTACGGACGCTCTACATCGGTGCGGTATTGTCGCAGCTCGAATACAGTCTCTTAGCACAAGTTTACGCTTCGCAAACGTCTCTAGCAGCAGTGGCGTCACTAGAGGTGCGGGGTGTGTGGGCCGCACCGGTGACACCCGATAGAAGGTGACACCCAAATGGAAAAATGCAATTTTCAAACAAAAAAAAAAAAGCCAACTTGAAAATGTGACAGAAGGAAGATTAAAAAGCTTAAGAATTGTTGAATAAATTTATTCTTATGGGGAAAAATCATTAGCAAGATTTTCTTGTTTTGATAAATAGTGGGCATGTCTACAACGAGAAACTCGCGAGAAGACTGAGACATTTATCCGGCTTTCAAATTTGGAACTTTTTGGCATCTGGACTTAGACTTGACGCGTAAGACATGGCTATGATTGACGTATAGATGAGAAAATAGAGGAACATCTTGAGCTAGCCAGAAAAACCAGTGACTTGGCAGAATTTAAGTCATTGGTTAATATGCATGACTAAATGCATGACGCGTAGGACGTAATCATCTTCTTTTTTGAAGTAACGTCTGTATTATATAAGATAAGATAAGATTTATAGCTTGCTTGATATCGCATTGTTTCTAGACAGCAAAGGTTGGTATTTCTTTGTGAATTGAGGAAGACTCTTCATTGAATAATGGATTTTTTTTTCTAGGGATTATGGAAATGTTATCCAAATTTGACCCAGCACTGAAAAAGTAACTTATAAAATTGCAAAGCAGCGATGCACAAAAAAAAAAGTTACTTTCTAACCTTGTACCAAAGCTCAGAGAGTTTATAAATGTTTTAGCAAACCACTTAAAGGATATAATTATGAGAGACATAAATGTTGCAAGGTACTCTGGTATCTTGTATTACAGCACACCTAACATAGATCTCGGAAGTTGTAAGATATATTAAAAGTACCAATGGCAATGTTCCAACGACAGAAATGTTGCAGAATATTCTTTTTTAAAGTGGACAAAAAGCTGATGATATCAGTTCTGATAATTTAAAATGCCTGGAAAGAGATGGGCTTAACATATTGATATGAGGAGCTCAGGGACATGGTAATGCATCAACAATGTCTGCAACTCATGAAGAAGTGCAGGCAGTATTAATGAAGAATAACAAAGAAACTCGAATGGATGTGCACTCCGTTTACTTCAGCTTTTTGGTCAAAATTCATAGTCAGAAAATGTTTCTTGCATACATGTTCTCGGTTTTCTAGAAAAATGTTTTATTTTTTGCCGCTGCTACCAATCGATGGCATATTTTAATTAATGATAGAGTGTCATAGGAACAACTCGCTGATGGGCTCATCGTGTTGCTGTTAGACCCGTGAACAATTGTGACGGCGCAATTTTTGCTGTCGTTCTGAAAATACAAACATTAGAGGCGCAGCACAAAGACCATTGCCAGCTGTATCTGAATACATGCAGAACTTTCATTGCATTATTTTCTTGATGACAGATTTTTTGGGAAAAGAGTCAACACAATATAAGAGTACCTTCAAATTAAAGTGTTAATTATTGGCAAAGTGGTTGCTAAACTAGAGCACTTACACATTTACTCTACGAAATGTGTGACTAGTTAGCTAAAAATGTTATTGAGATAACTTTTGCCAAATCAAACTAGCACGTTATTTCAAAATAAAAATAAGTTTTAACAACATAAACATGTCTGTGTGAGCTGGCGCTCCTAGATCTAATTTTTGACCTAATTTTATCTAATTTTATATTATTTATATAGGCCAGGGCTATGATGTTTGTAATTTAGTGTCTTTTTTAATTTTTATAGTTCAGTGCTGAGTATTTTCCACTATTTATAACTTTCTGCTAGTTTTAGTCTTTTTCTGTTATTTGTGTTTTACTCGTAGAGGAAAGTAGTTTTTAAAATAGTTAACTGGCCTTAGCGCAGTGGATGTTATTTCCTATTTTTTGTCCCTGGTTAGTTCTGCTTATTTTTGTCCTTGGCATTAGCGTTGGATTGGTTGTTATTTTTTAATATCAGTTTATGTGCAGGTCTGTAAATGGTATAGAGCCCCCATATGAGTTTAGAATAGAAATAACTTTTTATCTTCCTTTTTGTAGGATTTAAATTTTAAGATTCTCTTTTTAATGATGTTTACTTTGGTATATTGTTGTGTAGTCCGTGTCTTTAGTAATTTGCTAGATTTTATTGTTGTGTACGGCTAGGTACAAATTAGGGAAATAGGTAGTCCAGTTTAGTTATATAAAATTAGCGTGACGTCATGCTCTCCGATATGTTCGCGCTGACCAGTTATAGCTCGCTCCGGAACCACGTTGACCTCTTTGTCTTGACCAGTGGTCAGTGCTGACAGTGGTGCCTGTATAAAGCTAATTGTGTGTTGTATATTTTCAGCTGGGACCGCCTGCTATAATTCCTGCCTAACTGTCTGCCGCAGTTATTACTGCCTAACTGTCTGCCGCAGTTATTACTGTTGCCCTATAGCTGTTGCCTTAAAGCTGTTGTTTTAAGGCCGCTGTACAGCTGCCATTATTTCTGTGTAGTAGCTTATGGCTGTAGTTTTGCCAAATAGCTGCTTTATTTGTTAGGTTCAGTTAAGTAGGGTGGATCAATAGTTTAGTAGTGTGTATATTTAGTTTTATTACTGTTGTTTTGGTTTCATGTAAATAAAGTATATGCAAGTTAATTTTATAATTTCAGTTTGTTATTTTTTTTTAGTTAGCTAGTTTAGTTTAGTTTGATTGTGCTGTCTGGTTGCTTAGGCGACTCTAGCCCCTTGGTCGCAGACCAAGGTGCACAGATTGGGCCCACCCAGTAGAGCTACCACCTGCCTACTGTTATAAATGAATAAATGTTGAGCAGCAGACAAGGTTATATTTAGATGGAGATGACGTGACGTCACTAGGTTGAAGTCAAATCGCAGCCATCTTGGTCTACTTAAATTAAAACGTGTAGTCTGTTGTTGTTTTTTGAGAAATTTGTTCGACAATATTTCACGACATTATTTAAATATCTGTACATTGTACAATATCTTATAAAACGTTAAAAACACAGTGTATAGAATAAAATAAACATTAAAAATGCCTTTTAGATGGGTGGTTGTGGTTGGGGTCCAGTATGGTTTTTTATGTGAAACAAAATTTATATGCCTATTCCTAATCTAAAACGTTTTTATTAAAATATAAAAAATTGGAATAAAAACAAAAGTTAAACCAAATAAAGTTTATGTTTTTAACGTTGAAGAAATATTTACTAAAATGTAGGCCAGAATTTAATTAGGGAAAGATTAGTTAGTATTACTGTAACATTATTATTAGTAGTAGGTAGTAGTACTCTTTTCACTTCAATTTTATCAATTTTGTGGTGATTTCAGTGCGGTAAAAAGTATCAAAAATATAACAAACCTCTTGCAAATCATTTTTGTGCTTTTTTCAGCCCACAATAGTGCTTAATTTCGATGTAATCATTTTATTTCGGTTTTGTAGGCCTCGATAAGGTGATCGTATAAATCACTTTGCAGGCTATACAGCGCTTTGTAATTGATCCATTGGAATATCTAGACCACCAGATATGAAATTGGGCCTTAGAGGAGTTTAGAAAAAAACTAATTAGAATTAAAATAAAAAAACTAACTAAACTAAGGCTAATTTGAGTCGTTACGAGAATTAGAAAACTGGTATCGCAATGAAAACGGATGGAATGTTTTGAGTAAACGAATATGGCGAATAGGCTCCGCCCACTGGCTTCAACCGATAATGAACATTTGATAGCAACCGCCATCTCCATCTAAATATAACCTCCTTGGCAGCAGATAACAAAAAGGCCTCACTCAGTAGCGCCACCCTGACCTGCTCACATCTGGATAGTAATCTTAAGATGTCGGTTTCACTATTCATAATGAGAGTAGGAGAGTAGTCTCAATAGATGTCGGATTCACTATTAAAATACAGTACAAGAGATTAATGTTGAGTGCCCTGTTTCTTTTATACTGAGCCAGATGACAAGATATTTGAACAGAAATACCAAAACTAGAAGACATGTTCAGGCAGCAGGGTGATATCCTAATCTTACCGCACCGGGTGACGCCCATTCTAGAGACGCCACTGTCTAACAGGCTTAGTCTATGTGCAGAACCAAGCAAAAAAAAAACACGGCTAACCTGTGGTACATTTCGGACAACCCCAATTCCTGCTGGGGAAGTTATGGCGGATATTCCCCCACTCGCGTGGTGGAAGGAACGAGAAGTCTCGTTTTATTGTTAGGTGTGGAAAACGCTCATTGACTCAAAGGCAAACAAGAAATGTAGGCCTATACCAAACCTACTAAATAGCACTGCGAGAGAAACCATAGCTTAGTAGGCCTACCCAAAAAATACCATCAAGGTCGATACCGACGAATCCACGAGAGGTGTCCAAGTCAGAATGAATTCGAGCGGTAGCAGAAAGCGACGAACTGGTAAGCCTAGGAGAAAGCGCTCTAGAGCATCGGCCTATTGAATATGAATGGATCAAGTCCAAGCGGTACGATAGCTGGGACCATTGTAGCACGAGACGGGAAGTCTGAAAGGTTTTCAAACGCCCAAAGAGGAATGACGAATTACGGTGGCAGCTAGACAGAAAGGATCAAACAATTTTGGCACGTTTTCGCACGGGACACACTCCGATAGGAGCCTCTTCGCTATAATCCGACAAAACCACGATCACAGATCGACACTGCAACACGGAAGACGAGACAGTAAAACACATCCTCTACAACTGCAGGGTGCTCAGAAACATATATATATATATATATATATATTCAAAGATACGGCTAGTCTTGAAACAAATAGAACCGGTGCATGTGAGGGTCTTGCATTATAGGAATAGGAAGACAGGAAAACCCTCCAGAACACTGCCAGATACCTAGACCGTGTTAAAAGGCATCATAGTCTCAGCACGTGGCCTTAGTGCATGAAGTCTTACAAATGGTGGAAATCTGAAAACTGGAAAACTCCCACAGTGGGGTCCGGGAGATGCATTTAAATGGTTTTGTATTCTAAAAAAAAATTATTTTTATTTTTTGGAGATGACAAGAAAATATTATCTTAAACAAACTATATATTAATAATATCTTCGGGTATTTCCGCGTGTAGACTAAGGTGGTTGTTTTAACAAAATATATACAGATCTAGAATCTATATATAGAATCATAGTTCTGAATAGTCTCAGTTTGAATTTTGATCTTGTGTAATAAAGTTCAGCAATTTGCTGTAAAGCGTCAAAATGGCGTCGAAGCAACTTCAACCGAGAAACATATCTCGGATTAAAAGACGGGAAAAGAAAAACGTATACTCCGTTATTTCCACCGATGTGATGGGAAATAGAAACGTAGAAATTGTTCCCGTTGGCGCTTGGGTTGAGCCAGCTGACTGTGATATACAGCCAAATGCCGTTGTGAGTTTTAACATTCAGCCTAACTCACGTCAAAGAGTGACAAGTTTGAGCTCGTAGTTGTAGACTCTAGATCTAAATTCTAGAAAATCTAGATGTTGTGTTATCCCAAACTTTTTTTTCTAGATTTTTTTATGGGGTACTCATACATAACATTCCTGTATAATATCATTATATTTGAAGCGCAAAAAAAAAATATAGTCTCATAGTGTTTCCCCTACCCTGAAGAGCTTGCTTGCCCATGTATGATGTAGTAGTATTTAGAATATAGAATTTTAATTGAGGCGATCATAAGCCTCATATTTTTATCTATATTTATAATGCATTCAGCAAGTGCAGGTCTGTGTATAAAACAGATCTAGTCCTATTTATAAATAAATTTTAAGCCCGTGTGATGAAGTTGTGATGTCAATGAAAGACAGTGTGGAGAGATTATAATTCAATTAAAATGTACCTACTCAATAGTTTGTTTTAAAACTAGGGCCCAGGAGCCCAACACATATATTTATCATACCTTTATCTACTAAGAAGATCATGCAAATCACACTGGTTGTATTCATATGGGAAACAAGCAGTACATCATGCCTTGGGTGTGATTGATCACAGGCAATGATGCTTTCAATTAAAATTTGTATGGAAAGTCAGGATTGTAACTGTTGGTAACTTGTAGTTCAAAGCTGATATTAATGCTGAAAATGTCAAAACATGTCTGTCTAACTGCACTGTGGACTCATGTATATGTGTATATCATGCCTTGGGTGTGATTGATCACAGGCAATGATGCTTTAAATTAAAATTTGTATGGAAAGTGGCAGGATTATAACTGTTGGTAGCTTGTAGTTCAAAGCTGATATTTATGCTGAAAATGTCAAAACCTGTCTAACTGCACTGTGGACCCATGGTCGCATGCCTTCTCTCGTTAAAAATGTGGTCCTAATTGCTGTTATATGTTTTAAGTCTTATCTATAAGCTTTAAATCAATCATGGGCTATGTTTTAAATAAAAGTAAAAAAAGTCTTTCTCTTGAAGTTACCTATTGACAATGTTTAGACAACTGACTCTTTATAATAATATTTAGAGGCTTCCTTTATAATCCATTGTTTCTCAATATTATCTCAGCTTTTGTCTCTTCACAGTATTGATAAGCTCCTCTTGTTTACCTGACGAATTCAAACCGTTTATATTTATTAATAAAAATTAAAAACTGCAAATGACAAATCAGTTATTATTACCATATTTTTAAAATCTTATTTACTACTAGCTCTCAGCACAGATGGAAGAAAAAAAAATCAGTCGACTTAAAGAGGAAAAAGAAAATCGTCTTCGAAGTTTTCAGAAAGAAGTGAAGCAGCGCTTGACAAGAATAAATCATTTAAAAAAAGAACAACAAATACGAGATGCAGAAAGAGCCGTGAGTTCATTTGAATATTTTAATTTAATATTTCTTTCAATCTTAGTTTCACATTTTTAAAATAATAGTGACAAAACAAGTACCAAGATATTAAAATGTTGCACTTTATATACTTTTAGCCAAGTATTTTTTTCAAAGATTACTTTCTTATCATTTGTATTTTATCATCTAGTTTGAACAGGAAAGAAAAGTGGTGCAACAATCATTCTTGACCGGGGATACTTTAAGAGTGGATACCTGTACACAGCGACAGGATTTAGATAAGGCAATTATGAAGAGATTGTTAGAGAAATATGGAGGTACATTTTCATAATACATTCAATGCAAAATCTTTTAAATAAATTGATCTGTTTTCTTTCTTGAACTTTTATAAAGTAATTTATATTCTTTTCATATTTTAATACTAGAATCTATTACTTAGCATTTAGTTTGGAATATGTTGATGTCATACATATTATGTCACACATATTACATATCAAATGAAAATAGTACCAGAAAAAATTACAACTAAAATATATCAGTTTAGAAGAAAATTATTTTCTAGTTTCTTCCGCTAGCATAAAAGTTGCTAGAATATAAATAGGGAAAGAAACATTTTTTCTTATTACTGTATCAATAAGATTTGTTAATAATTTACAGAGGATGTAACAACATGGGACAGAGTAGCTGCTCCTAGTCTACAGTCTCAAACAGAAGAGGTAACTAGTGCCCACTTTAGCAACATAATTATGGAAAATTACTTCATCTACCATAAGGATGTCACATTTAAAAAAAAAAGTAAAATTCAAATTGGCCAACCAACTTTCTTATCAGTTGCAGCCATGTTACTATTGGCTTCCTGGGCAAGAAGAGCTTGCTGTGCCTATTTTAAGTATATTTAATAATAATTATGTACATGGAATCTATGGGCAGATGATATAGAGGTCATCTTTTTTTTGGCCAACAGTTAATGAGGGTGTCATATGACCACCACAATGACCAACCCCCATCACTTTTCTCCAACTATTGTCAGCTGGGTGGACTCAGAGGCACCCTAAAGGTTCCAAAATGAAAAATCCTAGTCTTCACCAATTTGAACCTGAGATCCCTTGGTTTGGAATCCAAGCGCTTTACCACTCAACCACTGTGCTTGAGTAAATTTCTTTACACTTAATAATTTTGTCTTGTTTACATTTATTAGGAGTTTCAGATGTTACATGATTCTTTCCAGGGTAAAATATGTTGTTAGTTTAAAAAAAAACAAAAAATTAATAAGCAGTATACTTTCTGTTGTAGAATCATATGGCTATGGACAAAGCTCGACAGCAACTCATCTCTAGGAAGCTGGAACAAAGAAAGATTGTACTTGGCAATTCAGACAATCAAAATGGTGTGATGGTGGTGCGACATGTTCAGGTATTGTATCAAATTCCAAAGTTTTTGTTATTACCTTTGATTCCACAAAACTTTTTAAAAAAAAGTTTAATTTTGTCTGTCTTATTAACAGGGTTCATAAATATACTAAAAACTAAGGTATTTGTTTAAATTTTTAAAAGTTTTTTTGTAACTATTCTTTAATACAATGTTTTGAAATTCATTTTCAACTAAATGGTTTGAGAGGATCATATACAAATTTATCTTTCATACATAAGCTATAGCCCTTAGCTGAAATACATGTTGTTCTGACAAAATTTACTTAGGCTGTTGTAAATTTTTTTTTTGAGACCCTCTAGCTCTTCTGTTAAACAATAAAATAAAGTAAAAAAAAAGGCTTAAAATCACTGCCAAAATTTAAATTAAATATTATTACTGTAGAATAAAAAAAAATCACTGCAGTAGAATAAATAAATAAAAGTCAGCTTGGTATATAATTAAAATTTTTATTTATCAGACATTTTATGTTTCAGTCTCCTCATTTTGTATCCATATTTATATTCTAATGTGACTGGTTCACTTGTTTTGTCCACAGAATCCTACTGTGAAAAGTGTTACACACATGACTCCATCACAGAAATGTGTTAGTCGCAGTGATGTAGAAGACAGAATACCAGCCAGTGATACTAAAGAGTTTGAAGGTAGGTAGCGAAGCCTTGTTCAGAGATAAGCATTACTAAATCTAAACTTAGTCATGTCCTAATAGTCTTTCTATGGGGCTTTGAACTGGAAAGGAAAAATTTGCTAAAGTAATAAAAACTTTGTAGTGACTAATAAAAATAATCTTTTACATCTTTGACTTACACTTAGATCCTCCTGTGATATTTGGCGCATTGGGCAGCAAGCTATCTGCAAAAAAAAAGATCTGTCACTGGAAATGTATAAAGCCCTTTTCCACTTAGTGGCCACTGCTCTGGGTTCCTCCATGAAAGGATGTCCCTGTTTGTGTTTTCCTCATATTGGCCTCCATGTCACTGCAACTCAATGTAATTCATTCTGTCGGAGGACATGTCCTGCAAACCTCATGCGACGGTCGGTCACAACCTCATTAAATGGTCGACTCCCAGTTTGGTATAGGATTTCCTTCTTTAAGACCCAGTTTCTGTAACTTACTCCTAAAATCTGTCTTAGCCATTTTTGTTAAGCCAGATTTATTCTTTTCTCAAGTTTGGCAGATGACTTTCATGTCTTGCATGCATACTTTGCTGTTGGGTGATGATTGTGTGAAGTAGGTATATTTTTGTCTCAAGTCCAATGGCTTGGCTTGTCCATATTGACTGCTGCCTTTCAAAAATTTCCTATCCAGCACTCTAAGTCAAAGTAGGCATCCCCAATCGTTTGCTATGATGCTGCCTACCTATGTGAACTTGTCCAGCTCTTCAAGCTCTGACAAGTCAAGTCTGACGGGTGCACCCTTGTCTACACTAGTGGAAATTTTAGTCTTATCCAAGTTTTTGTGGAGGCCCTTTTGGGGTGCCTCTCTATCTAGACTCTCCATCATTTCTTGTATGCATTCACTTGTAGACCCAAGTAGTGCAATGTTGACGGCTAAGTACAAGTCCATCATTTGATTCTGTTCACGCCATGGAATACTGTAGGCGGTTTCATTCATTGCTCTCCTCATTATGTAGTCGATGGCTAGAAGGAAGGGAGATAAGATGCACCTGTCTCGATGGTAAAGAACTCATTTTTTAAAACAGCAACTAGATTGACTGTATAGGTGTTGTCAGATCTGGAAGAATGTTTCATGGATGCCGTATTCTCTAACTGTTTTCAATGGTGATTCTTGATGGCACTATCAAACTCTTTCTTAAAGTCTACAAAACTAACCAGTAGCCATTGTTCATATTTGAGGCTTTGTTCTATGATGTTTCATAGAGCAAAAATCTGCCTTCTGGGAAGCCTGCTTCATCTTCTCAACAATCTTTTACATCGGTAGCAATAACATTTTTTAACAAATTTCGTGCAAAGGTTGTTTGTCTTTTAAATTTGAAAATAATTTCTGATTTAATCATTACAAAAAAATTACATTTATAATAAAAGCTAGGTAGTAGTTCCTGAAAAAATAAATTACCTGAATATAATTATTAAAAATGCCTCAATCATTCATTTAATGCAATATTATGCAAGTTGGTTGTGGATTATTCCTTTCAGACATTACAATCTATGGGGGCAGATAATGTAAAGCTCATTTATATCTATGGCAGATTGTTAATGAGAGTTTTATGTAGCCAACACAATGACAAACTGCCTTTACTTTCCCAAAGTATGTAAGGTACCCATTAAAGTTGGATGGACCCAGTCTTCACCACAATTGAAACTTGTGAAGGCTTTACAACTTGGCCTTCATGTCCCTTATATTAAACAAACATCATATTTAAAAAATGTGGTTCGATATATTTTAAGGTAAGCAAAAAAAAAAAAAAAACAACCTCTAAAATGCATCAAACTCTATCTTCACACTATTTTCCTTTTCCTACACTCTTCTGTTCTACAGCCATATATCACATCTGCATCCAACTCTTACTACATCAAGTTAAGTTAAACTCATTAAAGCTACATCTGCTATTCCTTTCATAGAAGAACAATTTGAAGACAAAAATGACAGTGACACATATGATTTTAATGAAGAACCAGTCGACAAGGGGAGAGCACTCAATTTTTCTGATTCAGAAGCTAGAGTGATCAAAGAAATATTAAGGAAAAGTGCAGGTAGCTAATCCTCTTTATAAAAAAGAAATTTATGATCTCCTTACTTTCATAGTTGCGCTTTCGTTCTTTAAAATGTAAATTTACAATCTTACTAAAATTAATTTGATAAATTATTTTATTGCTTAGGAGTGTTGAAGTTAAATCATTAAATGGCACATATTATAAGTCACACTGCTACATACTAATGGTTATATACATGTGAATGACATTTCCTTCATTTATTATGCACATTTATCATTCTTTATGAACTCTGGGATATCATGTAATATGTTCTGAATTCAATTTGATACTCATAATTTATTAATGTTTTTTTTGCTAACAAATTATTAATGAATGAAATGAAAAAATGTTTACTATTCTGAGTTGTTTTTTTTGTGTGTAACTTTTCACCAATTTATATCCTAATTATTCAACAGGAAAATCAAAAAGGCCAACTTCTGCACGCTTAGATGCCATATTGAAAAATGAAGCCAAAAATGAAATACAAGAACGACAACGCAAACAGCAGGCAGCCATTTCAAGACGTATTTTTATGGACAGAGAGAGAGAGGCTGTGAGAGAAAACATCCGCAGAGAAATACAAAGAAAGAGAATTATTAGGTCAGGGATTTTGTACTTCCTTATAAAAAAAGACCTTGTGATCTAAAGGGCAGATGATGTAAAGGTCATCTGTTTCTGTGGCCCATGTAAGTAGGGTCTCTTGTGGCCAACACAACAACCAACTGCGGATCCAGGGGGGGGGGGGGGGGATCTAAAAAGGGAAATAAATCTTACATTATAGAGATGTAAATGTGGAGTTCTTCCCGTTAGCTACACTTTGTATTTTAAAAAAATATTTCGCTTGTCATTACTTGTCCCTAACTCTTAGAGCTTGTTATTGGTCTTGAAATTCTTAAATTCAGAAAGTATTTCTCAGAATCTGTACCAAACAATTTAAACTAAACTAAGATGTTAGGATACTAAAAATAATATAACCTCTTAAATAAAACCAGAAGCTCACCATTTAATATAAGCGTGACTTCCTATAATAAGCACAAAATGATTTCGTTATTTCCCTTCAGTTTAAAAAAAGAGAAAGAGGAGTTCAGAGAAGCACTGGAACAAATGGCTCAACAGGAGCTGGACACAGTGTGTCCAGGGACAGAGGAGCTGGAAGAAGAGAGGAAGCTGAGAGAAGAACTTGAGGAGATGCAGGTTAGAGAAATGGTGACAAGGAGGAAAGAGGAACTGAAGAAATCCAGAGAGATGGAGAGGTACAGTACAAGAATTGGTTGCACTAATGCTCATTTTTCTCCTCTCTTTTTCTGCCTATTTCCAGCCTTATTTAAAATTAGAGCATTCAACTATCAAACTGTATTTTAATGCACATTTATTTATTTGAAAAAATTTCTAAAATTGCTATTATTTTCTTTGTTCATAGAAAAAAATGTAAAGGGGGGGGGGGGTATGGCCTCTCAATTCTTTTATTTACAAATTTTGAAGCTTGACATTAATAATGGAAAATCTATTTATATACAATTCTAATAATATTTGTGTCCAAGCTTGCATTTAGGAAATTGAGTTTTCAGTGGCATTTAACAACCTGTACATGACAATGTCTAGGTACTTGGATGCACTCCGCCATAAGCTGTTGGAAAAAGTCAAGAAACACAACATAGAGTTACCTGCCTTGTGCGCATGTGGTGACACACTCTGGGATACACACCCAGAAACATGTGCCAATAACTGCTTCTTTTATAAAAATCAAAGAGGTAATTTTGCAGACATTACCATTTTATTTCACCATTTATAAAACAACTTCGTTTGACTTCTATTTTTTCTTCATTCTCATTTTTCATTTGGTAGCATTCAGCATTGACTTAGGGGAAAATTCTTCACGCATTTTATAGCATTTGAAATGAAGATCTGGAAAAAATTTACCACAGTGCATAAAAGAAATATGAATAAGAGAAGTGTGCAGATGTTGAAAAGAGAAAATTGAGTTAATACTAAAAACAGCTGATGGCCATTTGTGTTGAAAAATTGGTAATAAAATATAGTTCAAATGTGTCAACAAAGCCACAATTTTTTAGTTGTTTTTTTTTTTGGCCTCAAAAGCAAGTTTAACTAATGGAAAGCAGTAGGTTAAGTTTTCACATACCCTCTATATATCTCATTTAAAACAGTATATTTCATCTGGCCTAAATCTGTTTGAAATAACTACAACCATGAACATTAATCATTTATTAAACATACTTGACACTTGATACTTTTTTTCCCCCCATGTTTATTGTGATGCCTTTTTTAACATTCCAATATTTACCATAAGAAAATTTCATTAATACAACTTTGCTGTGTCACAGGACATTTGGATCAGATTGTTTTTTTTTAAATAAATATTTTACCCATATCAAACAGAAGTTTAATTCCTCTCATGAAAACACTTAATAGGTGGCAATTTTGTATGCTATTTACACAATTACATTTTAAACAAGACTCTTGCATGTATTTATGTATTCTCTATTTTATTTCTGTTTGCAGCTTATGTTAGAGCTCTTCAATCTGTTATATCATCCATTGAAGTCAAGTAATAATACCACTGCTATTAATCCAGCATAGCTTGAACTATTGTATATAAAATTTATATATTTATTATCTCTAAAACAGAGAATGACTTCATTCCATTCTTGAGTTTAGTCTGTACATTTCTTGAACAATAAAGCAATGTGGTACACTTCATTGAGTTCATTCATTGTCAATTTTTTTACCTAACACATTACTACAGAAAGACTCTTTGACATGATGGTTTATTTCTATGACTGTTTCCATCTTACCAAGTTCAAATAATCCCTTCATGTAATCTGTGTAAACAAGAAAACTATTATTTATCATGGAACTTATCTTTTTTTTTTTGTCAAAGCATAGAGTCTAAATTTTAGCTTATCACATTTGAAATGAGTGAGTGGTCATAATGATTCCAAAAATAGTCTCCTTATCCTCAGCATGGCAAAAAGGTGGCATTAGTGACAAAAAAACAACTTCTTAATGTAGTAGGTTGTTTGCCATTATCATAAACCTACCCCAAAAAAAAATTTAAAAAAATGAATGCCTCCGATGAGATTATCATTTCATTTAGAATATCTCAATACTTAAGTTGAAATAAATTGTTCATAAAATTTTGGTTCATTGATTTCAAGATTGTTTTAAAGAAAATTTATTATTAGTAGTTTAAATCTTTCACATACTTCAAAATAAGATTAGACTATATTTACATGCTTATGCACATTTATACACTCCCTAGTTTTGAAATTCTATTGAAAATAAATATCACATTTTAAAACTGACAAAATTAGCAATGCTTGTAAATGCAAAATAATATCCCGAAATTTAAACTAAGTATTTGTCTTTTTATCACTGCTAGATGACATCAAGGTAGCTGCTTTTTTTAAACATGACTCTGCCATACTATAAGCTGTTTTGTGATCAAACTTTTTGGCATATTCCAAGCCAGCCTGGCATGACTTTATAGCATCCTCTATATTTCTGTTCCTGATGTGGATGGCCCCCAGATTACTGTACAGGGCTGCCCCTTCTTTCAGCTTATACTTAGATGAAAGGTTGATGCCCTCCAGGAGAAGATTCTCTGCTTCCTGATAATGATTGGTCACTATGTAAAGTGTAGCTAAGTCATTCAGCACAACGATGTACTGGTCTGAATTGTAGCCAAGAACATGCTTGGCATACAAAAGAGCCTTCTCAAACATGCCTAGAGCCTCCTGGTACCGCTTTTCATAGAGCAAGAAGCGTCCGTAGCTTCCCAAGGCCATGCCTAACAGAGCCGCTGTGTCTTTCTCTGTCTCATCCATTTCTGGATGCAGTACTGTGGGCGTCTTTTTGTCTTGCCACTGCTGGACTCTCTCTTTCAGCTTAGGTGTTTGGGTCTGAATGCAAAACATGTAGCCAGCTTCAGCTTCTGTTTTCTTTCCTATGATAGCATAAATGCTAGCAAGCTTAAGTGAGATTTCTACTATTGTGTTATGAGTAAGGGCCATACCCTGTAAAAGTTGAAAAAAAAAGTTATTTATGTTATACTTTTAAAAAATAAATTGTGTGTTGCATTGTTATGTATAACTTCATAACTTTTTTAATCAACATTATCTCTGTTATGTTATGCAAACATTTGAAGTCTGTACAATATAGTACAATATAGTATAGTGAGGAAGTTTTCAAAAACTTTTTATTTCTCTTACAATTCAAGAGAATTTTTACAATTTTTCTAAATGATAGGATGGGATAGGATGATTCTAAATGAAATGATAAGATGATCTTATCAGTCATCCAAAAGTATTGATTGCTCTCTTTAAGGTTGCATGACCTGAGAAATTATCATTTGACAGCAGGATGATGGCCACTAAGAATTTCACATGTGCCAGCTAAGAAAGTCCCCAAACTTGCAACGTATAGAGTTAGACATAGTGGTCTCCAAGATAGTTCAATATACACTCTCATTGCAATCAAAAGTTCTTAGAAGAGGGAACCACCAATAGTGTTTTTTTATGACTTGCAAGTTGGAGAAAGTGTTTTTTTTTAAAAGGAATAAATATTTATAATAAAATTGATGAACGAATAGGTCTCGGGTTTGAATCTTGGCAAAGACTGGGATTTAGAATTATTTTGGACCTCCTGAATTCACTCAACTGTGATGGGCGTGGCACATTAGTTGGTCATTGTGCTGGCCACACGACACCTTTGTTAAATGTTGGCCATAGAAACACATGACCTTTACATCATCAGCCCTATAGATCACAATGTCTGATGGGAATTTCATGCAGGATGGCAGGATTCAAATCCTAAACCATGATGACAGTCCGAAGGGCATAAATCTAGACCAGGCATCTGTTTGACTTAGAAAACAAGATTTGACCAGAGTATGATATATTTCTTTTAGAGAAGGAATAGTTACATGTTTTTGTAATTGTGTTTTTACTGTATCCTTTTACTTTCTTTGTTTTTTTATTGATTTACTTTTTTTAGTTGCTTTAGTTCATATAAATACTGTAAAAGAAAAATTGTCTAAAAAAAGTTTGTTTTGGTTTTGTTTGTTAACAAAATTTTTATGTAGAAAAAAAAAGAAAACACTTTTGTATAATATATCATGGGAAGGAACAGAATAATACTGATGATTTAATATCAAATTTAAAACTAGACTAACTATTTTTTCATTGCTCTTGTTTCTTAACTTTTTGTCTTTTCTAAAAAAATAATAAATTGCTACTGTAAACAGATCTGATTTCAAGCAGGAATTTCCAATAATTCTAGTCAGAGAAGCTTAAGAATAGAAATTAAGCCTGTTTTATTGTAACCATCTAAATCAATTAGTAACAACTCACATGCTGCAAACAGCCCTTCATGGTGTCTTTATACAGTAGCTCTGCTGTCTCCAAATTACCCGTCTGCATTGCAATGTCTGCCAGGCCATCATACATCAAAGTTCGTGCAGTGAGAAATTTTTCTTCTGTTATACTTTTTGACTCAACTAATTGGCTTGCAAGCTGAAGATTACAATAATAACCTGTTTTAAAAACCATTCCCTTGAATACTTATAAGGGCAGAAGCCCTCATAATCTGTTCGAATGTACATTTTTAAAATTTATTTTTATACACCTATAATCTTTAAGAATAGTATTAATTAATTACATTTGCTGTACAATTATACAGAGTTGCCTGCCTCTGCTCTAGTCCAAAGATTAAGCAAAAATAATTACTATTCATCATTTATTTAAGAAGACATCAGGTAGAAAAGGAAGATTGAGCACAATCAAGAAAAAAGTCTTATCAGACAGGTACATAAGATGTAACCTACAAAGCAAATGGAAGAAAAAAATTGTCTATAACACATTTAGCAATGTAAATTTGAGAGAATGAAAAGATGAGTCACCTTTAAACCACTTGTAAAAGATGAAAGAGGACAGAAAACTCTGAAGATTCAATGTTTGCAGCTTGTTCCCCAGCACTGCACCTTCATGGAAGATCTTAGAACAGTAGACACCACCTGGGAAGAGGCTGCAGACAGATTTCTATGGAGACAACTTGCTGCTCAAAGCTCCAAATGGCATGAGGGGATTCAAGTAAGTCCCAAGCTTAGCTTTAAGGGAGAGAAAGACTGTGTCTCCAGCTACAAGGGAGAGAAAGACTGTGCCTCCAGCTACAAGGGAAAGACTATGAGAGACTAAAAGTATTAAAGTTAGTTTCAAGGGAGAGAAAGACTATGTCTCCAGTTTGATGGGAGAGAAAGACTTTGAGAAAGTAAAGTATAAATGTAAGAACAAAGACAGAAATAGTACTGAACCTTCAAACATTCATGGTACAAATCATCTGCTTTTTTCAGGTCCTGTCTCATATGGGCAAGTCTTGCATCTCTATACTTCTGTGTAAGTATATCATTATCTTCCTCTTTCTTACTCAGGTTCAAGCCAAATAATGTTAGAGTAATTCCATAGGACATGCCCATCACAGCATTGATTCTTGGTGTGGTTGATTTGCTTAAAATAGGAGAGAAAAAATAACTTAAGCTTGGTTGAACGTCTTTATTAAAAACAACTATGGATTTCAAAATATCAGTATGTAAAAATTTAGATGTGTAGAACATGCTCTTACATTCTATTATATTGGTATGAGGTTATTTTTATTTTGTTTACAAGCTGTTCCTAGAAAGATTAAGTAGATATGTTTAGGCAGTAGGATACAAGTTTCAAAATTACATAAAAAACATTACAAAACCTAAAATGTTCAAAAGAACTCTATAAAAGATTTCCAACCCCACAAAGTTATCCTTGTAGTACAAGTAGATATGGAGATAATCATATTTTTTTTAGGTTAAAAAAAATTTACACTAGTTGAAATTAGGTCAAGTCATTATGACTGGTGCTGGCCCATAATGAGTGACCTCAGCCAGTTGAAGTATAACGGTAACCTGTTTGGTCATTTTAATTCTGTTTTCTATTGTCCACTTGGTCCACATTGATAGCAATCATATTCTTTTTGACTAAATGATTAGTGGCAGCCACAGCTTCAACTGAGCTATTTCTCTCATTCTTTCTAAATACCGTATTTTTCGCCGTATTAGACGCTCCGGCATATAAGACGCACCCAATTTTATAGGAGGAAAATCTAGAAAAAAAAGATTCTGAACCAAATACTGTACTAAAATATTTTATATCAACTGTATAAAGTAAACAGCAGTTTAAGAACAATTTTATGTCAACCATGTAACATATTAAGAACAATCTTTACTCTCATTAACAGTCAGTAAAGTCAGTAAACAGTGAAAGTAACAAAAATCAGTCTGTAATGTTTTTATTCGAACCCCAAGAATTCCTCGTCTTCGCTGCTATCAGAAATGAGGAAAGACAGATCCTCGCAGTCATTGTCATCACTTTCTTCCTCACTGGTGTCAAATAAGACGTCGTCTTCTGTTCCATCCAAGGCATTACTAATGCCACACTTCTTGAAGGATTTTACAACAATGTCCTCCTTCACGGAGTCCCATGACCTTTTAACCCATTCACACACTTGTGTGATAGTGGGCCTCTTCATCCGCCCAGTAGGTGTCAGATCATGGTTCCCAGCTGCCATCCAGGTGTTCCACTCCTCACGCATCAGAACTTTGAATGGCTTGTTAATGGAAACGTCCAGAGGTTGCAGCTGGCTAGTGAGGCCACCAGGAATCACAGCTATTTGGGTTTTAACTTCCTTAAAGTTCTTTTTAGTATTTTCCGTAATGTGCGCTCTAAACTGGTCAAGCACCAACAAGGAAGATTTCCTCAGAAGACCGCCAGGACGTTTGGACCACACTTTGTCAATCCACAGCCTCATGCCATTTTCGTCCATCCACCCTTTATCGTGAACATGCATGACGACTCCCCGTGGAATTGTTTCATTTGGGAACGTTTTCCTTTTAAAAATCAACATTGGAGGCAGTTTGGTACCATCGGCACAGCAGGACAGCACAACCGTGTAGTGGGTTTTCTCATGCCCTGAGGTTTTTACGGTTATGGTTTTTGCTCCTTTGTTATCTACGGTTCTGTTAGATGGCACATCAAACGTTAGCGGGACTTCATCCATATTCCTGATCTGGCTAATTTCAAAGTTATTCTTCTTCCTCGCATCAATAACAAACGTGTGAAAAGAAAGAATCTTTGATTCGCATTCCTTAGGCATTTTTTGTGCAATTCTGGTTTTGGTGCGCATAGAAAGGCCAGATCTCTTCATAAATCTATAGCACCACGATGGTGATCCGGTGAAATCCCGAATGCCTTTCTCCACAGCAATACGTCTGGCCTCATAGATTATCATTTTTGTTGAGACAGAAAGTCCATTTTGCTCCGGGAGACATGAGGAGACGCAGCCTGCGCTGATGGATGGAGGTACCGGCAGTAAGCTCAGCATGATGCCCGTGCAGCACATGGTTAGACTGTCGGGAGGGGGGCATGGCGCGCTATAGGAGGGAGCGGGAAGCCCGAACACACACAGCCTGGCCATGCAGGGAGGGTCACAGAAGTCACCACAGCCCGCAGTACGTGCCCCAAATCCAGCCCGCAGCACACACTGCATAAGGAAAGGACTGCGAGTAAGCGCCACACAAAGTTGGGGGCAGTTTTAATGCATGTAAAATATGTATTTGCCGTATAAGACGCACCAACTTTCCCCCCCAGTTTTGGAGAAGAAAAAGTGCGTCTTATACGGCTAAAAATACGGTAGATATTGTTCTGTGAGAATTGTAAAATTTGATTTTTGCCCAACCATTCTCAGGGTTCATCAATATGACATCAGCAAGTATTTAAACAGATGGTCTATTTCTTATAAGCTGTTCACTTAGGGCTTCAAATATGTGTTTAATTTATTGATTTTTTCACCAAATTATGCAGAGTTAATCTGAAATTAAAAAGATATTCATAAAGAATAAGTCTGTGCAAGCCTTCTTACATGTTGCTTTGATATAGTTTGATGCTCTCATAAGACTGCTATGAACAACTTCAGTGTTTCATTTCAAACAGGGGACCACATTCTTTACAATGTTTTCATGGACATTTTTGGTCTAAAATATGTTACATGTATGATAATTTTGGACAAATAAAGCACTGACCAATCAATATGAAAGTGCTTACAAGATAGATCTGATATACATTTTTATCTTATTCTAAATATCTGGCCAGTCAGAATGACTTGAAACTTATTTCCACTAGCATGATGAGTCAACATCAACCTTAAAAAAGAATATATATCTGCTATCTTTTCTGCCACATGACACTCTCATCAACCGTTGGCCACAGAAACAGATGACCTTTAGTATTTTACATCATCTGCCCAAAAGATTGCAAGGCCTGAAAGGAGAACTTTACTTTTCTGTAAAGGTAGTGATTTGGAAATTATAATTTATAAATTATAATCATCATCATTTATTTAATCAAAATCAGGGTATTAGTTTACGTGACTAGAAACCCTAAATCAGGTTTCTTTTATATTTTAAGAATATGCAGAAAAAAATGCAGATTACAAATATGTAATTTTATTTCCTCGGAGATAAATAGTTTTTAAAATATATATTTTTAAGTTTTATTTCTTATTACCATATATTGTCATTGGAAATACGCCATTTTGGTTTTAAGGCTTAATACTAGACTATCTCCCTTGAATTACTTGCCAACATTTTTCTGTTGATGTTTTGTCTTTCTTTCTAGCAGCTATTAGATCTAATATTAAAATTCATTTAAAAAAGAACAAAAAAACTCTCTTAAAAAAAGTTATTGAAAAAAAGAAACAACTTCATCAATTTATTATTACATTTTTTTAGACCTTCAGTTCAGTAAATATGCTTAAAAATGCATAAGTTGACAGCATAAGAATAAAAATCTATTTAAAAAAAGATAAATATGCTTAAAAACAACATGGTGGTCAGTAAAGGTATCTGGGCATCTAAACTATTACCACAGTAATAGATCGAGATATAAAATCTAAATTGACTAGAAATCTACAATACATGTATTATAATTATGATCTATGATCTAGATCTTTAGAAATCAAAGACTTGACAGAGACACAGAGAGTGAGACTGAGTCGCTTAGACGTAAGTTAGAGTTAGAGACAGAATCATGAGAATGTTGACATCAAATAATTAGAATCTAATAATATTATTATTATTGAATATCATATTAAATATATAAATTATTATCAGAATATGATTGATTCAATCAAAACTCACAACAAGTTGAACAACTCAATCACCTGACAGATGAGTGACACGGTCGGACGGTGACAAGTACAACTTACACATTTACATTAGACAAGAGCTAAATCTAGGTCGTAGCAACAAACACCAACCTGTTATGGCATCTTAAAAATGAAATTAATTTTGATCTTCCTTCGTTTAAATGAAAAACACTTCCATTTATTACAAACAATTTTTTTATATGACCACTAACACTGCATCGCAAGAAGTGTACCAAGGAGGACGCCATATTGTTTGTTGTCAAAGGGAGTAATGATTATTTTCAGTAGTAAAAAAAAAAAAGCATGGGTTTGCGAAGTTATGTGAAACTTTGCACTCATCCTTATAATCCTCGGATGTCGGAATCGAAGACATTAATTACCACCAGTGGTTTCACTAGGGTTGGTGTCACACGGTGCGGTTAGCTCAGGGTGTCAACCCCCCCCCCCCCCGAATCAACGTTCTCCAAATATTCCTCACTAAACACTCTCGTTACTTTGTTCCTTTTGTTCAACCAATACTGTGAGCTGATGACTTTCATTGTTAGACATATAGTGTCAATTCTAATATAAAATCTCATTGTTTATGTCATCTATTCAATATTTATTGTGAATTTTACAATGAAAGCTTATATAAATTAGAAATACTTAATATCTCTTGAATATGTTTCATTTGACTTTTAGACGGCAACGGTATATGACGTTATTTAAACTTTTACTACCTTCTAAACCAGAAAATGTACGTTTGTCATCTCCTTAGTCAGCAATTGGTCTGGTAGAGCAGAGCTCCGTGCGCCAAGCGCTTTTCAGCATTTCTGAGCTTTAGTCTAACTTGTACAACTTGTACTATTTCTCCTAGTTAAGGGTCGAACTGGCCCTATCTGATGTGGAAGAATCATCGGACTTCATCCGAGGCAAATGAGTTGCATGCGCATATGGAGTTAAATGGCTATCTGTTAGGTTAGGGTTTCTTTTGTTCACCATAATAGTGCGCTGTTTCTAAGAACGCATTATGTTGGCGTCATTGGTTCTTTTTTGTTTTGTCTGGAGCTTTATGTTTGTTGTTTTCCCCAGGATTGGGTAAGTTAAGTTATAATAATTTCTTTGTTATTTTGTAGCTCTCAATTCGTGTCATTATAATCACGTGAATCGCGATCACAGAAATGCGTATTTTTCTTGTTTAGGGACTCAGGCTTGGGACTCTGCTGAAGGCAAGCCTGATCTGTAGTTGCATAGACCCTACCATTGGCCATTATCCGAACGTTGATTGATAACTACAATGAAAATACAACTTTTTAATTTTACTCTTGAAAATAATTTGAACGGCTTTGCCCCTCTTCAATGGTCAAGACGTCGCACCCCCCCCCCCCTTTTGGGATAGACAACACTGATTGAGAAAAACTGTAGTAGATGATGCAAATTTGTGATGGGCTTGTTGTCCTAAGATCATCCTCGTGTTTAGCAAGACGTCTCGGTGCGAGCCTGTTCTGTTCACGCAATAGTACAATGGTACGTTAGTCAGGAGAAATGGGTCTGTTCAGCTGTAAATGGAGACTACAGAGGCATTAAAATGTTTTCTTTAAAAGAATCTTTTAAATCGATCTTGTTGCTAAGGCAGAATGGCTCTACTTAAAAGATGAAACGACGTCCCTTAAATTAATATTTTCCCAATTTTTTTTAATAAAGTCGTTTTACCTGATTAATACTAAAATATAAAATAACAAAGAATGCAAATACAACTGATTTTTTGTTTTTAAAAAGAAAGACCACATTTGCACCTCCCTTGTAAACATGTAACGATTTGGACACCTGTACCACCAGTTCAAAATATAAGGCCTAATATATATATATATAAATATATATATATATGTATATCAAATTCAAAGATTACTACAGTATATGTACCTATGGATGTTTGGATATATAAATAGAGATTTTTTGCAGGCCTATGTCACCCTATGTGTCTGCTTTTGCTAAGATATATTTTTCCCACTTATGTGTCACCCCCAAATGGGTGTCACCTGGTGCTGACCGCACCCTTCAAGTGACGCCACTGGTGTCAATGAAGAGTTTCGAGATCTTTCACTTCTGTCCAATGTGCTGCGACAGTGAGTCAGCGAAAAGGTTTATTTTTAAAGAAAAATTCACAGATCTTGAGGAGATCTGAATGAAAGGTAATCGCAGGAACAGCCTCTAACACACAAACACAATTGTTCATATAGGATTTTGTCAATGTGTCTTCTTTCTTCCTGCAAATGATTTGAAGTTGGCAGTACTGGTCAACTGAAATGCATTCACGTTAATACCTGACTAATAGACTATACAGTATTTGTTAAATGAGTGTGATTAAACCAGAAGATATGATGTATTGAATTAGATTATTAGATAATACGTCATTGCACAAACAATTACTAGTAAAAACCGTACATTTTCACACTTTTAGGCCAAAGCCTGCCGGATACCACCTAAAAAGATGACATGTCCTCCTTTTGCAGGATGCCTGGTAGCGCTAATTTGGACGTTGAAGAGGTAGGAGCATTGCTGGGAAAAGTGCGTAGATGGTAGATGTAAAGGGAGATTATGTAGAGAAATACAAACTAGTTTTATAAAAAACTACACGTTTCATGGTTAGGTTTGAAACTTTTCAGACCTCTCTTGTACCGGTGGGCCTCTCTGAAAGAAGGGCATAAGTGAGCAATAATCCATTCAATAACTACTAATACTGATTAAGCTTATTTTATTACTACTTGATTAAAAATGTTGCGTTGTGAGAATCGAAAGCTTAAAAGAAAAACTTTACTATTAAAGGAGAAAAAAATTCATGCTTCATCATCCGCTGCACCAAAACAATTGTTTTATGACTTTTTCGAGAAAAACATTTGTCTGAAACATAATCTGAATCTTGCGCTCATGTTGTAATAAATTATAATGGAGACTGTACTGTTTGTTGCTTCAAACGTGTTGAGTATGGACCACGATACCTGAAAGATATTCTGGTAAGGTCCAAGAATGCTGTAGTCCGGAGAATAGCACATAATTAAAATAAGATTTACGGTGCTGGGCATGAAGCACGCGATATATATGCAAGAGATAAAGGCTACCATTTTCAATACCCTACGATCCTTGCCAGACAAGCCCTGTCCAGAACCCGTGACGGCGACGCTGCGGCGCCACCTAGACTTCTCCAGCAAGTTGGCGATCAGCGTTAGAGTACAGATGATGACTAGAGCGAAGGAGCTGAGCTGGGCAAAGACGCTGATGGAGAATGAGACATATTCCACGGTGGCGCCATTGATCGAGTACACCAAACCCTCGAGGCTTAAGTTTCTGGAAGCGTGGAAGAAGAATGAGATGTGAATGGCGTCGTACACGGGCAAAACACTACCCAGCATGACCAGGAAGATGACGATCAACACAACGGTGGTCCTCCTGGGAGTGATGATCTGCCTGACTCTCATGGGTGAGGCGACGCACAAACATCTCTCGAACGTGATGAAAGCCGTGATCCAACTGGTTATTCGAGCGAAGCAGACGTGTGGCCAGCCTAGGGATTACAAGAAGAGATTGGGAACGAACTAGTTTAAAATATGTCTACATTACTAAACTCAGTGACTACATTTCAATCGAAACTCAACGACTACATTTCTATATAAACTCATTGACTATATTGCTACATAAACTAAATGGTTATTCTTCTATCTAAACTAAACGACTACATTTCTATCTAAACTCAATGACGACCTACATTTCTACAGAAACTCAATGACTACATTTGTGCATAAATTCAATGACTACATTTATATCTAAATATAGCGACTACATTTCTATCTAAAATCTAAGGTCTACAATTCCATCTATGATTTACTCAATGACCATACGTGATGTATAATTTATATTACTTTACACCGTCTCTTAAATAGATCTATAATTGAAACTGAACAAAACTAAGGCTTGTTAGGAGTATTCTTAAAGGCCCTACTAACCTGCCGACAAATACTGGATATCCACTGATTCAAAAGGAATTGATGAGTACCTGAAAAATGGATTGAAGCAGATGGACATCCAGACTAGCGTCACGACTGAGCCTAAGTCAGACATGGCAAGCCCAAAGAGACTTATATTAATGGAATCTTTCAAGCCCTGAAAAAAAAAGTTCTGTAAATCAATAAATTTATATATAAAAGTAAAGTTCCCCTTTCAGACCTTGTGGTCTGTAGGGCAGGTGATGTAGAGGTCATCTGCCATATAGGCCCTAATATAAGGCCAACATAATCATAAGATCCTTATTACTTAAAACGATCTTCCTACATGGAACCATAACAGACACACAAGGAATATGAATGATACGATGGGAAGACAGCATCACAGAATTGGCGATTCTCAAACTGAATGAGTCGAATTAGATGGAATGAAACATAGGTAGATCGATAAAGGGATCAAGCGTGCAAGCAGACTTTGGGGCAGGTGAGGACGAAGACCGTGGTCCGTTAACCCATTAACCCCCAAAACTTTAATAAACTTTGATAGCCCACCTCCCTCCTTCTTGTTTACCAACCACATCAATGGTTAGTTCTAGAGTGAATGTTTTTGATCAAAGATAGCCTACTAACAGAGAAAGCTCAAATCAAGCAGCGTGGGATTAACTCTTTCTCTCCTAACTGACGATACCAACGTTGATTCCATCAGAATGTGGTAAATAATTATGGAGAGAAAGAGTTAAGCGCCATCAAAGCCGTGACTAAAGTGATGCAGCCCTACTTAGTGCGTTTGTTAAAACTTTTCTCAAAACACACTTGCTTGCACAAGATGACAATGTTCATCAAATTGCCAATGGCGCCAAAGAAGCTGATGATCCCGGACAGGAAGACAAAGAAGATCATTTCCAGAATATTCCTGAGATCAGCACCCACAAAATCTGTCTCCAAAAAGTCACACAGATTGGAAAGGCAAGTCGTAGCGCTGTAATTACGTTCTGACACCATGGTTTGAACTTCATACCTTTCGGCAACTGTGTCCATTAAATAAAATCGTTTGCGTCTAAAGGAAAACATAATTGCATGCCCTTTTTAAAAATCTTATAGCTGTGACTCCTGCCAACTTTTCCCCACCTCCTACTTTGTTTTACAGATGCCAACTACTTCTCCGAGAAGCCAATAAAATCGAATTTCTAATTTCTGTACACATTTCGGCGTGATTTATCACTCACGATTCAGGGGGGTGTGGGAATAATTACTGCATTGTTTATTATTTAGATCAGGATAATTCATGAGCATTTTATGCGTAACTCTCAAACAAAGAACATTATGTCTAACGACAACGTATTTTTGTAATCGCTTCTTTGTGTGCAAAACATGCACAATTCCCCCCATTAAGAAATTGTTCGTTAACATCGTTGCTGCCTAATAATGTTTTTTTTCAGTGATAATTACAATAACTTTGTATACATAATACATATGATGAAAAAACAATGTGATGAAAAGTTCCTAGGAGCAGTTCTACTAGTCCAATGTTTTACAGATATCAACAACAAACTGAAATGTAGTGAACACTGTCAAAACGTAGACACAAAAATTCACCAGCGACTCTTCTATCTCAGAAAGCTAAGAAAACTTAACATCGACAAAACCATTTTACATTTTTTTTTTATACAGCAACCATCAGCAGTCTAATTAACTTTGCCATCACCTGCTGGCACAAAGACTTAGACTAAATAGACTAATTAAAAAAAAGCATCGCATATCACTTGAATACAGCTACCATCTCTTGAAGAGCTTTTTCATGAAAGGTGCCTTTCCGAAACACTCTCGATTCTTAAGGACAACCTGCACCCATTAAACCATTGTTACATAAGATCTGAACGAAGTGGTCGTCTCTTTTCCATTAGGACTACAACAGAAAGATTTTAAAACTCCTTTATCCCACTGAATGTGTTTCGTGTGTGAATGTTGCTCTAATTTTTCATCTATACTGTTATTGTACAGTAGTTACGCTGATGTTGTCAATTGTAGTCAAAATGTATTTCCATTTGATTAGATCAATAAAATTATCTTATCTTATCTTATATCAACCGGCCAGCTAGACAACTACTGTAACACATTTCTAGTAAAGTTTATTTTACTTTCTATGTGGACGATTCTGTGCAAAAGTTGGATTAGGCCTATATACTTCATGGAACAATTTTTAAAAAGTCTATATGCAGGTCTGTGGCTATTAAGCACGTTAAAATTTGTGGTTAATTATATATTCCGCTATGAAACCACTCTAATAAGTTTTTCTTGCCTAGTTGAGATTTTCTAACTTTAAACTCTAATATTGACGCCCCAACACATATGACATCTAAAGGTTCTAGAGGAGTGCCGTAATCAGATGGGGCTTTAAAATGTAATAAGAAGGAAAAGAAATGTAAAGATTATCATAATAGTGGCATATATTTTATAGTTTGCTTTTAAATGTACAACGTGTTTGAGATCACAATTTATAATATAATCATCAAGGTTAGTCCCTCGGAAATATTTCGAAAATCCAAATTTACAATATGAATTCATGAATGTTCATCACAGTTAGTCCTCGGAAGTAATTTTTCGTAATATCCTTTGAAATTCTTTCGTATCTAGAAAATTTTACTTTTGTAAAAAGTAGTGAAATGGCAAAATGTTCGCTCGGTCCATCCCCCACCCCACACACACAAGGGGTCTCTGGGAATTAGATTGTTTTACAAGAGTCGGATGTACCTTCAGAGTTAAAGAAAATCTACTTTCTAGTCCAAACCTCCTGCAGCAGGCAGGGTATGAACCCGGGACCATTGAGACTGTCGGAACGACAGCCCAGTGCGCATACCATACGACCAGGCAGCTAAAAGCCAATCGTTTTCCTGCCTTCTGAGCCTCAGAAATTCATTCATGAACACAAAGTGCTATTTCTCATAGTTAGAAGAGTACCTTGGGTACCTATATAAGCTGGAGGCCAAACGTTACAGGTCAATGCTACACTCTACAGTACTCATTGAGAAGTCAACAACCTTGTTGGGAACTTGTGTTAGGCCAAGCGGAAGATTTGTAAAGCCTTTATTATTATTATTATTATTAGTGTGTCTTCACCTAGAACATTATATGTATCTATTCATCATTGTTCCATATCACAAGGTCCTTAGGGCTCGCAAAGAACTCCCTTCAGGGAACAGGACCAGGAAGAAGAAGACAGAGAGATGGATGGAAAGACAACAAAGAATGAACAAGCCTGTCAGTAAATGAAATTCTATCCAAAGCAAAGGACAGAGGAATGGAATGTATGGTCTCTCAAAGGTCCAACCGACAAAGGGATAGGTGAAGGTGACGATGATTCATCATTGTTTCCATGTTAGCGAAACTCTTAAAAACAATGTATGTTAGTTTTATGTAGAACAACTAATTGATTTTTTTTAGAGAATTACTTTGTCATCAATTTCTATAATGTTTCTGATGTTCCATATCTCTCTTATGTTCTTGGCCTCTTATTAGAGATATTTGGTTTACACTCTCTAAGATTTCGGGTTTTTTTTTTAGATCGAGTATTTAGACTTCCATATCGTGTGTACAACTTGGTCTAACCATTTAGGCCGATTTAGGCCTATTATGTTAAGTTTATACCAATAAATAATTTGAGACTGTATTTTACTGTGTGCTATTTTATTTGACATGTGCAGGTCTTTAGTTTCTAAAACATGCAGCCAGATGGAGAAAAATAGGGTTAAACATAGTGCAATTGACTGGAGAGCATTGGGTCCCACGTGCAGTGGAGGAGACACGGAGAGCATGGAACGTGTGACTGTTGATCTGTTGACTCGTTTACAAGCTGAACTGGAAGATTTGAAATTGGCCTGCTAGTGCCCTCAGTTCATCATAGAAACAACTAGAAAAATAAGACAGTTCAGTTCAGTTGAATTTTCACACCTACTCGGTCCATCTATTATGAGTGACCGCGGACCCTCCTTATCTGTCGGTCAATACGGCCAAAAGGGATGTACTTCATTATTCAGGTTCCCGCTGTTTCCTTCCTTAGTTATGCACCCGTCTTTGATATGTATTTATGGTATGTCCCTCAAGTAGCCAATATTATTATGTTAGGCAAATCATTGTAAATATTGTTGTAACTCTTGGGTAGGCACTCAACGAAAAGGCAGACAACTCAATACAGTTTAACAGGAAATAAATGTAGTGGGGAGGACCTGATATATGTGTCGGCTGAACTTGACCAAGCACCGGTCAGCAAAGGCTCAAGTTGACCTCTGCCCCGGTAGCTGGGATTAGAATTCCTTTTCCTGCTGGCAGCCTCCATTGAAACTTGCTGCTACGCACCTATTCCAATACCACCTGGTTTGATCCTGCTGTGTTCTTCCTAAGTTCATTGTTTTGGCTAAGGCTGCAGGTAAAAACATTTTTACTGTTACTTGTATATCATATATTCTTGTTTATTTTTTATATAGCATATTGCTACCCAGGTTTTGTCCTCATTGTCGGACTACCTTTGTTATGTATTCTATAATTCTTTACATGCAGTGTATAGATTTGTTCTATTTAATTGTTATAGTTTTTGTAAGGAAAGGAAAGAGCGAAGCTCTTCAATGTATGTTAGTTTTATGTAGAACTAGTTTATTTATTTTTTGAAAATTACTTTGTCATTTATTCCTATAATCTTTGTTGGTGTTCCATATCTCTTGTGTTTATTAAAGAGATGATTGGTTCACACTATAAGATTTTCTTTTTTGTTTTTTGCTAGATCTAGTATTTATACCTGATGTTGTGTTTACAAATTGGTCTGTTCATTTAGACCATATAATTATGTTTATTTTATGCTCATTAGTAATTATGTTGTATGTTTGCCTTTGGCAGTTTTTTTTTTGTGTACATTAAATTTGAAATAAGCCTCCTGACTTGCCTCGTCATTTTGGTTGTTGTGATTCTGTGTGGAACCCACCACAGAAATTTGGTGTCAGAAGTGGGATCCGAAGAAAGAGTCTACCAGACCTTCCTGTCAGACGATAAGTGGAGCCTTCGGAACCTTCCAGTCAAGTCAGAAGCTGAACAAGTATTTTTTTTATTATATATTATTATATTGTACCATTTCTAGATATTCATGTTGTCTCTTTTACTTTCAGGATTGTTAAAGTAGTTAGTTAGTTTAAGTATACAATTGTATTAAGTTAGTTCAAGTATACTTGTATTAGGTAACCCAAAAAAACAACAAAAAAACCTGCAGTCCATGGAGAAGAACAGGATGAAACACAATGCAGTGGATTGGGGTGAGGTCGATCCTTTGAGTGGCGAAGGGGAGCCAGAGGAAACAGGAGTGAACCAAACAGAAGTCGCCACCCTCCGGGCACAGTTAGAGGCCCTGAAAATGGCCTGCCAGCGACCTCTTATATTGTCAGAACCGACAAAGCGAATACGGCAGTTCAGCGGTAGGGGCACCGCCGATGGACCAACGGCTGAGGAGTTTGCAAGAGAGGTAAGGGAATCCTGGGAGCTCAGGCCTTATTCTGCTCAGGAAAAGGTGGCAGTCATTATGAGCAATGTCAGTGGCCCTGCCAGGAAAGAGCTCAATTTGCAGACCTCAAGGACAAAGAGCGACCCGGAAGCCTTGTTGGAAACCCTCCTTGAGGCGTTTGCTCAGACTATGCCAGTGCGAGAAGCCGAGGTGGTCTTCCTGAGATCACGTCAACAGATAGCAGAGTCCCTTCGAGACTTCTCACACCGGCTCTTCTGCGAACACTCGGTGGCGGTAAGCCAACAAAGGCGGGAGAGAGTTGAGTGCTTCAGCGAGACAAGGCTGAGGGACCAATTTGTCCACGGGCTGAACGACTCTGCACTACGTAGGGAACTGCTGAGACTGGTGGAGGAGGAACCAGTAATAACGTTCATTGCAGTTAGAAACCAGGCCCTCAAATGGGAAAGCCAGGACCAAGGAAACTCCCAACTACTAAACCAGTGGTGCGAACTGGTAAGTTCCCAATTGAACAGGTTCGGGGAGTTATTGGAGGCTTTACAGCACACTCAACAAGCAAATGGGCAGAGCAGCCCATATCCCGACCAGCCTCTCCCCCAAACACAGGCAAGTCACCAAGCTCAGTGGACAGTTAACCGCCCTACAGCACCTGCAGGACTGATTTGGGCGCAAACAAGTAGGGTTTTTTTCCCATATGCTGAGGATGGAGCACCAGTCTGCATCAACTGTTGGAAGTCTGGACATGTGGCGAATCAATGTCTGGAATCGTCACAACCTGAAACTCTGTTTCACTCAAGTGCTATAGGTTGTTCTGTCAATGGTCTATTGCCCCCTGTTTCAGAAAATCCACCCACAATACCTAAAAGGCAGAAGTTAGGAAAATGGTGTAATTTTCACAACAGCCGCTCACACCATTTGTATGAATGCAGATCACAGCCAATCCACACAATTGCCGCCCTTTTTCCTGGATACACGAACAACCCATCTTCATCTGGACGTAATCCACAAGTTGAAGAGGAAGTGCTAATCATTGCTAATCATTTTGTGTACATTAAATTTGAAATAAGCCTCCTGACTTGCCTCGTCATTTTGGTTGTTGTGATTCTGTGTGGAACCCACCACATAAAGACAGGTGTTTATTCATTAGGACAAACACATAACATTCTTCAACTTCCTCAGAGTCTTGCTACTAATTTACCAGTCTTTTAGACAGCAACCCGAATGTAGAACAACGACAGCCTTCCCCGCTTCGCTCCAGGTCCTTACTACAACCTTTAGGCAGCACAAAAGCTGGCTTCTTAGTTTCCAAGCATTCAGACTCTTCACAATCCCTGATGCACTGTTATTCTCTCTCTTCTAGTGTCTTCCTGTTTACGTTCACTAGTGCGCACCTCAAGCACTGGTGCAAGGCAGGGTTACAACACTACACCCACCTTAGTCTTTTCGTCCCGAAAAGAAACATGTTCACGGTTGATTAGTGCAGGTGGAGGTCGGTCAGTGGAAGTCACAGATTGCATGGAGCGTACTTCTCACAAAGTGATCCGCACTGCTCTCTGCAGGTGCCGTTTTCTCCTTCTCCAGTTGACCATGTTTCTCTCGACACGATGTCGCAAACGTGGTCTCTCCATCCTGACGGTTGTCCCTGGCGTCAGCCACCTGACACATAGAGTGGTAGTGACAGCTCTTGTTGTTGTTAATGCAGTTTACTCATAACTGCGCTTCATCAGGCCCTTTCTAAGGATGACTCATGAAAGAGCTGTAGACCCACATGAAGCCACGCTGTTTATTAAACTGTCAGCCTCAGCCGTCTCAGTCTGTAAGGCTCCTTTACAACGTTTCAGGTGCAAAATTTCATCAGCTGCAGGGTTCTTCTGACCACCTTCAGGGCCTCTCTCGCTGGTGAAAACAGAAGTATCGAAGTCCACTGGTTTCAGACCCTGTTGATGGGTTTCTTGACATTTGTATTCTCTTCGTAAAGCACCGCATGTACAGATGTTGCTTACCGCCTGAATGCAACAATCAAAATTCAAGTTCCCCTCGTAGACACTGGCAGATCGACAGGGGTCCTTAAGGTCCAAAATGACAGGCTCTAACACAGGCTCAAAGTTGTCCTGCTCTGCCCGGGTCGTTTTGGCACTCAAAGCTGGTACAGCAAAAGTTTCAGTCGCGTAGCAGACTTCTTCTATTGCTTCGAATGTCTCTTTCTGTTCATCTGTGTTTTTCTTGTTAAGATTGACGCATTCTTTGTAACTATCAGTACAGCCATAGTCTTGAATGAGTAACGGTTCATTTTTGTTGAATGATGGACCCCTCTCCCTTACTGGATTGATCTGGCCTTGCACGCTACGTACCAGTTTGTCCATTCATCGAATCCTGGAAGATACAAAGTTCACATAACCAGTTCTGTATGGTGTTCAGCACCTCACCAATATCTGGCTCTACCTCAAACAGGTAGGTCTCGGGATCATCACCTTCATCAACCAAGTCCTGTCGAAGACTGGCTCTTATCTTTTCTTTGGCCCCAACGATCTTTAGCTCTCTGGCTCGGAGCTTCTCCTTTAACTGTTTGTAGCTCAGTTCATCTAGCTTCCTCAGCGTTGTCATTCTTTCCTTTCGTTGAGCTACCTAGATCCCATTTCTGACACCAATTGTTGCAACTTTAGGTTAGGCACTTAACGTAAAGCCAGACAACTCAATACAGTTTTTGCTACTAATTTACCAGTCTTTTAGACAGCAACCCGAATGTGGAACATCGACAGTCTTCCCCGCTTCGCTCCAGGTCCCTTCTACAACCTTCAGGCAGCACAAAAGCTGGCTTCTTAGTTTCCAAGCATTCAGACTCTTCACAATCCCAGATGCACTGTTATTCTCTCTATCCTAGTGTCTTCCTGTTTACGTTCACTAGTGCGCACCTCAAGCACTGGTGCAAGGCAGGGTTACAACAATATGCGTTTTATTTAGTCTGAGGGAGACGCTCCTAACAAGGATGCGACCTCGACAACCAGCCTGCAGTTTATTAATTCTGGCTCCTTTCACGTCACATCCTATAGCCTCCTACGACATGGCTGTCTCAAAGGAGACTCCAATAGCTCTCCGCACATTCCGGTCGATGATGATTCAGACATCACCTTTGACCAAGCTGAAGGCATTCCGGACTAGAGTTCCAGAACCAGTCTGCATCAACTCAAAAAGTAAGCCCACCGCGTTGGCATCCTCACCCTACTGTACCTGCTGGCTTGCAGAACATCAAGTGACTGACCACCATCCAAGGGAAGCTATCACCTATCCCTGAGAAAGAGCTTCGGACCAACGGAGTAGGAGACAGCTGAGATAACCGAACTGTACTCGAGCAATAACCCAGTGATGGAATTGATCTATAAATTTCCTAGATCCATATGTATATCTTTATTATCTTTTCCCGACATGATGTTTGTACAACTTTTATTTATCTTCACTTCTATACCTTTTTTCTTACACCAAATCACTAAGCTTCCGTTCTTGCCATCGACTATATATATATTCCACATCCCTAGCCTATGCCTGCTCACGTGCCTATAAAATAAATGATATAATATTTTATCGCGTTGTGGTCCTAAGACTTTCCCCCTAGAAGTCACACAGGCAGTTCATCCCTAAAGTGCAAACTGGCCGATCGGTGGATTTATTTCGCCATATGTCCCACTTATAAATTAAAAAGACATCGCTTACTTATATTGTTTTGTTTTTTGAAACATTGATAGTAATGTCATTTTACATGATTAATGTTTAAACATGGATTTAAAAATAATCGGCACTTCGCGCCCGAAAGTATAATATTTTTATTTATTTATAGATTCTAGATCCACATGTAATTCTTGTAGAAAAATTATTTTCCTACATTTTATTTTTTTTGTATATTACATTGAATATTTAAAAAAACATATTTTTTTTGTGCAAAATGTTTATAAATGATAAAAGTATTTTAATGTTTTCTTAATGAATATTTTGTTCAGCAGTCTACATTATTGTATTTCTGTATAAAACAAGACTGTGTCGTCAATATGTTCTAAGATTTTATAGTCTGTGTTAGGCGTAGTAAGTAAAGAAGGAGGGATTAGAAATAACTACCAATAAACAATTACTTAAAAAATTACATCTTTACAATATGGATCTAAACATATCTAATATTCCGGTATAGATTTTCATTTTTGGCGAAAAAAAACAACAACTTTAAATAGCTAGCTAGCTTTTTTGGGTATTTGGTGTACAGAGGGACGAGCTGCTAAGCTATGCTTTTTAAAGGTATATAATTTAATTATTTTTCGTAATACAGAATCAAATATTAAAAGCTCTTTCATTATTTTATTATTATTATTTTTTTGCTTTTTAGTTGGTAACATTGAAGCTCAGTTTAGCGTCCAAGACATTGTTTAAGGTGCTGCCCAACCTAACTCGACCCGCGGGCCATTTTACTTTCTTAACACTCGTCTCGCGGGCCACATGATCGAAAAGTTACAAAAACGAAATGAAAATGTTCTGAAACTATTTTGGTAAAAACCTGTGGATTTAATACTTAACTAATAGGTTATTTGACAATTAAATATTTTACGAGTCAGAAAACAGATATCTTTCTCTACTTAAAAATGTGAACAACAGTGTAGGTAGCTTTATCAACGACTCATTTTGTGGTCTTTTTTTGGTAAATATTCCTTTGATCTTCAAACCTTTAGGCGTAGTTTGACAATCTTTTATTCGCGATTGAAAACAAGAATGCCGCCATATTTATTTTATAATGCCGTTTTTATGTTCTTGTTTTATTAGACAGCCACACTTTCTTTATAAAATAGATATGTTGGCTTATTATCATGTTCAACAAAAAAGTAAAGATATTTTCACTATTCCTGGTAGATTCTACATTCAGAATCCCATTTCAAAAACACACAAATGTTAAAGATCATGATACCAGTCCATCAGAGAAAAAGTGAGGGCCTCAATGTAGGTAAAGATACATTTTTTAACCTTTTTTTTTTTTTTGGTAGGGGGGTTTCTACACTTTGTGCCGACGTTTCGGCGGGCCGGATGGAACCACGGCGCTGGCAGAATCTGGCCGTATTTTGGACATCACTGGTTTAGAATATCGTGAAAATCACTCATCTCGTTCTGAAAATAATATTGGCTATAAACAGGCACAGAGAAGGTCATACAGGAGAGAGAAAAAAGTATAAGCTTCAAAAACTACGTTTTAAGTATTGTAATTTTAACATGAACTAACTTGTCAGAAAACCTAATAATGTAAATTTTATATATTAAATATCATATTTCTCAGACAAAGTAGATCATTCATGCAAATATTTGTGCAACTTCATGTAAAACATTCTATCAGATTGTATTTTATGTCCTCGGTGAGTCAAATGATAATCTATTCTCTCTTTTGTCCCCTCTGCGTTGGTCAGTGAAGGCGCACTTTGAACGTTAGCATTAGGCCAGAAAGTAACAACGAAAAAGAATTTTCCAGATCTCGGGATAACTCTAAGATTCAGGTTTCATTTGAACAGCCTTGAATTGTACGAAGACCTGTACCTGAAAAAGGTTGTCAAAATAATTGTCATCTTTCTGTAATTTATTTGTGACTTCGTGTTTCAACCATAAGATGTAAAGGATTGCTGGATAATATATATCGTTGTATTAACCGAGTCAAAGCCATAAAGCCGAACGGAGGACACGACCCTTTTGCCGAACGTCTGGTATCCTTATAATTGATAGATAGATGCATGTTTTTGGAATTATTTAACCTGCTAATTATTAAATTGAAGACCAAAGATCATATACATATATTCATAATGGAACGTTTATTTTTATCACTTTTAATTATGTGCGCTTCATGTTTGTTTCGCTACTCAAGTTAAAGTTTTTGTTTCACCAAGTCTGCACTTTTCCCACAAAACATTTGCAAGAAAACGGCCCTGAACTTTGAGCTCATGTTATAGTAAACAAAGATACTAAGGCAGCTGTTGACGGCCTCAAATGTCTTCATAAAGGACCAGCAGATGACGTAGCTGTTTCTGAACTGTCCCGCCACACTGTACTGCGGTATAAAGAGTTCCATCAGAAGGTGGAAAACACAGGGCGTGAAGCAGAGAAGGAATATGGTTGCGATGAAGGTGACCATTTTTACAACCTTCTGATCACGTTCCATAGACGTGGCTTTGCCTCCTGCAGCATTCACGTTCCCCGCGTCCATCCTCCATCTTGCTTTCATCATCAGGTTCTGGGAGAGTGTGACTGTGCAGATGATGACGATGAAGAATGAGCTGACCTGGGTGAACAGAGCCACCGTGTTGGAGATCTTAATCAGGGCGGGGCCGCCGGGGATGTAAATGAGTCCTATGACGGTCCTGTTGATCTTGGGTTTGAAGGTGGGGCCGAAGCTGGTAGCGTAGTAAACGGGCGAGACACTGAGCATCATGGCGAAGTAGATGGTAATCATAATTCCGGTGGTTCGCTGTGGCGTGATGATTTGCTTGACATTGAGGGGCAGAACCACACACAAGCACCTCTCGAAAGAAATGTAAGCAGTGATCCAGCTGGTAACTCTTGCCAGGCATATATGGGGCCAGCCTGAGGAAATAGAAGGATTTGTAGCGTATAGTTAGACAAATAGTTTTTGTGAGTTAAGAGAATATTTGAAATATTTTATGCTGTCTAGACATACAAAACCTTGACCCCACAAATGTTTGAGTTATTTTAAAAGCTTGAAATATTTTTTCTTTCAAGAAAATAATTAATTACTCTCTGTCTAAACCTTCTGGAAGCCAAGAAATGTTTGGTCTCTTAGCGGAATTAGGAAATTCTTCTATATGAAAATCATAGTGTTGCGGAATTGGCCTTTAAAATTATTTTTTTTCGACTAAAGCAGATAAAATCGGAGGATACGGTTTAAACCTTGAAAAATACATTTATGAACAGTCAAAATATATTTTACAAATCTTAAAAAAAAAAAAAACTATATAAGGGAAAGAACCGCAAAATCACTACCACATTTCTCAATACTACAGTCAAGCCCCTTTAAATACAACAATTAAATATAAACGCTAATTTGTTAACTAATTTTTTTTTATTGATTCATATATTGTCATCAACTATGGATAATTATGCTATCTAATTAACTATCTTGGACTTGATCCAAGAATGGGAAGTGGGAGACAAACTCCACATATACAGACTTATCTCTCAATAAGTAGCATTTATTTCCCTTTTCGATACTAAAGAAAATAATTAATTAATTAATTTTAAATTTATTTTTTTTGTGTGATTGATTCATGTTTTGTTATAGGTACAATAATTTTTTTTTTATAGTTTCAACTTGATCTGAGAACGGATGTGGGAGAAATAACATGCACATTATTTTGAACAGAGACAGACGTAGATAAAAAAGATGATATAAGCTTTTTACAAATATAAACTACTAGACATGTTACCCGCGACCCGCAGGTCTTTATTTGCGCTTTACTGTCGATATCATCATCATCATCATCATCATAATGCACAGATGGGTGGAACATTACTCTGAGCTCTACGCCACAACAAGCTCAGTCTCTGACTCAGCCCTTAAAGCCATCATACAATTACCCACAATGAACGAGCTAGATGAAACACCCACCCTTTCAGAGCTCAGCAAAGCCATAGACAACATTGCTGCCCGCAAAGCACCCGGATGCGATGGTATCCCCCCAGATCTTCTAAAACAATGCAAAACTACTCTAATCCAACCTCTACTGGAACTGCTTTGTAAATGTTGGCAAGAAGGTGCTGTGCCACAGGACCTGCGGGATGCTAAAATCATTACACTGTATAAGAACAAAGGTGACAGAAGCGACTGCAACAATTACAGGGGAATCTCCCTCTTAAGTATTGTAGGCAAAGTCTTTGCTCGAGTGACACTTCCCAGGCTACAAAAACTCGCTGATAAGTAATAAGTAAAGCGAATGTGTCAATGTAAAAATAGTGTGAATGAAGCTATCAAATAAAAATAGCTAATAGGCTTAAATCCATTTGTTCAAATTAAAACATTTGCTTGTAAGCCTACATATGTTGGATTAAAATTTGAGATGAATAGACTTAATTTAGTATGTTCATGTGTTAAAGTATAAACTAGATCTTGAGGTAGACATAGATCTAAATCTACACTAATCTAGAGTTAAAAATTGGCTTTTATAGAGTTCATTCTGTGTTGCGCATGCGTGACCTTTTTTCATGAATGAAAATAGGCCTATCTCAACACGGCTATGCAACTTTAGCGAACGAATGTATTAAAAATGCTTTAGAAAAACAAATTTGAATGTTAAATTGATTAAAATATCAAATGAATGGACAATAATTAGTATGTTTATGTGTTAAAGCACAAAACTATCTTTGCGAAAAGAAGTTTTATCATCTTAGAGTTCAATAAGAGTTTTAGACCTAGACCTAGGAATAGACTCAGTAGAGAGATGTGTTAATGTGTAACCAATTGGTTCGCCAGGAAATCTGTAGTCACAGATATCAGGAACTAATTTATGTAAAAAATGCTTTTGAAACACAAAATTGAAGGTTAATATTATTATATAATGAAATCCATGGATCATCTTTTGTATTTTCATGTGTCAAAGTAAAAAACTATCTGCGCTAAGTGTATTTCTTAAAATTTGATCTAGGTCTAAATCCTTTCGATCTTTTCTCATGTCAACATTGTTAACCATGGCCTAGATCCATAAAATACTATAGCTGTAATAGAGTAGGACAACTTTTTTTTTTAGGGTCTTAAGTTTGTTTTAGGGCTAAAATACATACACTACGGTCTAAGTTAGTACCCAAGGAACATTCCTGCCTAGTTTTATCAAGATTGGTCAAGCGGTTTTGATGTCTATAAGTAACATACATACATACACCTCACATTCTACTTTATAATATAGATAGTGTTCAGTAAACCGAAAGTTGAAATTGTATCTTTATGAAGACGAATCCTAGCAAGTGATGATGAAAAGATATTTAGAACAGAGCTTTTTTTTTTAAAGATACAAGACAACATAAGACAACTCAAGAAAACATTAAGAAACTGGAACCGACACAAGATAGAGCAGTGAGATTCATAACAAATGAATATTCACATTTGACTAGAGTAACACCTATAGTAAAATCACTAAATTTAGAAAGCCTTCAGGACAGAAGACTCAAAAGTAAAGTAGCAATTATACATAAAACACTGAACCATAATCTTCAAATACAAAAACTAAATTTAATAAAATACTCTGAAAGACACAAAGATAAAGGCACATTCCTCATCCCATATGCTAGGACAAATTTGTACAAATACTCCTTCTTCCCTAGTGCTATTAGAGCATGGAATGGGTTGCCTGAGCTAGCCAGGAAAACCAGTGACTTGGCAGAATTTAAGTCATTGGTTAATATGCATGACGCGTAGGACGTAATCATCTTCTTTTTTGAAGTAACGTCTGTATTATATAAGATAAGATAAACGACTTTCCCAACGAATTCTGCTAAAAATAAACACACCATTACACGGAATATCTCAATTCGTCTGGCTACTCACACGCTGTTGTATACTGGATGTCAATGGAGTCAAAAGACAGGTCTATTGAGAAACGCAGCCAAGGGTTGAAACAAATAGAAAGCCACACCATGGCGACATCAGATCCCAACTCAGCGATAGCCAGGCTAAATAGACTTATGGTGACTGAATCGGTCACTCCCTGAAATAAGAACATATTTAGGTAAGTTCTTAACCTATTAGATTTTAAGACATTAAAGACTTATATATTTGACAAGAGCAATAAAAAAATGTTTTTAAAAATGAAGCTTATATTAAGTGTAATTGTAACAATTAGTTTAAAGCAGGAAAGGGGTATCTGGGTGAAGGTTAACCGTGAGAGCTTTTTAAAAAGTTGTACGACTTGAATTTAAAACTAAATGGCTCAAGCCAATACACTAAACATTGTGTCATCGAAGTGCTTAAGAAAATAGAAGGTTTCATGGCTATTGTTAGTTTCAAACTTTTAAACGACAAAATATAACGGGGATTAATTCAACTTAGACCGCCACATCTGTCAAGTACCATTTCTTTTACTTGTTCGATAACATACAAAACAATTAATTATCAATAATTGATTAACTAATTGTTTAATTTTTTGTCAGGTAAAAGAAATAATTGTGCAAAGTTTCAACTTGATCCGAGAATGGGTGTGGGAGAAATAACGTGTTCAAACTTTTTTACCAGACAGACAGATATAAGCTTTGTAAAAATCAAAACAGGATATAGCTAATTACTAATTATATAGATGATTACATATTTATGAGCATAAACACTACCGTCCCTTAAAGGCCCCATTCGGGATGTCTTTAGTCCCCTAAACTGACCCTATGCGTTTGACGCCACTGGGCCCCTCAAGTCAATTCCCGTACTGGCCACAGAAGAGTTTCAAGAGGAGCTCTTATCAGTACTTCTGACTGAACCCAAGCTGACTCCTAAGGGCTCCCTTTTGGGCCATTGTTTATATCCCTAATGGGCCCCATGTTTTTGGTCTGCGTTGTCCCAGCTGAGGCCGTTCTGAGGCCCAAATTTCTTTGCTATCAGGGCCTAGCTATCTGGAGCTACAATACAACCTTACCACAACACTTGTAAAACGTTACGCGTTGTTTTGTTTTTCGATTCATACTAAGAAGACAAAGATGAAGCATTTCAATTCCCCTTACAACCACCACCCACCCACCCTTCCAATAATGACCAAACATTACCCAAATTGTTTTAATCTTGTCAGTATGTCGCAGAGACCTGCTTTAGAAAGACGCAGATGTCCAGAATGTTCACCACCGTGCCGATGACTCCGATGATTCCGGAGATGACGCCGACCAGCACAGTCTGCATTAAAAGAGACGTGTCCTCACTGATGATGTCGCCGTTGACAATAGGAGCTGCGACTATGTCTTGAGGCGCAGCAGCGGCCTGACCAGATAAATTGGCATTGAAGACGATCGCCTCAGTGCTGACATTGGTTGGGCTCAGAAGGCCAAAGAACTGAGTAACGTCTTTTACATCGCTGCTCATTGTCACCAGACAAATCCTAACACAGGAACGCAAACACAATGAGGGGACGCAATCACGTTAATCAATAATATTGGTATTGCCTAGAGAAAAAAAGGGATTTCTTAAAAGAAAGAGTTGCCTTATCATCTTTCTCTACTACTACTATAGTTGTAAATTTTCAGCTGTTTATTTATTCTGATCACAAGTGAAGATATAGAATTATCGTTTTTAAATTTGTTAGTTTTCCTGGTTGTTTAGACATTTATATGAAACCAACGTACAAATTGTTGCTATCAACTTATCAACCTTCTGTATTTGTCTCACCAGAGGGGAACATATACCATAATCATGTCTTGTATGTTTTGTGGAGTGTTTCTTTGTTTCCTATATTCTAGAATTTAGATTATATCAACAAGACTCAAATCTTTGCTTCTTAAATTATTCGCCTATCCGACGAAATGGATACCCGATCGTGCGGTTTGCGCGCTTGACTGTCTATCTGACTTATCGATGGTCCCGGGTTCAAACCCTGCCCGCTACCATCCTCCGTCGTCATGCGAGGGGATTGGACTAGGAAGTAAAGTATCTTCCACTCTGAAGAAATTTCCGAAACATGTCAAACATTTTGCATTTTTACACACAAAAACGTTTCGATTTGGCGCAATAGTTCACTCACAGTGAGGTGCAAGTACCGTATTAAAGAAAGACCAATGTTAATATACATACCCTCTGGGTGCTAACCAAAGTAGTCTATTTTTATTTTTATTTTACCATAAACAGAAAAGTCTATTAGGACTTTAATAAATAAATAAATAACAAATTAAAAGCCAAATAATGGCAGAGGTGTTCTTCATGTTTAGTATTAGTTTCGTTTCTTTATAGAAAACCGACGTCTTTCGTGCTCTATTTATTTTTGGTCCTATCTTCTCTCTATATATAATTCTCTTCATAGCTCAACAGTTTGGACACCAAGAAGTAAAAGAAAGATCACTCTTTTATTTCTGCAAGTCGAGTTAGAGTTACCCCACGAAAAAAAAAAGAGGGGGGTATAACAAAAGGCATTCAGCCGTCACTAAATAGCAGGGCTGTATATAACCATTGTGACCAAGAAGTCATGGAATAAACACTTTTTTATTTATTTCTACCCCACGTAACTTTAGCCCCCCAAAAAGAGGGGGGGGGGGGGGAACAAGTAATATACTATGTATTGACCGTCACTAAATAGCAGTGCCGGTCTCAACCGTTGTGGGGCCCTATGCGAAACGGATTTCGCGGGGCCAAGTTTGGGTAGGGATACGGATAATAAGGGAAAATAAAGAGTTTGTATTAGAAAATACATTCGTCTTTGCATTTTATTCCTTCTTTACTACATACAGAATTACTACACGACCCATGGGCGTAGCGAAGTCATACAGTATATCATAAAAATTATATTTCCTACATAGATCATGCTCAGTAGCAAGAATTGCCAAATGTTTCAATCTATCTATGAGAATTGTTGACCTCAAGTAATTCTTCATTAGTTTTAGGCGCGAGAAGCTTCTTTCACCTGATTCCACAATTATGGGTATTGCATAATGCCGTGTTTTTTTCTTGTGTGCGTAATATTGGCGTTTTTCATATTGAATGATACATCAAAATGACAATTTTCGTCTATATATTTCAGGATATTTGTATGAGTTTTTAAAATTTTTTAAATAATTTCCGGACATTTCCCGGACATTTTCGTATGTTTTGCAATTGTAGAAGATTTCCAGGAGCTCCTGGTAAATCAGGAGGCCGCAGAAAATCTGTTATAAGTAATAAAATGGTTTAATTTAATAATTTACACCTAGAATTAGCGCGAGTCCTATGAAAGTGCGGGCCCCACCGCGGTCGCATAGGTTGCAGTGGCCTAAGGCAGGCTCTGCAAAATAGCGGCGTATGCTACGCCGTAAGTCGACTAATATTAAATACTTCGTAAACTAGGTAAGTAGCAGGTAAGGCGAGATTGAATGCATTCTTTCTTTGTTGTTATTGGGGTATGAACGAGTTATAGGCCTATCCCATTGTTTATATACCCAGGTTATGAATGCGGACAGTGTGCACGTGATGTGAGCACATGATGTGAACACGTGATGTGAGCTGAGTGTGTGTATGACAAGAGGAGATAACTTGGTGGTTTGCAGTTAGTTGGTTTATAAGATAAGAATAGAAATAATTGAGCTTTGTCGTCACTGAGACTTTTTATAGTTAAGTTTTATATGTTTGTTTGACATCTTTCTTCCTTGAAATTTCTAGTTCAAACCTCCCGCAGGACGACGAGGAAAGGGATCGGGCAGGTTTTAAACCATTGCGACAGTCCAGCGCGCTAAACGCAAGACCAGGCAGCCATAGTTCAGGATAGCTGGAGTTTCGTAGAGTGTATTTAACAGTAACGTTAGCAATTTATTTTGCGTTGAAGACAAAAGAGTTTTTAAATACCCCTTTGCGCCAAGAAATAAATGTGACATATTGTAATAATAATAACTACTATTACTCTTAGTAGCCTACATGTAGACTTTACGGCATTTTAGAAACATTCTATTATGTTTTCAACAATCAAGACGAAATTGAAGCTATGGTTAGTGTTCGATAGGTTCATCAGACAAATGCCACATCCGACAAATGACACTTCAGACAAATTGTAGCCTACATCAGACAGTTGGTATATCAGACAAATGTAACAGACGCATGTAAAGAAATATCAGAATATGAACTATATTTGTAACCATCACTAATCATTTTAATAAGAAGTCCCTACAAAAACAATAAAATTGTTTCGCCAATTATTAGTGTGTCATGTGTCGTGGGAATCATTACTTGTTAACCAAATATCAATGAACCAGTTGCCGTGAACCAGTTGCCTGTCACAAATTTGTCGTGGAAGCCAATAGAAGTGTTGCCTGACAAGAAACTGGGGTGTACGGTGGTATATGATGTATTGGGGTCATATAGGTCTCTGTACTAAAATGCCTAAAAGATCTCCATCTAAGCTCTTGGTGATAAAGATCAGCTTAGGTGTCTCACATTGGCATAGTGGACAACACTTGGTAGCTACTAGCTTTCTTTCCCTTTAGTTATCCCATAGTCTGTTGAACCGTTGGGGCACCACACAAGATCTGTCAACCTTCTTTCTCCATTCTTCTCTGTCTTTTGCCTTGCATAGAGTTTCTTTTAATGACAGGCCTGTTCATTCTTTTATGCTGACTTCCCATCGTTTTCTCTGTCTTCTTCTTTTTCTTTGTACTGTTTCCTGTAGGAAGGTCTTTACTTTTTTTTTATAGTAGTTAGCAGGTCCTCGTGTGGTCCAAGTACTGTACTAATCCTCTTTCTAATCTTTTTCCTTGTACTGTTTCCTGTGGGAAGGTCTTTACTTTTTTTTTTATAGTAGTTAGCAGGTCCTCGTGTGGTCCAAGTACTGTACTGATCCTCTTTCTAATCTCTTAATTTGTGATGCAGTCTTTGTAAGGGATACTTAGGATCTTTCTGTAGCATCTTAATTCCATAATGGCTTTCATAAATTATCTTACAAATTACAGAAGAAGATAATTACGTTCCACACATGTTTATTACTGGTTTTCTTGGCTGATTCGGGTAGCCCGTTTCATGCTCTAATGGCCCTCCAGAAGAAAAAACACTTAATTCAATTCGTCCTTGCGTATGGAGTAAGAAATGTGCCTCTATCTTCGTGTCTCTCTGAGTAACTCTCTATTGTTCCGTTGTTGTTTTTTGTAATTTCGAGACAGCCGAATCTTCCGAGAGTTATTACAATGTCTGAAGCAAATATATCAACATTTGACACTCAAAGAAAAACTTCGTTCAAAGACATTCGCAGACGACGAAGAAAGCACTTAAATCATCTATTCTAGATGTGACAAAATATTTAGGCCACACCTGGGGTTGCGTATCCACGCAAAACGCTGCAATGGTCTTACATTTATTTACTAAATACATTTTTTTAATAGTTATAATGTTTTGTTTGGTGTAATGCACAAATTGTAAGACAAATTTCTTTACGGACAATAAAGATCATAATAATTATTATTATTAAAACTGCATTTTTTTTCGATCTTCTAAGTAGCAAAGTTTGAAACCAGTGCATCTATGGGCCCAAATGCGTCATAATTACTACTCCACGTGGGGCCTTCGTTGGACCTCTTCGCGCCATGGATGCTACGCCACTAATCATAAGTTATATATATATATATATATATATATATATATATATATATTCGGAATCGAAGACATGCCTTAAATGTATATATTTGGCATATGTGAGCCTCTCTTTTATTTTTTTTTCTACCAAAAGAAAATATAATGAATTAGGACAGGTATAAATGATTGAAAGGGATTAGAGTCAACAGAGTACAGGCATAGTCATTACATGAACAGACTATTTTTTTTTTAAATGTCAGGTCCTATCGAATTCAATGAGTCGAATATTAGGCCTTTGATAGTTAGTTTTTTTTTCTTCTTAGTATTTGTAACCAAAATTTACTGGGGAGATAATTGGCATAATTATTTTCCACGCTTCGCATAGTTTTACGCTTTGATGGTTGCAATTATCTCCCCTTTAAAAAAAAATCGAACACAATTATACAATTAATTTTTTTCTCTGCGAGCTAAAACAATGTCATTTCAACCATATAACAGTTGACGGGCGATTAGTGGGTTTGATTTTCAGTTAACTAGCAACAATCAACAGCTAAAAAATTAATTGTTTTGCAATTAGATCTAGAGACTTGATTTAGTTTGCCGGACCAGTTGTTAGCTTAATAGTCTGGTCTTTGACACTAATTATAATGATTTGTGTGTGTGTATGTGCGTATTGATTTATTTCCTTATATTGTGTTCTATAGTCTTAAAACATAAATTTCCTTTAAAGTGTCTTTTAACAGAGCACATTCAGGTTTGGGAGGATTGTCAATATGTGCTAGCAACATTTCCTGACAGCCTCACTTGTGGAACAATAGGCTGGAGTTTTTTGGACAGGATCTATCTATAAATAGCTAGTTTTATTGGTGTATCTGGTCAACACCATCGATAGATCCTTGTTTAATAGCGTTGTATCTTCTTACTTCACACAAACAAGGTGCTAGAGAGCACACAAAATAGTGTGAATATTTAGTAAATACATAAAGTCTAGATCTAGTAGTTGATCTTTTGAATAATACGTCTGTTATAGTCCTCTATATAGTTAGTTGTGTAACAGTTTACAACACTTCGCCCAAACGAAATTAAAATTTAAAAGCAAAAGTTGATGTCAATGATTTATTTCAGCAACTATTGTACCCAACAAAAGAAAGAAATAAAAGTAGGTCTAACTGACACAGGTATTTTTGTACAATATTCAAAAAACCAATAATTATACAAAAATCACAGAATCAGAAAAACATAAAATAGTCAAAAGTTCAGTAAACCTATAAACTTGTAACAAGTTTACTCTGAGTTAATGTTGTTACTTTTGACTGACAATAAACATGGAACCAAATAAATTCTTTTCCACATCTGGCAGTTGAAGTCAAACGGGATTGTCTATATAGTAATCTGTTTCAGGGGAGCAGATTGTATACAAAAATGTACTGTGTACTTTTACAAATATCTTTAAAAAAAAAAGTAAGAAACTGCCATTAATTGTTTTTAAAAACTTACAAAACACTCACTAATAGAAAAAGAACAATTTATTATCTCTGCCATTGAAGAAAAAGATTGTTTTGAAAAGAGTAGACTAAGAGCAAAGGCCTAATGGAAAACTGTTAGGCTGTTAATGCTATTTAGTCTTATTTCTTGCTTAAAAGGCTGACTGGAATATTAAACTCTATTTGTCATGTGTGTTAAAGTGAAGCTTGTTGTAGTCTTAACTTAAAAATTTCCTTTACAAAATGTTTCATTTCATTAGGTTTGAATTTAACACAAAATAAACATTTAGCTTAACACAAAATAAAAATTTAGCAGACATATACATAAGTTGTAAAGAACTTTTATACTAAATTTGAAATTGTGACCAAGAAAAAAAAAAGCAGTTTTAAAAGCAGAATATTTACACAAAACATGAACAAACACATCAACTATGCTATTATCAAAAGAGTACTACAGAATAGTTTCTAAATGATTCCTTTACAAAGTGCATTTTTTAAAAATCTGACATACGTGTTTCTAATGTAAGTAAAAACAAAAACAAATCATAAAGAAAAGAATATAATAACCCTAATAAGAAAAGATAAGTAAAAGGAAGACAGCTCATGCTACATCAGAATTATGAAATAAAACCAAGAAATCAATGTTTACAACAAGCATCGAAGAGCAAGTTTAAAAAAAAATTGTCGACAAAAAAAGATAAGAACTTGCAAATAATTTTCTGATTTAAACTTTTCACATGTAAATTATGAATGATTCTGGTGTGAATGTATATTTTGGTTTTCTATAGTTATAATGTTTTGTTTGGTGAAATGCACAATTTGTAAGACAAATCTACTTATGGATTATATTACCATTATTATTATTTTAAAAAGCATCAAAGCATGGTACATTCTAATCTCAAAGACAAAGTTAATCATGTCAGATTTGTTTTTTCAACCTCAATATAACTTGTATTATGTTAATCTAAAATGAAATGGAAAACAAGCCCACAAAGTGTAAAACAAATTGTTGGCATCTATATATAAAAAAATGTGTATATAAGAATGTTAAGATCAACATTTCTGTTGATGTGTGACAAAGATTTACTTGGTAAAATAAATTGTGCCTCAGATGACATTTATGACTAAGTTTGCTACAGACATTCTTTGGGATCAAAATTAATTTTAGTTTTCAGCAAAGTGTAAAAATTCAAAATTATATCAATATATAGTTTCAATATGCCAAAAGAATACAAAATAAATGTCTATAAAGTATTAAAGTGCCAATATAGACTAATTGTTTATGCTCAATAAAATTAAAAGATTAAAAATAAAATTTCATGTTTACATTTTTTTTTAAAGTTCTGCATTTATCATTGTAAAGCAAAATATTGCACTTAAAAAATAATAAAATATCATATTTCAAAAAGTTGAACACTCAGATCAACAAAATCTGGTTGTATTATAATTCATATCACAAAACATGACATCTATGCTGTATAAATTGTAAAATTATAAAAATAATATCAAAGTTAAAGGAATGAGTTATCTCATATAATAAAAATGCAAAAATTGAAATCTCTTATGGACAGGTTTATTAGAGTATATTTATATTTATTTATATACCACTTGGAGTATTTTAATTTAAAGCATAAAATTTCATTTTTGTGAGAAAAAAAAAAAATATAAAAAAACTTATTGCGCAAAAAAATAATAAAATAAAAAAAAATTAGTTAAAAATAATAAAATAAAAAAAAATTAGTTTCATAAAAAAATAAATATTTTTATAATTTGTGCTACAAATTAATGTAAAGCAGACAAAATTGTGTCTTTATAAAGTCACACTGTACAGATAAATACAAAAAATATAAATGACTTGATACACTTATGACTAACTACTTCAAAGAATAAATCTGACAACATTGAATAAAAACAATGAGAACGAAGAAGAAGAAGAATGACAACATTTGAAGTACAAACATTGAAACAATAAGACACAGAATTGGTCATCAAGTTACAACAAAATCTATACATACACATAATGGACAAGCTAAAAGGATGTTGGGATCTAGTCAATTTGAAATCTGTTGTACATATTTGTTTTTATTTATTCAAATTAAATTAAAAATGGTCATAACAAATTTTTAGAAAAATTTAAATTGTATGTAATTTTACATTGGCTATGGGGTAGGCAGTAGTTTTAACCCTTTAATACTGATTTCTGGTTTGAAAAATTCTTGACATATGGTAAGCAATGTGGGGTAATTCTAAATAAAATAAAAAAGTGTACAAAAATTGTTGAAAATTTTTTAAAAATATAAGAATAAATAAACAACTTCAAAATATAGAACGATATGTCTAGTTTAAAAAAATATATACTTAATTTCTTTAGAATATAAAAAAGCTTCAATAATACTCATTTTCCCAGGTGGGGGCTTATACACTTGGTCTGTGGGCCTGTTTGTTGGAAAAATTATTTTTCAAAATAATTAAAAAGTGACCTACATCCAGTTTTTGTTATAAAAGAGTCAAAATGTTCATGACATACTCGTTCTTCACAAGACACAATAAATTATTCTTATAGGAAAGTTTAAACAGTGTTTGCAAGCAACTTATCTTATCTTGTGAAATGGAGACAATAACCTTCCTGCATTAGGACTTGGCAAAAAAAACAACAACACCCACCATACTGTGTGTGGTAGGAGCTACTGGGTTAAAAAAAAAAAAAAGGAAAGATGTTAAAAAGTAAAAAAAAAAGGGGGATGTGGTTATTGTTAATTACCTCTATTAAAAAAAACACACTAACATTGTAAAGCTATATCCTGTAAATATTTTTTTTGAAAATGTAATAAATATAAGTAAAGATAGTTCACACTGTATAAAAATGTACAGTGACAATCTTTTTCACCTTTCTTGTCCTGTCGATGAAAAATCATCTTTGACAACTTCTTTAGGATTTTTTGTGTCATCATTAAAACACAAATAAATATTTCTTAATATTCAAGGATAGTACATGAATATACTATGTAGCTCTTAAATAAGTAAATGATTTAAAAGAACTCTTAGAAACAAAAGACAAAAAAAGTTTTTTTACTCATTAAATCACTCTTACTCTAATAGTCATGTTTTGAAAATTTCCAGAAAAAAAAAATCATTTCTGGGAAACATCCAAATGGTTATAATAAAGGGTTAAATGTTTGGCTACCTGTTAAATTTTCATGTGACTCTGGTGAACTAAGTCTTGGCCATCAGATAATGTACTCTTCCTTTCGCTGGAGTTCAAGCCGAAACTCTCTTCAGCCAGGCCAGAGTCAGAACAATGGTCCACAACCACTGGACTGCTTTCTGTCAGATCCTGGCCAAGTACATTGGCTGTCAGGAGGTCCACTTGGTTGGTCATGGAGGAGATGCTGTCCGGGGTGTGGGGCACTTGGTTGTTGGTAACTAAGAGAGGGTCAACAATGACCACTTTGTTACCGCTCTGGTGTTTGTTGGCTATGGAAGCTGGTGTACTGATGATGTTATTGCTGGTGACACGCTGGCGAGCTCTATCCTGTAGTTTCTGGTTCAGTTCTCTGATCCTGTCTTCCATCTGAAACAGTAAAAGAAAGAACAAAATATTTAGCCATATTAGGTATACTAAAACTTATGGTCTTATCACAAGGTCCTTGGGGCTCTCAAAGGTCTTACTTCAGGGAACAGTATCAGGAAAAAAAAAGTGAGGCAGATAAAACCAATGAGAAGACAATATCAAAGAATGGACTAACCTGTCACTAGAAAAGATTCTAATTACGGTAAAAGATAAATGGAGAAAGACAGTCAACAGATCATGTGTGCTGCCCAAATGGTTCAAGAGACTAAGGGATAGAGTTGAGAAGAGAAGTTGTGAAGGAAAGAACATTGATACATTTTAAGCTAGAAAAAAAATATTTATACTTGAAACCGGGTTAGGGTTATTATAGAAAAAAAAAGGGATCAAATAATCTTTAATATGTTGACAGGTAAATGGATGGCTGCCTGGTCGTGAGGTTTGCGCGCTGGACTGTCGTTCAGATTTATTGACGGTCGAGGGTTCAAACCCTGCCCGCTCCCATCCCCCGTCATCCTGCGGGAGGTTTGGACTAGGAAGTAAACTATCTTCAACTCTGAAGGAACATCCGAAACATGTAAAACATTTTACAAACAAACAATACAAATCTTAAAAAATTGATTAAAAACTTAGTAAAATGTCAGTTAATTATAAATTTGTATGTAAAATGTCAGATAATTATACAAAAATTATATCCCACTAGTGTGTAAGTTTAAAAATGATATCGCAAATTAATTCAATGCAAATTAGTCTCATAAAAATTGTAATTGTTGCTGTTAAAAAAAAACAACTAAATACATGTAGAAGTTAAATGTACAACATTTTACATAAGACATTAGGTGAATTAAATAGGGTAAAATAATGAAAGGTACTGACCAGGGCATGAACCATGGGTCTCTGACACCTCTACCCTGCAGGAATATGGGCAAGGGAACAATGAAAATGACTACTAAGACAAAAAAAATGATTAGGTTCACTAGTCCTGAACTTGCCATCCAGTGAAGCCTTAAAGATAATATGTAACGTACGCTTAAGGGGTGTGGTGGCTGAGTGTTTAAACACTTGGCTTCTGAACCTGGGGTCAATGGGTTTGAATCTCGGTGAAGACTTTGATTTTGAATTTCTGGATTTTTAGGGTGACCCTGAGTCCATCAAACTCTAATGGGTACCTGACTTTAGTTGGGGAAAGTAAAGGCGGTTGGTCGTTGTGCTGGCCACAAAATAGGGAAGGGATAGGAGAGGAAGTGATATGCAAAAGAAACGAAAGTGTAAAATTTATACAGCCAACTATCTTAAAACTTACCCTAATGTTAAACCTAAGCCTTAAACCTTTCTCCAGCACTAACCTCAAAAAAACACATAAATATGTATGAAAACTATCCAATCTAGAGAATATCCATGTCATATCAAGATAAAAAATATGTAATAACCATTTTTTTTTATTTTTGGCAAGAACTTGTTTACCTCTGCGATTTGTTTCTTAAGTTGCTCGTTTTCTCCCAACATTTTCTGGTGTCTCTCTTCTTCCTCCCGACTGACCAGAGAGTCTGTCAAGCTTTTCACCTCCTGACCCTCTCTCTGTGGGTTCTGAATTATCTCCATCATCTACAACAGTCAATGACAACAAAGTAACTTTATTATATTTCTCACTGTTCTGATTCATATCCAACATTTCCATAAGTTTAATCAACAACAAAGTACTTTCATTATAAATCTCTATGGTTTCTGAATTTTCTACATTTTTTCTACATTATTTTAAGGAATATATCAATTTTTCTCACATTAATGTTTTTATGGCTGAAAATGAGACACATGGGTCATTATCTCATTTAACTAATGACAGTCGCATTAGCTTGAGTGAAAGAAATGTGTAGTTTTAAATAAAAATAGTATTAAATTTTAATCTTTGATGACACATCCATATTATTATGAAACAGCAGGATTGGGAGAAGTTGGGAAATTTCTGTTGCATTTAACATTGTCTTTACCTTGTGAAACAACAGTAAACTAATTTGAACAATAATTTTAATGCAGACTTGATGTTTTAGATTGTGTGTTTAAAGAGTTAAAGATCAGATATTTTTACCTTTGGTACAAATATGAGCCCCATGGACAGGAAGCTGCACAGAATGATAGCAAGAGAGACAAAAGCAAAAGTAGCATCTTCCTGGTTGCCAATGATGAGAGAGATGGGAGCTGTGATGACACACAGAACCTGTTGAAGAGAAACAAAAATGTTTCAGTTATTTTACATAAGTTAAAATACATTGACTTCAAAGGTCATCTTAATTTAAGATATTTTATTTAATGTTTGGCTTACTTTGGAAGCCAAATTATTAACATGTTCTTTCTTTTTCGTATGGCATTTTTAATATTCTACACTTTCAGATAGTGAAGTAGAATATTAATGTTTATTTTTGTGTTTCAGTTGCGATAATAAATTCCAGCAGTTTGTGTAATAAAACTTGACTTCAAATTGAATTAAGAACAAACAAAATCAGAAATCATCAACACAATTTGATTTTATTTTTTTCCATGACCTCACAAAAATAATAGTAAACCTATAAAATAATAGTAAACCTATACACCTTGTTCATGCTGAGATCTGTGACAAACATATTATCCTGCACCAGTCAATATGACAGAAATGTTAATTGAACATCTTGCTATGTTTGACATAGATCTAAATTCAACGCATTAGCTCAGTGATAAACAAACTAAGGTCTGCAGGCCGCAGTTATACCTGGCTTGTATTACATAAATATAAAAGATTATAGTAGTCTATAAGTCTAAGAAATGTTTTTTTCTATTATGACACTATAAATCTCTGAGATAATGACCCTGTCTTAATAAAAGGGCATGCTATTGACAGCTTTTCCCACTTTATTTTGACAATGACAAGACATACTCAGGCTTTACACAGAGAACAGATGTCCTCACCATATCATTGACATATTCATTCAAGGACACTAGTGTATTCAATACATTAACAGCTACAAACAAATGTACCTACCACAACATTGTAAATACTCATGCCCACAAATCTTGAGTCGTTGACTTGCTTAAGTTTAACGCTGCGAGTCTCATAGGCCAAGAAAATACCAAAGATGAGCAGTATACCTTTGTAGCCAAACAGGACACCTGAGTCGGATGTAAATAGTTTTGATAAAAAAATAAAAGTTTAAATAGAAAACACTGTCAATGGATCATTTATGAACTGTATCATTTATTCAGAGTCTGCAATATGTTTACATTCAGCATCTATATAGATTTGTGTTGAATGGAATGTATATACATAAAAGGAATTGAGTAAAATTAAACAATGTGGCCATGTTGTTTCTATACCCACTCTCTCTCTCTTCCTTCTAACGCATGTCAAATAAGCTTTATGTTAAATAGATTTTCTACACAGGTGGATAGATTTCCTCTGTATGTATGTATATTTAAAGGTTAATGCTAGGTCCCAATTTCAATAAACTGATTTGTTTTTTCAGACTTACATTTGTGTTGTTACTAATGCCAACATTGAGAATCTAGTAGCTTTTGACTTTCCATGAACAGTTTTCTGGTTTCATTTTGATGACATACCTTATTTATAATGCAAATAATTAACTTTCATTAAAATACCTTGTCTTAACATTAAAAAAAAAAGTTCCCCTTTTAGACCTTGTGGCCAACGGTTATCGAGGTGTCATGTGGCCAGCACAACGACCAAACGCCTTTACTTTTCCCCAACTAATGTCAGGTACCCATTAGTGTTGGGTGGACTCAGATCCCAAAATAAAAAATCCCAGTTTTCACCAGGACTTGAACCCGGGTCCCCCAGGTTCGGTAGCCAAGTGCTTTACAGCTCAGCCACCATGCCTCATTATCTTAACATTACTAGATAGTTGTTTTTTTTAAACCAATTACTAACATCATTTAATTCCTTAAACCAAGAGATAAATTTATTGAGGCATTAGCTACTTCATTCAGCCTCTATATTGCTATTGGTAACATTTTATAGTAGGCAGATGTATGAGACTAAAATCTACTCACCAAGCCAAATGTTTAGATTCTCAGAGTGGCAGTGCTCAAGCTGAGGTCTAAGTTCAATGTCATCTTCTGTGTTGGTCGGCTGAATGCGGGCAAAAGTTTCAAGTTTTCTCTGTAGTGGATCCAGAACCTGCCAAGCTGTGAGAACACCTATATCAAGCAGGATGAGAATGCCTAGTACAGTGAACAGTTCCCAAATCTGGACAATCTGAAGATATGATGAAAATTTACTTTGTTATTCAAGAGATAATGTGAATTTTGTATTTTATTTTTGAGCATGGTTTACATGGGTGAAATGGCTAACAATCTTTACTTTATATTACAAGTGTCAGTTACCTTCAGTGAAGTCCAGTAGGGCGTCGGCGCCGTAGGCGCCATTATCCCGTTGATGGTTAGAAAGGCTTTTATCCAACCACCAGGCCTGAACATGAGGCTCTTCACCCCTGTCCTGTCTGAGGGCATCCAACGGTAGGTGGCCATATCGGCTGACTGTGCAAAACCGGGCCGTGCAGTGTACACAGCGCACCGTCCCCGGTCCTGGATCCACTCGCTATAAGTGGCAGAGAACAGTGCTGTCTGCGGGGAGCTTGTCTCATATTCCTATACTGTAACCGCCACTATTCCATGCAGGGACCGACACTCCAGCTAACGGGACACTGATGACGGCCCCCATGTGGAACGGCGTGGCGGACTTTTTGGACTGGTTTCTGGGCGTTCTTTCCATCCCAACCCCGAGTGAGAGAAAAAAAAAACAAAAGCTCACCCAGGGAAGCCCGGCCAAGCCTGGTTCGCTACTCGTACTTAGCCTATCTAGTCTCCACCCACTAGACGTTTCCACCGGAGGGCCACGCTGAGGCGACGGGTAGCTGGAATTCCTTCGGAGTGTCAGTTACCATTAAAGCTGAGATTATAAGATCTAGAATTTAAAAAAATACTCTGTAAACTGTGTTTACCAAGATTTGAACTGAAGATTATCTGTTTGCTAATCAAGTGCTTCACCATTCAGCCATCATGGTAGATTATTAAAAAAATAAATAAATAAAGAGCCCAAAATTTGATTATACTTTTACAAGTGAAATACAAAATGAATTTGTTAAAAAGAAAAGTCCCAAGAAAATGGCTGTTTTTCAAATAATGATTTCAACTCAAGTCTTTTAGTATATTTTTATGTCCACCATTCCACTGCAATAGTGCACTAACATGAATAGTTGGTCAGTTGACATCAGCAAATTTATTTATTTCAAAATGTATCTATTAATTCCTATTAAAGTGCTTGGTTAGTTGAAGAGCTTGTAACTAGGCCAGTAAACAATGAAGTAAAATAAAATGTCCCCTTTGAAGCCAGTGTAGATTGTGAAGATTATCTATTTCTATCACCAACAATCAATGAGGAAATCATGCAATCAACACAAAGACAAACAGTTCCAAAATACTTTCACCTATTAATGTTAGATTTCCACTGACAAAATGAATTTCCTGAAGACTACAGTAATTTTTGGTAAGGGAAGAAAGCATTACTGTAATACTTATTTAAGAAACATGAAGTACAATTTTACACCAAAGTTAAATAAATTGTATAAGATAGCACTGAAACTCATCTACCAAACTTGAGCTACACAGGATCTGTCTGAAATACGCACATTTCATACTCTCTAATACAACAAGAAATCAGTTAAAGTTGTAAAGTTTTAGAGATGTATTGTTTTTAACATCACTTACTGCTCTATCTTTCTTCCTGGTTGTGGTTAGCTGATGAACTGTCCAGATTTTGGAAAACATTGAGCCGTAGCTAAGTGTAAACCCAAGAGACAACAACCAAGCTCGTACCTTTAATCAAAAAAAGCTAAACTTGAAAATTAAATCAGTTGCATTGCATTCAACACATAGTCAATATTTAACATTAAACACCAAAAATGTAAACAAAAACAACACAGTAATTTCTGACAAACTTCTGACCTGGCAGACTACAGGATAGTGATAATCTGGTACAAACTTGCCGTCCAGTCCGAGCAGAACAATACAGCTAAGACAGATCATGCAGCCAACTACTGTTAGATTGTTGATGGCTGGTTGAGAAAAGGCCACACACCTACAACACAGTATAGTTCAACACTGCACATAAGGTGAATAAAAAAAAAGCAAAGGTTGAACACAATCCCAATGCATAATTTTCCGACTCAGAACCGAACACAACAGAATGAGACAACATATGTTCCGGAAGTTAATGTCAGGATGAGCGAAACCTGCCCTTGTGGAGCATCACCAGAGAATGCTGACCATGTCCTTCAAAGCTCCATACTATATCAAGAGGCCCGAACAAGACTCTGGCCCCAGAACCCTCCTATAGAACAAAAAACTATACAGAGAACTGAATGATCTGGGAACCACTGCACAGTTCATTTCAGATATAGGAATACTGATCTGAACTCTCCGACATGTCAAAGGAGAATGAAGAAGACAACAAATGACATGTGTTCAATTTATTATGGTACTTTATGCAGTTCACCAAGAAATTCTGGAAACTTTTTTTTGCAAATTGATTTTGTTTTCATGATAACACAAAATTTAGGTCTAACAGAATCTAATCCCGAAAGAAATAATAATGTAAACATCTGGCAAAGCCTTTATGTCAGGTTAGCACTACCATCTCAAAACCAATCATAGCACTGTAATCAAGGCAGTGTTTAAACACTGTATTTCCCTAGACATTATATCTCAGTTGAATGTTATTGTATTATTTTTCTAGGCTACTCATTTCCCTCATTACATTTGGCCAAACCCTTTTTAGACTACAAATGTCTACAGCGGCCTACATGCAGAATAAATTGAAAATGGCTTTGATGAGAAAAATATTGTATTGGTCTTATTTAATTTTTTTCTCATTTTGATTTAACTGGTGCCATATAGACCACAAAGTCTGAAAAGGAAACTTTACTTTTACTTTACTTTATTTCTGGAATTTTGAAATTGTGTACATTAACTTGACAATTTGAGATACATAAACTATGAGCAGATTTAATAACTCCCCCCCCCCCCCCCCAAAAAAAACAAACAAACAACTGTTAAACGTATCAAAATGTTTCAAATGCAATTATAATACATTGTGGTTTTAAACTCTTGATTTTAAAATATTCTGAAAGCCTGACACTCAAAGTAATGGAAAACAGCAGGTTAAATGAAGTTTTTAAGTTGTTGTTTTCAATAATAAAAAAAAAATTAAACTCACTGTCTGTTTCTGTTGATGTGGTTAAAAATCAGACATAGTATCCCAGCAAGAATCCCAACACCTGCCAAGCCACACATTGAGAAGTATAATGTATGTGAAACCACTCGAAGGTCATCTATTACCTGAGTGTGGTCAGGAGGTGGTCGACCACCTGAGATATGAAAAAAAAGTGCTATGAGTTTGTTAGGCTCTGCATCAGCTGAGACTTAAACATTTCTGTAAACTTTAGATAAAATAGTATGACACCAAATTTTTCTTACATAATACAAATACAAAAATAAAAGTTAAAAAAAAATTGAAAAATTGAAAAGATAATATTGTCATACTTTAGTTAAACCAAATGACCGATGTGAATTTGTTTAAGACAACAAAGGAGCTACACCAGTGTGATAATGTTACTAAATGACTTAAGGATCTGTAACAGTACCTAGCCATTTTTCTTTTCTGTACCAAGTTAGATTGTCAGCTGCTGCATCATAGACTCCAAGCTTCACATAGGACCCATCTGGGAAAAAAATAAATTATTATTAAAAAAAAAATATTATAACATTAATTTTACAAAGACTAAGAAAATATTATTATGAGTGATGCAACTCATAGAAATTTTATACAAAATGACTCAACAGCTATGCATGACATTAAATCTTGTGCATACTTTTTGATTAGAAATGCTGCAGTAGTTTGACACTTGGTTTTCCCTTTATGCAAAAAGTTATAAGGGAACAAATCAGTAGGTCTATGCAAGAAGTTATTAGGGAACAAATCAGTAGGTCTATGCAAGAAAGTTATAAGGGAACAAATCAGTAGGTCTATGCAAGAAGTTATAAGGGAACAAATCAGTAGGTCTATGCAAGAAAGTTATAAGGGAACAAATCAGTAGGTCTATGCAAGAAGTTATAAGGGAACAAATCAGTAGGTCTATGCAAGAAGTTATTAGGGAACAAATCAGTAGGTCTATGCAAGAAAGTTATAAGGGAACAAATCAGTAGGTCTATGCAAGAAAGTTATAAGGGAACAAATCAGTAGGTCTATGCAAGAAGTTATAAGGGAACAAATCAGTAGGTCTATGCAAGAAGTTATAAGGGAACAAATCAGTAGGTCTATGCAAGAAGTTATAAGGGAACAAATCAGTAGGTCTATGCAAGAAGTTATAAGGGAACAAATCAGTAGGTCTATGCAAGAAGTTATAAGGGAACAAATCAGTAGGTCTATGCAAGAAGTTATAAGGGAACAAATCAGTAGGTCTATGCAAGAAGTTATAAGGGAACAAATCAGTAGGTCTATGCAAGAAGTTATAAGGGAACAAATCAGTAGGTCTATGCAAGAAGTTATAAAGGAACAAATCAGTAGGTCTATGCAAGAAAGTTATAAGGGAACAAATCAGTAGGTCTATGCAAGAAGTTATAAGGGAACAAATCAGTAGGTCTATGCAAGAAGTTATAAGGGAACAAATCAGTAGGTCTATGCAAAAAGTTATAAGGGAACAAATCAGTAGGTCTATGCAAGAAGTTATAAGGGAACAAATCAGTAGGTCTATGCAAGAAGTTATAAGGGAACAAATCAGTAGGTCTATGCAAGAAAGTTATAAGGGAACAAATCAGTAGGTCTATGCAAGAAGTTATAAGGGAACAAATCAGTAGGTCTATGCAAGAAGTTATAAGGGAATAAATCAGTAGGTCTATGCAAGAAGTTATAAGGGAACAAATCAGTAGGTCTATGCAAGAAGTTATAAAGGAACAAATCAGTAGGTCTATGCAAGAAAGTTATAAGGGAACAAATCAGTAGGTCTATGCAAGAAGTTATAAGGGAACAAATCAGTAGGTCTATGCAAGAAGTTATAAGGGAACAAATCAGTAGGTCTATGCAAGAAGTTATAAGGGAACAAATCAGTAGGTCTATGCAAGAAGTTATAACGGGACAAATCAGTAGGTCTATGCAAAAAGTTATACACAGACTAATCAGTAGGTCTATGCAAAAAGTTATAAGGGGACAAATCAGTAGGTCTATGCAAAAAATTAAAGGGACAAATTAGTTGCTCTACCACAATGTTACAAAACAAAATTTCAGCTTGCTTTCTTTTACATGTTAGCATAATTATTTCATTCCAAATCCATAAGTATTTTTTAAAAATTACTTATGAACTGTTCAATTTGTGTCCATGCAATACGATCTCCTTTAGCAGAAAATGCCACATTCCCAGAGATTCCCAGAAATTTGGTGGAGTTCATAGCACTGTATATGGCATTAGTGATATTTTCATTGTAATAATCAAAGTCTTCAAGTTTCATGTTTCTCTCTGCTAATCTGTAACAAAAATACAACAATGCACAGCATGACCAAATAGCACTTTAAAATTCAATTATATTTTCTAGTAGACCAGGGGTGGGCAACCTTTTTCCATCGAGGGCTGCATTAAACACATTTTTGGGAATGGGGGGGGGGGGCCGCATAAATTTATATAAAATATGTAATTACAAATCAGAAAAATGCGCTAGCTAACTGTGTATGATATCTTTTCATTCACCTTTATACTGTTTTATTATATATATATATATTTACATTCCCAACTGAGGATTTAAGCAAGAGCCATTTCTGAAACTAATTTTCCGAAAAAAAAAAAAGAAAAAAAATTGCTATTGTATTTTTTACATCACAACATTTCACCACAAATGTACAGTTGTACTTAATGTGACGTATTTAACAGTTTACATTCGTGCATAATGTTCTGGAACTGTCAGTTAGTCAGCATCGACCTGTGATTACATTATTTTCAGTCAAGTAAACAATACTTGTTTACAGATGTATTTGGACCCAAATAATGTGAAAATCTATCAGCAAATTTTTTTAAAGTGTGGAATTACTGCTTCTGGCACCCATAAGACTCCCACGGAAGAACTGACTGGAACTTCTCTTGCTTTCGAACTCACGATCAAGGAATCCTAATAAGTCTTGTACTTTTCACCCATTTTACTAGAAATAGTTTAACGTTTCAACAAAGAAAAATGACAAAACCTGTTTTCCCTAGAGAAATGGGAAAGCTTTGTTTGAAAAGATCTAACATGCACATACATTTCATGTGGAAACAACCCACTGCAATACTCCCGATGTAAAATGTGAGTCTGTCTTCCACTCTTCATTAGAAATATTAGTCACAGTCCAAAGAACATAGTTTCTTGAGATACCATTTTCTTCTCAATACCATCTTGCCCATGCTAGGCCAGAGGATACTACTGTGTATGATTTTTTTCCAAATCTTTAAGTACTTCTTTGAACTATCTGTGGTTAATTCCTTTAGCTCTGATAAGTTTGATTACTGATACAATTTGGTCAATAATATGTTTGATACTCAATGCAACGTTGCGCAAACTTTCCCATTAAAAGTTTATGGTTAGGATATTATTCTACTTTTCTCAGTTAAAATTCACGGGCTCTATCAGTTGTTACACATGCCATCTTGTTCCAAGGCAACCAACACTTTAAACACAGTTCTTCATAACATTAAATAAATACTAAACTGAGCTTATGTCTTTGACTGAATGTTTTGATTGTTAATAAGAAGGATCTTTTTTTTACTTTAAACTTTTTAGAATGACACATTGAGGCAATGTTTCTTTAGTCTCTTCCTCATAAGTGATAAGAATCAGAACTTTCTAAAATTTATATAGATATTTATTATTATTTTTTTTTAAAAATATATTTGCATTTTTTTATATGTATACACCTGATTTCTGTAGGTGTCCACGGGCCACATAAAAGGCTCTGGCTTGTATTTTGCCCACCCCTGTAGTAGACTATTGTTCTTATAAAAAAAAAAAAGTGAACTTTTATAGGATTAACTGCAGCATAACTAATATGTTACTCAGAAACAGTCACGTGAAAATGCATTCATACTGTGATATTAAGATTCCAGTTTTTTATTTTAAAAAAAGGTCATTATGAGGATCTACAATTATTCCTGTAGTCATAAAGAAGGCTTGTATAAATAAAATAAAGACAGTAAAGATCTATGTTGGGAATGCAGTTTTAGTATTGAGAGTTTATGAAGTAATGTTTCATCCTTGAGTTACAACTCTTTAATGCATATTTTCTTTGGTGAAATAGTTAAGTAAAAAAAAGTTCCCCTTTCAGACCTTGCAATCTATAGGGCAGATGATGTAAAGGTCATCCGTTTCTGTGGCCCACGGTTTACAAGGGTGTCAAGTGGCCAGCACAACGACCAACCGCCTTTACTTTTCCCCAACTAATGTCAGGTACCCATTAGAGCTGGGTGGATTCAGAGGCACCCTAAGGATCCCGATATTCAATATCCCAGTCATTACCAGGATTCAAACCCTGGACCGCTGGTTAAGAAGCCAAGCGCTTTACCGCTCACCCACAATGCTTCATTTATTTATTGTAATTATCACAGTATCATGTATATACACTGAGTGCGTGTGGGTGTGCAGATGTAGGTATACACTAATAAAAAAAGAGAAAACGGTTATATTTACTGCCTTTATTATACAAACAAACTAATGTCACATAAATATTTCCTTTCAATTAAAACATTAATTATGCTTAATTGGGCAATAATACACTTTTAATAATTTATTTATAAATAATATAAAAGAAGATAACTCACTGAGCCACAGTTTTGTTAAAAGCAAAAGCAACAGCCCACACAGCGTCATAAGCCAGAGGAGCCTCAGGATAGCCAGTGACCAGACTTGTGTCTGAGGTGTTTAATATTTTGTTCAGTCTTTGAGTGAACTGTTGAGCTGTCTAAAAAAACACCACTGAATAACATTGAATATGAAACAAGTAATGTATTTAGATGAGAATGTACTAAGAGTATCTCAAATATTTTGAGCCGTGAATGGCCTTAAGAAGCATGGCAATTAAGTGGCAAAGCACAAAGTTTTTCTAAACTAATGGCATTCAGTTTGATTTGTAGTGAAGGCTATGCTGCTGTTTTTTAGTGGTCCCCAAAAGGAGAAAAGACGCTATCAGTTTTGTGTGGAATGTCTGTCCGTTAATGTTTAACATCAACTATGCAACCCTTTTTTTTTTTACAAAACTACACCATTTAAACAACTATTCACTATTAATAGTAACAAACACAGGGGGCTATTTAGTAAGGGAGATGACTATTTACAATATTTTTAACTTATTTATGCAAACGGTTTTAGATTTTTTGTCAAAAAGATTTTGCTTTTAAAAAATGTATGGCTAAATTTAGTAAGTTCTGTCATACTAACTACTACATATACAAAAAAAAGTTACTATTTTTTTCAAAGAATAATATACATATAAGTGGAACACAATTTTAAACAACAATTAATAAGTAGTTTTTCATATTATCGCATAAACTAAAGGGTGACATTACATCCACAAGACACTTACCTAAGGATATTTTTTTTTTACTAAATGTTTTATTTTTTTTAATGAGGCTTTGAATAAGAGATTGACCCTATACAAAACAATTAGATCAATAAGATAATCATTATATAAAATCAGTTAGGCCAGGTTCACATCTAACTTCACCTTCATTTTCACCTATACCTTGAGCTGGTGGATCGTTGGGGCACCACATAAGATCTGTCAACCTTCTTTCTCCATTTTTCTTTGTCATTTGCCTTTGATAGAATTTCATTCTGATATTCTTTCGGAAAATATTGAAACCTGCCTTTTTATCTGCTTCGGCAGACCACTTCGGGGGCCGATTTTGAGTTTGTGTTTCTACATAAACTGTCTTTGTAACCTTGTTTTTTTTTAAAATCTCTGGACATCTGTGTCTCTCCCTCTTTTGTTGAAAGTGTGTTAGATTTGTTTTGATCTGATGTTTTGGAAGTTCCTTCAGAGTTGAAAGACAATTTACTTCCTAGTCCAAACCTTCAGCAGGACAACAGAGGAAAACAGCAGGCAGTGCATGAACCCGGGACCATTGACCATCTGACAAGCATGCCACAACCAGAAAAGTTAAGACAGTGTTGTTGTTTTTTTTTTGTTATTTTCTTGCCCTAATGCACTTGAGTTGACCAAATAAAGTCAATTAACATTCTCTGCATGAAGAAATTCCAGGTAAGGTATCATCAATGAAATAACAAACTTTTGTGGACACTAAGAGTTACAAATGTTTCTACCAATAATAAGTTAAAGCATTCTTAAATTATTTGCTATTTCTAACACAATATGACGACTTTAAGTAATCAGGTATCATGCCTGTTTTTAAATGAAATATAATGAGAGTGCTTGATTTCAATTAGCTAATTGGCCAAGTGATTAATAATCATTTAGTTAAAAAAAAAATACCCATATACAAGTTTTTTCATTTTCAACTATTATAGCTATCAAATGAACTGAATTAATGTAACCATTAACGTAGGTCAAAGTTTTAATTCATATAATTTTCACTGGATTGTGTTTATTCTTATACTTTTTTTTATTACCATTAATTAGCATCCCAAAAAGTTGACTGATCTGATGATCTATTAGCATCCCAAAAGGTTGACTGATCTGATGATCTATTAGCATCCCAAAAAGTTGAATGATGTGATAATTCTAGAATGACACAAACTTTTATTTGTATAAATAAAGTTGTTATAAGGATTTCTTTATGCTGCTTTTCAAACTGATGTAATAAGTCTGTCATTTCCTTTTTTTTTTTTTAAACACTAGTTGCTGAAAAAGATTTTTTGAAGAAAAAATTTTGATGTTACATATAGTCTTTGAAAAACTGAAAAATTTTGTTAAAAATCTAATAACCTATTCAACTTGAAACAAAAGAAATGCATGGCTTCGGTAGGTCCAGCTTGCACCTTTAAAGAGAACTATTGCAAATCTTGGGATAATTGAGGCCATTCTCTGAACTTACCATTCCAACATCAGTCATTGTTGGTTCCTGGTGGATCATTACAGCCTCTGTGGTGAAATGACCTTCCAGGACTTCCTCCAGCTGTTCTATAGTGCAGTTGTGCCTGTCATCTTTTACCTTGTACCAATTGTCAGGGTACCAACCAATGATAAACCAGACATGTTTTTTACCGTATAGTCGCTCTTTATATGCCTAAATCAAAAGATAGAATTAACAAAACATTAAACTCCATATAATACTGATAATTTTCTATGCAGCTTGTATATACAAAATGTTTTTAGAATACAAGACAAACTATCATTGAGTCACTTTTTTTACAGAGGGAAAGGGGAGAAGGCCCTGAATGTTCCCTCAGGCTACAGACCCCAGATCATCTATACTTCTGGTGATAGATTTATGTTTGGGAACCAAGGGATAATTGAGTAATGTTGCATGCTGTTGAACTAACAGGTCCATATTCTGTGTTTGCTCCTGAAAGGTTACACATTTTCCTTTAAGTTTGAAAACTCAGAAGTAAGATCTAATTATAACCATTGATTATTTGAAAGGAGTAAATAAATGAATTCTACTGATGTTTATAGATACTGGTATTTGTATATTATCATTTTAAAATCAGAACATGATTTAATTAAATTACAATGATCAGTAACTTCTAACATGCTATTTAAAAGAAAACTTAAGATTTGATTTGATTTTTTGGCACATCAGCACTTTTTTAAGCCATGCTGTGCCCTTTAATTTTTTAAGGGTTCTCACTCTTTGCAGTGTAAATACAAAGAGGAAGCCAAAAAATATATGTTACAATTTAAGTTTAAAATCAGCTTATTTATAGTTTGAATATTAAAAATTTTAGTTTTAGTTAATAAAAAATATCTGTTGTAAATATATGCATAAATACTTTTTCCCTGAATTAACTCACTCAAATTCAAGCAGTCAGTTCCACTTCCCTGATAAGCCCAGTAATTTCCCAGAATTTACACTGTCATACAGAGTGATGAGTTTATCCATGTTTCCTTCTAATATCCTGGTAGCTGAGGCAACCAAGGAGGATGTGCTCTACAGGAAGGTCACAGTTACAATAATTAAACAGTGGGGGCTCCTCTCTTCTTAGTATAAAGGAGTGTGTAATATAAGTGTGCCTAATCCTAAGTCTGGACATGGTCTTTCACTTTCACATTGTGTCAGACCGTGATATCAGGGTTGCCGCCACAACTTGTTTCTATTTATGGTGTGTTTCTTCCATTAATCGTGCCACTCTTGGTAGGTGACAGAAGTTATGCACAGTATAAGGTCTGAGTAGGAAATTTAATATATAGTCCAAAACCCAGCTGGGGAAGGGGGTACTTTGTATGTTGAGAATCACATCTCTAGAACTCACCTGACAAAATACTCTTCTAGCCATATCTTCATAAAACACGCCAACAATAATTCTTGCATCTTGTCTCTGGGATAAACACACAAAAGACACTTCATTACATGAAAAATAAAATATTTTTTTCAAAAACATTATTGCATTCTTGTCATTATTTCTTAGTTAATAAAGTAACATGATATTTTAATATAAATATATTTCTTAGTTAATAAAGTAACATAATATTTTAATATAAATATATTTCTTATTTAATAAAGTAACATAATATTTTAATATAAATATATTTCTTAGCATAATTTTGTAACACTACCTACCTTAAGGTTTCGCACAGCATTGGTAGGATCAGTAAGAAAACTTTGTCGAACTGCAATATCAATGCCAGCCTCTTTAACTCTCTGCTCTAAATCTTCTATTGTCTGAGAACGAAAATTACTCAAATAATATTTTAATATTAAAATACATTTGATAATTTTATTTTACTGAACTAACTAAAAAAACAAGAATCCTATTAGTTCCAAAGTGGTCAAGATAGGAAATGGTTGAATTGCAATCCTCGTGTTTCATATTAGTACTAACCTATCCAGCTATTTTGATCCTAACTAAGCTTTAGGCTCTTTTGCAATATGTGTCATAGAAAAGTGGCATACAAACGGTTAAGATAGTAATTCATATAAGAACTATAGTCAACAGGCTTTACTTCTCAACAAGTTTAAAATCAATAACAATGAGATTCAGTAGATTTAGTGTAGTGTCTTGAGTAAGGAATTTGTTTATTTTTCACAGAAAACTGAACCTGCTTTAGAAGTTTAAAGTAACCATAACAAAACTTACAGATGTAAAAAGTTCTTGAGTTTCCTGTATTGTTGAGATTCTATGCCAATTGAATTTTTTGAAAACTTTCACTCTGATCGGATTGTGAAGAGTAGCAGAAGGGTGAGTGCGAAAAAAAGTAGGGAATCTTTCCCTGTTAGAAAGTGCTGGAGAGCTTCCACCATAAGACAGCTAAATTTAAAAATAAAATCAGTTAAGTGATTAATAGGTGTGAAAGGGGAACTTTACTTAATTTTTATGTTATCCTCAATGTCAATTGAATAAAAAAATTGTAATTTAGGAATTGAAAATGTTTGTGATTTTTATTTTACTAGGATTATGATTATATATATTAAGGACAAAAAAAATTCATCAACTATATTTTTTTCTCCTCAAATGCTTAAGTGGTTTAAATTTTAAAATTCAGACCTCCTTATAGCAACAATATTGTTGTAACTCCGGTGCACACTGACATCTTGTTTCTGAAGAAGTTGTGCACTGTTAGGAACTAGAGATGATTATGAAGCATGAGAAGAAGCTATGCTAAAGACAAAGTTATGCTCTGTGTTTGTGATGTCCTGTGTAAAAAGACCTGTTTTTGGTGACTTGCCTCCATAAGGTTTATTACTTATATTCATTATATTTTAACAAATGCCAATTTTATTTTTGAAATTATGAAGTAATTTTATAAATAATGATTATGAGAAATGTAGCTTACAACAACCAGTTTCCACATCTTGGCAGCCTGAGCCACAAATGTTGAAACTATGCTGCATCCTGTCAGAACCAGAAGCTTAGTTGGCTTTTCATACAACAGCTCGTACAGCACTTTGGTTCCTAGACCTGGTTTACACTGTAATTTAATGTGAGTCATCATTACATGTACTAAAAGACAGTGCTGTGACATTACATAAGTATGCATATTTTTACACTAATTTAAATTAAAAGTAGGACTCACATAACTGTACATGCTTTCAAGTCAAATCAAGAAAGTTTTCTAGGCCACATAAATAATCTACTTTCATATGAGTCTTTAAGCCTTAACAAAACATAAATATGTAATGCATTGTACTACAGTAGTTGAATAAAGGGCTGTAAAATGTTTAAGTGTTATGTGCTTTTGACTGTCGTCTCAATGGTCCCGGGTTCAAACCCTGCCAGCAGCCATTCTCTGACATCCTGCTAGGATGTAATAATCTTCAATTCTTAAGGAACATACGAAAAATACAAACCAAACAAAAATAATGTCTTGGAAACTTTCTATCTCACAAGAGCCTCATACCTGACTGTCACCACGCCTCATATCCAGCTTATAATCTGGCAAAATATCAGTGCGGTTATTGACGTCAGCCAGAGCCATTTCAACAGCTGGGAGACATCCTACGCCACCAGCCCAACTTCCTGACATTGGAAAAATTCCTCCAATGGTTAAGGTTTTTTGTTTAAATAAGGGCTGGCAATTTTTTGATGAAATTAAAATTAGAATAATTAGCAAACATGAAAATAATTTCATTGCCATGATGACAGATAGCTAGGAATTGTTAATTAATGTGTTGTCACATTCTTGAAGTTGGAAACTCTCTTATAAGAGCATGTGCATCATCTCTATTCACTTTTGTGAGAGTGGCAAATCAAGATACATCTGAGGAAAAAAAAGATATTATTTTAGACCTTTTTTATACACTTTTATTTATAAGCATAATCTAGATCTATAGATAAAGATTTTTATATGTATATTCAGAATGCAATTATTTTAGAATTTCATCTTATTTAGAAATAAAGATTTCTTTTTAGATCTAGATCTATATATATATATAATAATATAAATTGCATTGTGCAATGCTTTCATTATAGATCAATATTAAAGTTAAAGCATGATAAAAATCCCGAAATTCAAAATTCCAGCCTTCACCGAGATTCTAACCCAGGACCCCAGGTTTGGAAGCCAAGAGCTTAACAACTCAGTTACTGCACTCCCAAGTAAGCATGATGATCATGTTGTATATCAATTAGAATATAAGTGCAGCATATTGTTACAAAATCAATGTCATATCCTGTAACCTAGAGATTTTGCAGCAATCTGGAAGCAGATGCCAAGCAGATGAGCAAGAGGTGGGGACGGAGAGACTCACCAGAACCGAGATGCCTGGAGGAAGCTAGTTGGTGGCCTATGCCCCAGAAGGGACAATAGGCAGAGATGAGATATTTTGTCATATAAGGTGTAGATGAAGCTAAGAAGTTTCAAACTAAGACCATAACAAATACCGAGCTTAACTAAAATTTTGCTTAAAAGTTCCCAGATTTCATGCCATAACTGCAATGTCCCTAGCAATGCTTCTCAGCCTCAAAAGTGCCATTTAGGTGGAAACAGTCAATGCAATGTCCCTAGCAATGCTTCTCAGCCTCAAAAGTGCCATTTGGATGGAAACAGTCATTAACAGAGACTGTACGTATACATGGCCTGTAGGGCAAAACGGAACTCTTGTTGGGGGTGCATAAAGATTGTGTTCATACTGGCAGGGATGAAGAAAGCTCCAATAAACATGTCACTACCTACTCAAAATTCTTAGGGTGAGTTTTCCCAGTGCCTTCACCTTTTAACCCAAGCGCTATAGGATACAAACCATAGGTCTGAACAAAGTTCAGAATCATTTTAAAAGTTGCACTGCAAATGAAAAACTTTCTTCCAAACCAATACTGAAACAATAGTTTCATTTAAAAGCTGCAAAGTAAAGACTACTAAAATGGCTCAAACTTTTAGACTAGAGGGGCTTTAAATTGCCAAGCAACATGTAGATCTACACTACACTATGAATTGCTGGTACAATGTTATTTAGTCCTCAGAACAAATTGAACATAAAACTAAAAACTTTTCAAATTGGTAGAGGTCTAGTCGTTTCTTTAATGTTCTGTAAAAAATTTTACTACCAAGACTTGGTCAAAGTCTTAATCATTTTTAATTTCTCATTTTCGTCATAGTTGCCAACAATGTTGGTACAAAAATCATTTAAAATGTAATGTTTCCAAACATCACATGATCATATTTTTAATCATAATAAAGATCTCATCTTAGAACATCTTATGATGAAAATCAAAATGAAAATGAGCTCGGGAAAATATCTCTCAAATTCCCTAAGAAATCATTCAACCAAGCGAGGCTCAGCCACCTGGATCTGGTACTAGATATAGAATATAATTTTACTGGTTAGAATGTAGGGCTTAGATCTAGATAATACTAGATTAATTATTTAGATTAATACTAACTAGATATAGAATATAGATATAGAGTTTGCACCTTCCATTATCACCAATGAAAACAATTTACGGATATTTTCGGTTCAGAGTGTTTAAAAAAATCTGCTAAGTAGTAAGCGGAATAAATTATAGATCTAATGTATAAAATTTAGATCTAGATTCTAAATCTAGATACATTGTCTCTATATCTAGATTTTATGATATTAGATCTACTAAAGATTTAACAATTTAAAATATTGAATTTCAGCATTCAACTTTATTGAAGTAATAGATCTATGTAGTATAATAAATTTAATAAACAATGTTAAACTTTTAAAAATTGTTTTGCGCATAAATTATAGACTAAGTTAATGTTTTAAAGCGTCATACAAAGGGAGAGTACTAGTTTTAAATTTCCACGCTAACTAGTAAATAAACCAAAACTCCTAAAGGAGGTATCAAAAGTTTTCCTTTTGCATTGAAAAAAAAAATTGTTTCAGTTTGGAATTTGTTTAACTAGATCTAATATCATCTAGACTCTATGTCTATATCTAGATTATTAATGATATCTTAATTTACCAGTAATAAATAATCATAATGTAAATTTGTATTAAAGTTAAAGTAAAGGGAAACTCTCAATTTGAATTGTTGATATTGACAATTAATGTTAATGATATAATTATAATATAAATATTATTAATTTAGATTATTAGATCTAATTAATATTTATAATATGTGAAAGTTGACAGTCAGTGGGTCACATGTGTTTTGATTTACAAATAATGAATATATTATTCTTTTTTTTATTTGCAATAAAATTGAATAATAACTTTGTAATTGATAATTTTCTGCGCATCCAAAACGGTCAGATTTTCACCAGGTTTCTATGTATGTGACGTCACACAAACCTATTAATTTAAACTATTGACTTACTGTATAACGGAGAACCATCTTCATCTATGCAGTTAGATCTAGATCTTGTAAGCAAAGAAAAAATTGCGTGTTAAAAGTAGATTAACATGCTCGCCTCACCATTCAACACACAACAAACACTATCGCTTGGTTGTCTTGTCATGACTGACTACACGTAGTCTGTCATAGTTTAGACTAGCTTTACACTGACCAGTTTGTTCGAATCAGTCAGACACATGATATATTTACTTCTTGGGACAGGCTTAGATGAAAATGTTACTTTTTTTTTTTTTATCGAGTTGGTTATCCTAGAATGCTTTTAGATCTATCTTTATGTATATGTAACTGTACCATAGCTCTGGACTAGGCTGTTACTAAGCCTAACAGCCTAATGGCTACTGTATGAATGAAGTGATACGATTGGTGAAATCTAGTTTCCCTTTCAGTATTGTTGAGGGAAGTGACGTATGCCTAACCTAAAAACAAAATCTCAAAGAATCCTGTTTTTTTTTAGATGTCAAGAATTTACTATCTAATTTATTAAATATAAATGTTTTTAAATAAAAAATGGTAAAATGTGTACTATTACAACTTTTTGGAAGAATTTAAATATGTCATTAACTTAAATTTGAAAAACCATTGGAGTTTCCCTTTAAAGTAGCTGAGTTATAGTTGGTATAGTATTAGTATAAAGTATAAGTAAAGTATAATTTTAATTATATATAAATACAAATTTATGGTATATATTATTATATATACTGTATAATATCATTTATCATACTCTTCTGCCCTTTCTAATGCCCGAAGGAAGCACAGAAACCTTTCCCAGATATCCCTCTACCCTATCATATGGCTATGTATATGTATTATAAATACCATAGCCACGCCATAGTACACTGATCATGCTATTAGCTTGAAAGATGTTCTAACAAAAAGAGTTTTTTTTTAATGTAAAATCAAACAGAAGACTGTGTCTACATATCTGAAACAGATATTTATATATAAAACTATGATAAGAAATTATTTAATTGATTGCGTTACTTAGCTTCAGTCTTATATTTAAAGTATTTTTTTTTATTTTATAGACACTTCATCAAGGGACAATCCAAAAAATGTTGGAAATCACATGTAATGATCGACTTGGTAAAAAAGTTAGAGTCAAATGCAAGTATCCTTTTGACAAACAACTAAATTTTTGTTTTATTCAAGTAAAAAAAACTTCAGCTCATGCTTGTATTCATCTTTTTCTCTATTTCAATACATTAGGCTACAACTAAAAGCTATAAATATTACTATCATAACAATTATATTTAGGTTAAATGAGGTTGAGTTGGCATCACAAAGCAATTTTAAGAAATAATGTTTTACATTTCTCCATTCCTGTAATTTTTTTTTAAGATTCAGAGGTTCTCTCTGGGTATTCATACATGAAAACACATATATCGCCTGCTGGAGTGAAAGGAATAAAGGCTAGGACTGTTTGAACTTGGCAGTCTCACAATGTGCTACAAGCATTTTCAAAGATGCTTAAAAATCTTCTTGATATTCCCTAATCAAAGCCATCAACTGCCAGCAGTTAATTCCCTACAAGCTATCTAGTAGTAGTTTTTTTTTTTTTAAAAAGCATTTTTAATATTGCAATGTTTGTACATTCAACTTCTCTACTTTAACTGGTTTGTTTTTGCTTAAAATTGTGAGACACTAAAGTATGCCCTTGTTTGTAACATGGTCAGTGTAAATTACACTTTCTTGAATTACATTCATCTTAGAGAATTATATATTTGTACATATTTTCCTGTGTTTTACTGAAATATTTGGAGATGATGAGTATATAAGACTCTTGCATGAGCTAAGCTTAATACCAAGGTTTTTAAAAAAATAGTTTAAATGATACATATTATTTTTAAATAATTAAAATTTTAAATTCTTCAAAAAGAAAAAAAAAATTATAATCTCCTTTTTAAACTGTTAACTTGCAATCAATATATTTATTGAAACCTTGGATAGCAAGCATGATCTGTTTCTGGACAGTTCTGAACACTTTATAAATAGATTTCAATTAAGAAATAAGAATAATATCATCTCTTGTGCTGATAAATGTACTAGCAATAAAAAAAATTCATACAAAGCCAAGTGTACAGCAATAAAGGCTTGTTTTACAGCTGAAGCTAGTTATCGGCAATCAAGTGTTGGAGATGTTGTAAAAGAATGTCTGGATATTACGTAATGCCAAAAATCACTTTAAAAAAAAACACACTCTCCCACATATAACAAATAAAAACAAAATTCATAAAAACCCCTACCTACCCTTAGAGTAACATAAAAAACAACAAATTTTTCAAATAAAAAGAAACGAATTATCATATTACCAAATTACATTTTTTGTCATCATAGTATCTATAAAAATAGTGAGAAAAGTATCGATTTCTTCCTGTGCACTGTTGACATATTCATTTTTTTCCCCTATATAGAAGATTCTGTGCATATTCATCAGGCGGCCATCGGATGCCAGAAAAACGTGATGTTAAAAAAAATGTGGAGTATTTTTTTTTTTCATTAAAATGTTTTGAAGGCCCATTTAGTCATTACTTAATATCCAAACATTCCCAAAGAGTTACTTCTTTGTTAATAATGGAATCCTAATGTATCTAAAGAGTTATTCTGATATTCTAAGCACTTGGTTGAAATTAACTGTTTCAAACGCTCTGCCTAATTTCATTACACCTTTCAGTGTGAGCCTAATGTGATAAAAAAAGTCTAATGTTTTTGTCATGAACCAATAAAAGGAAAACACTAATTCAAATCTGAATGATAAAATGGAGGAGATGATTGAATGATTTTATTCCTTAATATAGCCCTAGTGATGATGACACTATTGGAGACTTGAAAAAGTTGATAGCTGCACAGACTGGCACAAGAGCAGATAAAATTGTCCTCAAAAAATGGTTTGTTATAATTTTTAAACAATTCAAAGTTAACTTAACATTTACTTTGTAATTGCAATATATAATTTAAGGCAAGAGAACGAAATGGTTATTATACAGTTGTAAAAGTAGTATTCGATTTTAAAATACAAGTTTTATACTGTTGCAGCCATGTAAACATAACTGAGTATGAACATACCCTTCCTGGAACTAATTTCCAAGCATTTATAATTTATTAAAACAGTATTCTAGTTGAATGACTAAAGGTATGGTTCATACATGTATCCTAATTTTTGTTTTGGATTAATTAAGCAGACTTTTGGATTCCCGAAGTTCGGGTATCAGGACTCCACTGTAACAACAAACAAAATATGAGTTTCATAAAAATGCTTATTCTGTAAATCAACTTAAGATTGAATCTGATTTTGATGTGACATTTGTATTTTCTTTACAGTTACATAAATTTAAATATACGTAACAAAAATTTTTTTTTTACTTTAAGTACATTTTAGACCTAAGTATACAAAGCTTTTTTTTTTTTCTTAGTATGTTTTCTTTTCCCTTTTTAAAATTACTCTACTATGAACCAAAAAGCATAAAACTTGGGTGCTCAACTAAAAAAAAAACATCACTAAAAACTAAAGGGAAGAAAATAAACACTAGTAAAATCATACGTGTACGTGGGTTTTAATATTGAACAAGAACAAAATGAAACATTGATACAATTTTTGCTTGTACTAAAATGGTTTATTTAATTAATGGTATTTTTAACTAAAAATAATAGAAAACAGAAGAAAGACATCCAGTTTGTTTCACATGTTTTAAGTGTTCCTTCAACAGGACATTGGGGAGTGATGGCAGGCAGGGTTTGAACCTGCATCATCGAGAAGATAGTTCTGAGCACATACCACATGACCAAGCAGCTATTCATAGTTCACAATATGCATTCATAGTCAAAATCTTTATAACATTTTTATTTTTTTTGGAGGGGGGGATGTGTGTGGAGTGAAAGAGAGCATGTATTCTATATATTTATAGTATTATAGAATGAAAAAAAAAGTTAATTATAAAAATATTGGTATTTTATAAATAATCATAATAGCTCCTAAAAAAATTAGAAATAACATTAAATTATAAATACTTCTAACACTGATGACAGATGGTTATTATCATAAAAATCATGTTTTTTCAAAATGAAGTTTTCTACAGTTTATATTTATATTACATAAAATCTGTTGCATATAATTAAATACAATTAGTCTTTCTTTTCTTAACAGGTACACAATATTTAAAGATCATGTGACACTTGCTGATTGTATCCTTTTCAATTAGTTATTATCTACTTACTACATACTCTCATTTTATAACACTTTGATCATGGTGGGTACTCATAGTTTGTAAGATTTCTATTTGTAAATTGTAATGCTCATCAGTCATCAAGCAGTGAAGTGTTAGGCCACTAATAACTGATATGATTTATATAGAAAATATTTAAATTAATTTAATATTCTATTGTTTTTTTTTATACATGCATAAAGGATTTTGATTTTGGGCACATCGGCACAATTTAGGCCATGTCGTGCCTACAGTCCCTCAAGGGCCACTCTCCCTCCACACAACAAGGGCCAAATTCCATACAGTCAAATCATTAAAATCAAGGTCTATTCACAGTTAAAATAGTACAGGTAGTAAAAATTTAATAATTTGGTAAAAATCTAATGTAAATAGTACATGTTTACAAATTCATAAATCAGATCCTCGTAGACAACCCCACTTCCTGGATAAAGCCCAGTACCTTCCCAGGGTCGACATTATTGAATAGTGTTTTTAAATTAGTGGCTCTAAAATATTTCTCCCTGACATCCTGGTATCTGGGGCAGTCGATGAGGATATGTTCCACGGTGAGGCGAGAGTCACAATACTCACAAAGTGGGGGCTCTTCTTTCTTCAGCACAAAAGAGTGCGTGATGTAGGTGTGGCCAATCCTAAGTCTGGACATGGTCGTGCTACCACGCCTTGTCAGACCCTCAGATGTAGACCGCCACCTGACATCCGCCATAATCTGCCTGAGTTTATTGTGAGTCTCAGCCTCCCATCGGTCCTGCCACTCTTGGTAGGTGGCAGAGGCAATACTTTGTCTCAGGTCAGAGCAGGGAATTTGGGTTCCTGACACCGCATGATTTAGGGCTCTCTTTGCTTCTCTGTCTGCGGCTTCGTTTCCCTCAATGCCCACATGGGAGGGGACCCAGATGAAGGTGACATCCCTATGGTCGGCTGTTATTTGGTCCAACAGCTTCAGGCTCTTATGTACCAATGGAATGTCAGTCTTCATCCGCCCCAAAGCTTGCAATGCAGATTTGGATTCGGAGCAGATTATAAATTTCCTCCTTTCTGATGCTTTGATGGCCATAAGTGCAAGCGATATTGCATGCAATTTGGCCGTAAAAATGGAGCAGCCATCGGGGAGTCTACTGGAGATTGTTTTGTTCCGTAAGGAGCAGGCACATGCGACCTTTCCATCCATTTTGGATCCATCTGTGTAGATGGTGCCACAATCTCCGTAGTTCTCTTGCAGTTTCCTAAAGTGGACTTGTAGTATGCTTGGGTCTGTATTTTCTTTTTTGAAATTAAGGAGGGATAAATTTATTTGGGTTTATTCATTAGCCAAGGAGGATTCTGAGGGGTTTCTATTTTAGAGATTTGGTCAATGGGTGGGGTTAAATTTTGGATGGGTTCACTCATTCGAAGGCCCAACGGCTGTATGACGTTAGGCCTTCGATTGTATAATTCTACCTCTGTGGGGTTAAATATGGAGTCGAAAGCAGGGTTCGTGGGGTTGGATTTTAGCTTGACTATATACTGCATTGCAAGCTTTTTCATTCTTATATCCATGGGGAGTTCTCCAGCCGCACTGGTAGTTGGAGATCACTTTATTCCTCTCCAGGTACCAGACCAGCCTACTGTTAATCATTCTTTCCATGGTTTTGCAGATGCAGCTTGTTAGTGCTATTGGTCGATAGTTAGCTGGGTCAGAGCCGTCTCTTCCCGGTTTAGGTATCAGTATAACTGTGGCTTTCCTCCAGCTGTTTGGGAAAGCACCTGTTTGCCACACACAGTTATAGACCCCTAGCAGGACTGCCAATGAGGGTTCGGGAAGGTGCTTGAGGAACTGGTAATGGATTTCATCTTCTCCAGGCGCTGTGTCATGTGACTTGTCCAGTGATTCCCTCAGTTCCTCAAGCAAGAACGGTTTGTTGTAGTCTTCATTGTTCTCTGACCTGAAATCAATGGGGTGTCTTTCCTCCCTGGTTTTGACTTTCTGGAACTCTGGCGGTTAGTGTGCAGTGGATGACTTTTCTGCTATTAAGGATGCAAGGCAGTCAGCTATTTCTCTGGGGGACGTGACAGTTCGTCCTTGGTTTTTCAGATGTCCTATTGCATTTTGCATTTGATTCTTTCCCTTTGATTCGCCTTACTACCTTCCAAACCGCTCTAGCAGAAGTTTCGGCATACATACTGCGACAAAACTTCTCCAGGAATTCCTTTTGGCTGACCGTATGGTTTGTCTAGCCTTTGCTCTAGCTATCCTGAATAGCTTTAGGTTTTCCTGGGAAGGATTCTTTATAAATGCAGCCAGTTGTTTTTTCCTATCGCCAATAGCACTTTTGCAAGCTGTATCAAACCATGGTTTACTAGGCCGTTTTGGATTTGCGGAGGTTATGACACCAGGTGGGAGGAGGCTTCAGACATTGCCAGTGACAGATCTTTATGGAGACAGCTTGCCGCCCAATGCGCCGAACGGCGCGGGAGGACCTAAGTCTAAGTAAGTAAGCTCAGTCTCCATGCTCTCATCAGCGAGCACAGAGAACCTGTTCTTTAGCATGACAACAGGGCTTTCTTGTTTCTTCAGAGGTGTGTTCTTTGGCGGTGTTTTCTTCTGAGTTGGAGGAGGAGGAGGGGGTGGTGGGGTCAGTGTGTCCGTCTGTGTGGCTATGGATCTTCCTATCTTAGCAACAGCCTGGGCATAGGTCTTTGTCAAACCGAATTGGCCCTTGGGTAGGGCCAATACAGCCGATTTCGCCTGGCTGAAGGTACATCCACTTGCCTTATACTCCTGCACGGCAACCTCCTGTTTCCAAACAGGGCAGTCCTTGGAGTAGGCTTAGTGGCCAGCGTGACAGTTTGGGCATTTGAACTGGGCTGTGCAGCCCTTGTCCTCATGACCCTCTCCAGCACATCTGGCACACACAGTGTTCCTCTTGCAGACTGCCGCGCCGTGTCCATAACCCTGGCACTTGAAGGACCTCATGGGGTTAGGTATGTAGGGCCTCACTGGAACTCGTAGGTATCCTGCCTTCACATACTCTGGCGGTGTCCTAGTTCCGAATATGAGGATAATAGCGGTTTTGACCTCCTCACCATCCCTGCGCCTGGTAATGCGCCGAGCATTGGTGACTCCTTCAATGCCCTCCACTATTTCCTTCTCGGAACATTCCAGTAGGTCAGTAGGATTACACCTCTGCTGGTGTTCAGACTCTTGTGTGGCATGACTTCCACTTGGAGATCACAGAGTCTTCTGCATCTTTAAAGCCCATCAGAGTGTGTCTTGCCATCTACTTTTACAAGAAGTTCCATTGATTTGTGTAGCTAGACACACTCTTGGGCTCTCCCACTACTGACTTGAGTCCCTCATAGATAAGGAAAGGGCTCAGCTTTGTCAGGCTTTTCCCCTCCTCTGTGCACCTGACCACCAAAAATGATGGCCAGATAGTACAGCTTTTTGTGGCCTCCTCCTTTTTAGCCTCAATACGGCGTCTCTTGCCCAGACTTAAATCTGGGGCAAGTAGTTTATTTGGGTTTTTTTGTCCATATATATTCTTGTTAGTTCGGCACCTGTGCTCCCCACCCGCCACCGAGTCCAACAAGGGGACGGGCCATTCGAAAGTAAGAATGAGCCCGCCAGGGCTACACAGGTGCTATACTCAGTCAGCTGCTGCATCGGACATGTGTCTGATACAGCAGCTCCATTATTGGCCCTCCAGCATAGGTCGAAGACCTATGGTAGCTCGGCATGACCAGCCGGTTGACCCAGAGCGGGCCATCTGGGCCTCAGGTCTAGGGAAACTTGGAGCCAAAGTATTGTGTTGTGGTGGTTTATCCTCATATAGCCACCACTCAAACACCACGATCTCTTAATCCCCCTTTACCTGTCGCAGTCCACGGCAAACGGACTGGTCTAGGACGTAGTGAGATTTTAGAGATAAGGAGACAGAGTGATGATCAATGAAGGCAGACTGAGGAAAAGAGGAGGCAGACACAGTGATATAAAAGAAGTAGGGCACTTTTGAGCTACAAAAGTGCTAAGGAAAGAGGAGCGCAGTTTAACGTCATGTCTCGGGACGCCATGCATAAAGGAATAAACAAAATAATAGGAAAAAAAATAATTAAATCTTGTGCACATTTTAATGGTGTTGACTGGAGAAAAAATAAATTTCTTCAATAAAATTTTGCTTGTCTGTTTAACTTTTCAAAATACTGGTTGGATATACCAGTATTCGAGTAACTAAATGGGAAACTACTTAAATATTCCCTTTTTTCCTTAGCATGGATAAAGATGAAATACACGATGGAATGAATCTGGAGCTATACTACCAGTGACAGTCTGCATCTTTTTTTTTTTTTTTTGGTCCGAATTTGATTTTTCTTTTTATTTCATGTTCTCATCAACTTGTCATCATTTGTCATTCAGTGCTTTTCATGATGTTTTAATTATTCTTTTTTTTTTTTTTTAGTCAAATTTATTGTTTTGCTTTAATTTTTTTTTTTTTAAATTTTGTATTCCATATTCATTTTTAACATTCAGTATCTCATGATGTATTAATTAAATAAAATAACAAACATGAGATTTGTCAATGTTTATATTGCATTGTATAATATTAATCTTTGTGAATAAAGAAATAACTTTAAAAACGAGCATTTACTTAAATGAATTGTTTTTTTTTTCATTAATGAGCATTCATATTTTTGTAAAGATTTACTAGGTTTAAACTTGTAATAAATCTTTTTATTTTCTTTATCAGGTACAATCATTATTAAATGAAAGACAATTAAAACATAAAACAATTCAAACATTGCTCATGTTATACTAACTGATTAAAATATGAAATTATAATTAAAATATATACAATGATTAATAATGGTAAACATCGAATTTTAACAAAATCACTTCGTCTGCTCAATAATAATTTCTCAGTAAAGCCTAATCAGATCTAAAATTAAAGGTGACGAGCAGGTGCACAAGAGATTATGAAATCTCAGAATATTTAGTAACTTTAAAGTGGCAGCGGTTTAGTGGTATTGGTAGTACTTCCTCTCAACTGCACCTCTCCTCTCTGACATGAACTAAGAATGTGATGAAAGTCCTGTATAGATGTGTGTTTAGGATTTCTTCCCTTTGTTACTTTTAAATCAGGACCGTTGTACACATTGACAAAAGTTTATGTAATTTTCCATGTTATGCAGTTTCTATACTTATATGTAAGCAATAATGAAGTGTTTATTTGTTTTAACCCAAGAAGATACTTTAATCTAGTGTTGGAATTTTAAAGAAATTTTGATGGGAATCTTTTTTGTCCCTTTTGCCTTTTTCATACATTTTTTCCTAAACTCCACTAAGTGTTGAGATCATAATGTGTGTTTGTGGGTTGTAATAGTCAACACAAACAACATGAAACAATGATACAAACCTATTGGCGTTATTTTTCACATAAAAGCAAACAGAACAACACATCTTCTTTGATGAGACTCTTCTAAATCTAGATCTATATCAGGCCTCTATTTAGTGCAAAAATGTGAAAAATAAAGATGTCAAAACTGCTCGCTATAAAAGTAGTTTTTTTTTTTTTTTAAACTTTCAACTAAAACGAAGTTCGTATAAAAAAAATGTTTTTTTTTTTTAATTTGAATCATTTCCATGAGTTAGTTAATAAATGGAAAATATATAGCCATTGATACCTTTTCCATTGCGACCTTCGATGCAAATATTTTTTGAACTAATGCTGAATGAAGCTAGAGTTATTAATGAAGTCTGTGACCTTTTTAAAAAACCTACCTCCCCTGAAGTTTTGAATTGAAAGTGATGCATTTTTATTTGACCAAACTTAGCATGTTGGAACTGACACATTCAGACAACAATTAGAGTAGATGAAATTAACTTTATCTCTTTATTTATAAGAGTTATACAACAGAAACGTGGTTGGGTTAAGGTTGTGCATATTTTTCTATTTAATATAATAATGCCATATAACTTTAATATAATAACAGAACAGATACATTTACATCAGCTCTAGTTTTCATATCTTTCGTAGTGTCATTACGTAAGTTTTCTTCACCAATGCATCATTTCACCAGTTTTGTGTTTGAAGATGGAGTAATTATTAATATATGCATGCACTGCACAATAGCAGAAGCTACGTTGACTTTTTCTCTCCTGGTGTAGACCTATTTTCATTTCTTAGAAAATCCGGGTCTTTTGAATTTAAATCTGAATAGGAAGAGCAGATCACTCTGATTAGCTTGATAATGAAAATCCCCCTTTTTAATTTTTTAAAAATATTATCTTCATTATTATCGATAATATTTTGTTTAAAGGACTTCCCCATGATAAAAATTGTAATATTTTCATTTACCTATAATAACATTTTAAAATATAGCCTTGGCAGAAGCATATATTTATTAATATATGTATCTGAAATAACTTTATACTATATTATTTCCCCTTATTCCAAGAGCAAGAAAGTTCGGAAATTCCCCTTCTTACAGAAGCGCGCAACCATATTGTTAGAGGAATGGTGTGAAGACCACGTAACATCTAATGGTAGATCTAGTACAATCTAAAACCTTGTCAATTTAATGAAATAGAAATAGGCCTAATGCATTTTAAAGTTGAATTAAAACTAAAAGTAAATTCAGTAAAAAATATATATATATATATAGGCCTATATAAACAAAAAAAACTAGATTATATCTATCAAACGTTAGACGAGATATTCAGATAAGATTACATTGAACTAAGAATGTTCAAAAGAGTAAGTGTTTCTTTTATAAATAAATATAAATACGCTCAAATACTTCAAAGCCATGTTGCCGAAAAAGTGAGGATACTGAACTGCCAACGAAATTTTAGATTCAGTAGGTCAACTACGACCTTTGGAATAAAAGATTCGTCGAAAAAATGGATCATCATCACAGGTGTTGGATTAGCCATTTTGTCCAGCGGACTGAAAATAAAAAGCTTGAAAGCCAGGTAGTCATTTTATAGCATGTGGTTTACAGATCTATGAAATATATGTCACATTTAAATGGTGAAAAAGAAAGTGTATTTAGACACTGACTATAGGCTATTCACGTGTGCCATGAAGTCACTAATCTTATTTCAGATTTTCAAAGGGAACAATCAGCTATCAGGGCTATTGATATCCGAGTTAGGCCAAAGTATTTGTAGATAGGCCTAGTCCTTACTTCGTATGAAATTCAATAGTTTTTTAAACATGTTAAAAATTCTGTTTTTTTTTCTAGAAACTTCTCTTTACTATGTTTTCAATTGTTATTAGTTGAGTTTCTAAATCTACATATGCAGTTGCGTAGCTAGGGGAGAGGAAAAAAGTTCCCCTTCCAGACCAAGTGGTCTATAGGACAGATGATGTAAAAGTCATCTGATTCTGTGGTCTACGGTTAAAGAGGGTGTCATGTGGCCAGCACAACGACCAACCGCCTTTACTTTTCCCCAACTATTGTCAGGTACCTATTAGAGCTGGGTGGACTCAGAGGCGCCCAAGGATCCCGAAATAAAATCCCAGTCTTCACCAGAATTCGAACCCGTGACCGCGGTTCAGAAGCCAAGCGCTTTACCGCTCAGCCACCGCACCTCCTAGGCGAGGGGGAGGAGGGGTCAAAATTCGAAAGTCCCTTCTCCCAGGTTCTGCTTGAGGGGGCCACCAAATGTATGTTCGTATTTTTGTTTTACATGAAATATTATGCCACTGCCATAAAATCTTGTTTTCACGTTGATATATAAGTTAGTGACTCTGTTACATGTAGGCCTATTATACACATTAGAGATTTATTTACGATCCGACCCGTGGCGTACCATGCGCCCCCCCCCCCCCCCCACACACTATTTTTCAGAACCTCGTTCTCTGTGACCGCGAAAGTTACGTGGGGTAAATCTAATCCGACTTGCAGAAATAAAAGAGTTATTTTCCCATGACTTTTTCACCGTGGTGTCCTGCATGGGCGGGCCACGAAGAGAATTATACATAAAGGTTAAGTACATAATCTCATGTCATGATGTCGAATGTCTAAATGCAGGGGCTTATTAAGCTTATTAAGAAACCAAGCCATCCGAATTTCTAGTTACGCCACTGTAAAAACGTTGCTTTCTTTTAATGAATATTTAGGGCTATCATTAATTCCTCACAGAGTCATTGCTTACAAATATTTTTAAAGATGCAAAATTGTTTAAACCGTTTTTTAAATATGGATAGACTGCAATACGGTTTAAAGTTAATGAAGTAATACACATGCTACAGATTTTCAGTGTAAATTATATTTACTTTCTCTTTATACAAACTAAAAACACATTAAAGCAGGCATGTCAAACTGGGTGTTCGGGGGCTTTTAAAAATTATTTTAAAAATTTGTGTTATGTAATTTTAATATTTTGATTTGCTATTTACTGAGAAATAGACATTTAATATAAAGTAATAAATAATTTAAATTGATGGACTCAGAATTATATTTTGTCAATGTTTAACAGTTCTCATAATTGCCTGTTTTTTTTATCTATATAAATTTATGTAATAAAAAATATATAACAAACATAATTTAAAAAAGAAATAACGACAACGCTATTTTCTTTAATTTCTTCAAAGTGACAGTGTTAAAGAAGAGAACGCTGGCACAGGTGTCTACGAAGAAACCAGTGGTAAGTTCTTTAATTAAAAAAAAAACCCATAGATCTATAGGCCTATTATATTTTAAATTGGCGCAGATCTCACAAAACAAATATAGATCTTGATATAATTTCGAGAAATCTTCAACAATCTAGAGCTGTCTAAAAAAAATACACGCAACATTAACTTGAAGAATAATTAATCTAATTTTTAAATAATGAATACAACTTTTAAAAAAATACATTAACTGGGGGTAAAATGACAGTGACTTGGCAGAATTTAGGTCATTGGTTAATATGCATGACTAAATGCATGACGCGTAAGACGTATTCATCTTCTTTTTTGAAGTAACGTCTGTATTATATAAGATAAATGAGGCTTAAAGTCATAGGTAAACATTTTGTTCAAATGCTAACCGACAAATTTAAATATACTCGAAGTGACATAAACGAAGTCATAATCACTTGCTGGACCTCAACTTTATGGTTGATTTATTTTTTGGCTAGTTTTAAAAGTAGACTTTTATATTTTTTTAAATAAATAAACAACAATTACATTTATCATGGAACAGTGTCTTTCACTTAAATGGCTGCATTTTCGTCTGGTATGTGCACTGGAAAATCGTTCGGATGGTCTCTGGTTTATACCCTGAGATAGCATCAATGGCGCTTGTTTTCCAGCCTAATCATAAAAGAGAAAAAGAAAGATGATAGGCCTACTAATGACTTAACTTCATCAACAAGCATACGAAACATACAGACACCATGAAAGACTGAGCACGGTAAATGGTGAAAGCAAGGAGCACATTGAAGAAGTTGTCAATTACCGACTGAAAGTAATTTATAACATAGTGAATGTTATCATTAACTTTAGCATGCAACAACCTTTCATTTAGTGGTCATCGCGAGATTATCTTTTAGGTGACCTAAGTAACAACGAAAATTTCTTAGCAGTACATATATTCTTAAGAAAAAAACAACAATCTTACATCGACCCACAGATTCAAAACGAGATAATAGACCTGTTGGGCAATGCAAAATTTAGGAAAAATACTAAAGAAGGATCATCTGTGCCGTTCTTCTCTATCATGGTTTACAGCTCTCAAGAAGTATTAAAAGTTTATTAATCAAAATTAGTATAATTTTCTAAAATTGTTTTGTGAGCTCCGATGACAAATTTTCAATCAGGTTTTCATATTTGTGAGAACCAGAAGTCTGTAGGATTGATTGAACAAATACTCTATGTAATAAAATATCACCACCTTTCTTTAAATTGCTTACGGTGCCAAAGCAATGATGGTTTTTCAATTTGAGCGGACAGTACAATAGCCTTCCAGCGTTGTTTTACAAAAGCAGCCACTTGCGCATTATGTTCACTGTATTAAACAATACTTTAACATTGTCTTAAACATGTTCAGCTGTGTTCATGAACTTGCACTGGAATGTCTTTTAGTCTTTTTGTCACACAAAATATTTGTCATATGGCGGGGGGCCATCAACATATTCTTGAACCTGGGCCGAGGGTACTTTTCTACGCCACTGCACAGAGCAGATATCAATGCTGCGCATAATTTTGGAACAGTCCATGGAATGGAACTCCCAAAGTACGTCTGTTTTATAGACTATGAGAAGGCGTTTGACAGCGTGGACACCGGAGACTTCTGAGACACTATGGAGTGCCTGAAAAAAATACAAATATCATCAGGAAGTTATACGAGGGGATGATGTGTAGAATAGTGCGTCCGTGAGAATGTGTTCACGAAATGCTAGAGATGTGTAGTGTGTAGTCATTCAGTGTGATATACTATACGGACATGGTTTTCTACTCTACTGTGTTATTATGTTCATAACACATTACGGTTAAAAGGCAGGCGCTGAAAAAGGTAGATAGTTTCATCTACCTCCTCGGCAGTATCCAAGACAACCATGGAGGAACAGATGCAGATGTCACAACCCGTATTGGTAAAGCTCGAGCAGCTTTGCATCTGCTGAAGAACACCTGGGGATCTAGGGAAATAAGCACCACCACCAAGATAAGGCTCTTTAATACTATTGTTAAGTCAATACTACTTTATCGAGGAGAGACATGGAGAAACACCAACACCATCATGAAAAAAAATCAGGTATTCATCAACACCTGTTTGAGAAAAATGCTTACGATCCGCTGGCCAGAACAAACCAGCAGCTCATTGAAGTAGATATCCTTCAGAGACGCTGAAGATGGATAGGTCACACCCTTCGCAAGTCTGCATCCAACCTAACAAGGCAAGCTCTAACCTGGAATCCCCAAGGAAAGAGAAAGAGGTGACGATCCAGGATTACATTGCCCGCGATCTGGAAGAAGATGCCAGCATATGGGCAAGAGGGGGGGGGGGACAGAGAGACTCGCCCAGAAACGAGACGCCTGGAGGAAGCTGGTTGGTGGCCTATGCCACAGAAGGCACCACAGGCAATGATAACTCAGAAAATGACATTTTATTTAATTTCTATTTCTTATTTGAATATAAGTTGCAATATGTAATGTTTGGTGTGACCCATCAAAAAAAAAGTGAATTTAAGCCTCACCTTTCCCCTTAGCATAGAAATATTTAAAGTAAAAAGTACAGTTCCTCTTTCAGACCATGCAAATGGCAAATAATGTAAAGGTCATCTGTTTCTGTGGCCCACAATTAAAGAGGGTGTCATGTGGCCAGCACAACGACCAATCACCTCCAATGTAAGGCACCCATTAGAGCTGGAGCCCAAACGTTCACTAAAATAAAAATCCCATTCCTCAGCCTTCGGTTCGGAAGCCAAGCGCTTTACCACTAAGCCACCGCGCCTCCATAAAAAGATTTTAAAAACTTTAATAACAGGTAGCCTAGTTGGAGTGCACATGTATAATAATAAAGGTTAAGGCTAGAATTTAATTGTGATATTTAAGTAAATAAAATTTTTAATTCATTTTTCTAATCACCAGATAATAGTGATGATCAAGCTATTGGAGAAAATGATAGTGAGCCTCTTTTAACGGAAACAAATAAACCTGAAATCGTCTACCGAGAAGAACTAGAGAGTTTTTTTGCAGCAGATGAGCCTACAGTTCTCCAAGTGTATAGAATTGATACAGAATTAAATATAAGAACAAAAGCACGTCGAATAAACTCGCAACCTGAAAATCTTCGGGAAAATGGTATTTATAAAAAAATATATATTTGTACATTTTTTTTACATAAATAGGCCCTATTAGTTTGTATGTCTTTTATAATAATGTTTAATTTTTTTTTAAATAGCGATTTTTCCAGGGGGAACAAAAGACCAACCAATTATTAAACATATTACAAAAGAACAATATGAAAAATGTACAGAAGATCTCATTCGTCTACATAAAGGTAATTAAAATTAAATTTTAAACATCGTATAGTTATAAGTAAAATACATTTTTAAAAATGTTCATGTACATATGTTGCTTCTGTCTCAGACTATCGCTCCTCATTTTTTTAAAAGTTGTATCTAGTATAAGGATAATAAAATACATAAAGACATAAGGATAAAGGCACATGCCATGTTGATATGCTAGGACAAATTAGTACAAATGTCACTAAAAGTTGCAGGAATCAACCTGGAATCCCCCTGCTTCTCTCATGGCCAACTTTACGTTGCATGTTCCCGTGTGGGTTCTCCACGACATTTGTTTGTATTTGCTGCTAAGCACAAAACCAAAAACGTAGTATATTGTTGTAACTCCACTCTCTCGCCACTCTGATGGTGGGCATTGTGACAGATTAGCGAAAGTGACGTGTGTTTGGCTTGTTTAATGTCTAGGGCAGGGGTTCTCAACCTGTGCGTCGCAACCCCCTAGGGGTTGATTGACGATTTGCCAGGGGTAGCCAAATACCAATGAAAAAATGGATTGTTTTTGTCTACTCTTGCTGAATGTGTATGCGGGGGGGGGGGGGTGGCGGCAGAGTGGGGGATTGTAAAAAGGGGTCGCCGAGCATAAAAGGTTGAGAACCGCTGGTCTAGGGGATGATTATTTTTGAAGCCAACCCGTCAGCATATAAATCGGGAGCAGGCACGTAACGAGACAAGCAATGAAAGAAAGATACAAAGTTAAAAATGAAGAATATTTGTTTACATAAATAATTACATAGAAGAATAAAAAGGGGGATGGTTTGCATCTATCTCCAATCAATATTATATCTAATCATCACTCTTGCACTTAATAAGAGAGTATGTCACTTTGTCTTCTGAACGTAGCTGGTTGTCCTGTTGATGTCGCAGCTGACTGTGTCCTAGCTTGAGGTTCTGCAGCTGGAGGTGGCGCTCTAGCGGGTATAGGGACGCCGGTGATTCAGTTCTTGTGGAGTCTCAATCCAAAGTTCTGATATCTGTAGAGGGCACAGTAGTGAGGGTGGCCGGCTACCGTGGGCACACGTGTACTGCGGGCAGAGCGGATCTGCCGTGGGCAGCGTAGCTAACAGGATAAGTCCAGTGAGTTACGAAGTTCAGGCGGAGCTATGACGTCTCGCACAGACTGTGGGTCTATAGGGACGTCGTGCCTAATGGATTGACAAGTGGACTGTTGAGTAGATCCACGTAGACAGTAGAAGATACTCAACAGCAAATAGGCCAGTGTGTAGTGCTGAAAAGCACTAAGTACAAAGACAATAGGTGATTGATCCGATAAATAGGCAGGTAAGTAGGCAGACACCTGAGGGAGGCTGCGGATAAATAAAAACAAGTTAGGACATGTCTCTCATGCATCTTGTCGATGCCCTTGACTGAGGTGCATTCGTCAGATTATAAATGGCTTTTGAGCACAAAGGAGAGATAATGTCAAATGGGATTCGGAAAACAGATGGCTTATAGTAGCAAAATAAAATGTACATAAAAGGGAAAATAATAATCTCAATGAAACAACACAATTAGGAAAGAGAAAAAGGGTGGGGGGGGGGGGCGGAATGGGCGATGGTCAGCGACCATGACGGTTTGTTTACACATGGCCGTCGGTCGAGAACAATGGAGTGCGCTTGAAAGGAGATTGTCCGTTCAAGAGGCGCAACTCTCGTCAAAGTAGAATGACTAAAGGGAAGATAAATTCATATATCTTTCCTAAGCGCAGTATTAGTGCGCTAGTAAAATTATGAAGGCGGTCAGCCGAGATAAAGGGAATAAAATGAGATGTACAAATATATACATGGATGCATCAACGATCAATTGAGCAACGTAGCATTAATAGATTAATGCAATACATAAATATACACATATGCCATTTTTATGTTTTCTACTTACGACAGTGAGAAATACACAATGCACTAATTAAATATAAATAAAATAAGCCAAATACACATGATAATATCCAGTGAGAAATATACGCAAAGTAATTAAGATGGAACTGTGATTATGTTCGGCTTACCATCAGGTATTTCTGAAAGAATAAGAATAAATGAAATAGTCCAGACTCGATTGTTCAGCTAGAATGAGAAACGACAGGGTCTGGCTTGATCTATTTTACTTTATAAAGGCCCTGAGAGAGAAGGGCGAAACAGGAAATGTCCTACGCTTAAGATTATCTCTTACGTGGGTGAATTTGACTTGAGATGGGAGTCGCACCTTGGAGTGTCACAAGGCGTGTTGACCCGAGTAATCTCTTTGATCAAAGAGAGACGTGCGCGAGGGGGGGGGGGAAGAAAGATTGGTTGCATTCCACCCAAGGTGGTTTTAATTGCGGCCGTCAGACATCCGGCGGGTAAGACCAAAGAGACTGTGTGTTTATCTTTTCCCGAACAAGGGGAGATAAGTGAAAGGACGCGGCCTAGCTATCTCCAAGGTGGTGGACTAAGTCAAGCCTGGAGAGGAAGGGATGGGGCGGGTAAGGAAATTGGGGATAGGACGGGGAAATAACTAAAAATAAATAAATAATAATAAATAATAATTAATGCTGTGATAAGTTTGAGTGACTGACTGCAAGCTTTTGACTTGTCACATGCATGAGAGCACCATTGAACACATGAGAAGACATGTTGATATAAGACAGGAAGAAGGACTGTTGTAGATTCGGGTGCAGTGATCTGTAAGTTATGGAGGGTCTAAGCTGTCTTGACTCGAGAGAACGTCCTTTGTGCTATCTATGAACTTTGAGGACCTGGGGCGGCACTGGGAAGTGTGTCGGTGGTCTGTATTGGTAGTTAGGTAGCAAAGGACTGGTGTCACTTGAGATAAGACACTCTGGGACTAATAGCTGAAGTCCATGCCTGTTTGTAACTGTAAATAAACACCTTGTTTATTGTTACCTCCTGACTTTCGTTGAGTGCCTACCTTAGAGTTACAACAATAGGTGTCGAAGTGGGATCTGGGCAGCTCAACAAAAGAAAAGAATGACAACGCTTAGAAAGCTAGATGAACTTAGCTGTAAACAGTTAAAAGAGGAGCTCCGAGCCAGGGAGCTGAGGATCTTCTGTGCCAAAGAAAAGATGAGAGCCAGTCTTCGACAGAATCTGGTTGATGAATGGGAGAAAATATTTGGGTTCAAAACTCATCTCAATAGTTACTATTATACTGAAAAATTTCTTATGAAATCTAAATTTTCCATAACAAGGTAACAAAGTCTTTCTTAAAATAATTATGATAAATTCATTTGCAATTATATAAACTCTATCGCCATATTTGACTATTCATTTTTAAAACGTAGTGTTTTCGTCTGAAAAGGGGAGGGTGGTACAGTGAAAACTATTCTGTCTAGTCTGTGGCATTTTACGTCTCGAGAGACGACCTTTCCCTTTGCAACTTCTTGTGTGACTAAAGAGGCCAATCCTTGATACACAGCTGCGATCGCAGGTTGGGCATATATAACCACCAGGCGCCGTTGCATTTTCACCCTTCTTTCTGCTTCTGTTATGTATACATCTGCAATCTTTGACCCTTCCTTTATGCTCTCTCTCCATGAGGATTTGTCCAGTGCCACCTCTTCCCAGTTGCCAGTGTCGATTTTGAAGAGCTTCATGTCGCGTTTGCATACATCCGTATAACGTAAAAGTGGGCGACCAGCGGCTCTCCTGCCTTCTATTAGATCGCCATACAGGATGTCCTGTGGAAGTCGACCTACTGGCATTCTACGAACGTGGCCAAGCCAGCCAAGGCGTCTGCTGCTGATAACAGAGCGGATGTCCTGGCACCCTGCTCTTTGTAGCACTTCCTCATTGGTTATCTTATCTTGCCACCTTATTTTAATGATCCGCCTTAGGCATCGGAGGTGGAAAACATTAAGCTTTTTTCCTGCCATGAGTAGGTTGACCATGTTTCACTTCCGTACAGCAAGGTGCTCAACACACAGGTCCGGTAGACTAGGGCTTTAGTACTGCTAGTCAGCCATATGTTGTCCCAGACTCTTTTCTGCAGCGTGACATGGTGGCCATTGCCTTGGCTATCCTGTTGTTTATGTCTTTATCCAGTAGAGTGTTGTTGGATATGATGGAGTCAAGGTAACAAAAGTGATCAACAATTTCTAGTGGTTGGCCATTAATGCTTACTTGAGGTACAGTGTTTGTGTTTTGGACAAGTATCTTAGTCTTGCTTTGACTGATGTTTAAGCCGAACTTCTGACAAGCAGCAGATAATTTGTCAACCAGGCACTGTAGCTGAATATCAGAATCAGCAACAATAGCTGCATCATCAGCATACAGGAGTTCCCTGACGAGTAGCTTCCTAACCTTGGTTTTGCCCGCAGCCCTGATACATTAAATAGTTTTCCAGAGGATCTTGTATGGAGAAACACACCTTCGTTTATGTCGTTGTACGCATAATGCAGTAGACAGGAGGAGAATATGCCAAACAGAGTAGGTGCGAGCACATATCCTTGCTTGACACCACTGCAAACCTCAAAAGGTGCTGATTGGGCTCCATTGAATTTGACAGTGCATTTAGTTTCCTCGTGAAAACACTCAATGAACTGCAGTAGTTTGGGAGGGCAACCTATTTTCCTCAGGAGTTTGAAAAGGCCACTTCTGCTGACCATGTCAAAAGCTTTAGTCAGATCAACAAAAACGATGTAAAAGGGTCTGTCTCTCTCTCTGAATTTTTCCTGCAGTAGTCGTAGAGAAGATATCATGTCTATAGTAGATCTACCACTCCTGAATCCACACTGAGACTCTGGGTAGACTCTAGAAGCTATCTCTTGTAGCCTGGATAGTGCCACTCTAGCAAAGATCTTGCCCACTATACTGAGGAGAGAGATACCCCTGTAATTGTTGCAGTCACTCCGATCCCATTTGTTCTTGCATATTGTGACTATAGTTGCGTCACGCAGTCCTGTGGGACATGACCTGTTTCCCAACAGGGGCAGAGGAGAATATAGAGTTCAGGGAGCCCTGGCTGGATGTCGCCCTGGCTTCTCTACTAGATCTTCCAGTACTGGAATGCCTAGATGATCTTCCGAGCCTCAGTGATCTTAAAAAAGCAATTAACTGCATAAAAAATAGAAAATCTCCTGGGTGTGATGGTATCCCAGTGGAAGTAGTAAAAGTCAGTGAAAACTTTTAATAGATTAAAAATCCTCCCTTTTTTAAAAATAATTTCTGCTAATAATTGCATATGATTTGGCATTAAAGAAATGAAGGTGGGGCGGCTCGATATAAGAATTCAATTTATAGAATATATAAATTATATTTAATGACATATTTATTTTTCTTTAATTTTGTAATTAACTAAAATTCACAAGAAAAAGTATTGGTTTGTCTGATGGGCGGAAGGCGATAGCGTGTATCGTCCCTGCCACCCTGTACAACCCTTTTTCATTTTATATTTACTAATGATAAAATTTGAGATTAGAGTGAGGTGCAACATAATATACAAATGGTTTCAAATATCAATATTTAGCTTATATTATATAAATATTCAACAATATTTTTTGACAAACTATGATTTCTCCATAAAAGTAGCACAACCCCCTCGATACTAGAAGGAGGGGCGAAATAATCTAAAAATAGTTTGAAATATAAATGATTTGTATATTATATTAAAATACGTAATGATTTCGAATACAATTATGTGATTTCTTTAATAAAATTCGTCCTCCCTCCTTCGGGCGGGGGGGGGGGGGGGGGAAGAGGGTCGGTCCTACCACCACCCGGATCCGCCAGTGGTGCTATTAGAGCATGGAATGGGTTGCCTGAGTTAGCTAGGAAAACTAGTGACTTGACAGAATTTAAGTCATTGATTAAAATACATAACAAGATTGACCTAGCAACACGTGTAGGAGTAATCCATTTGAAGTCAGGTCTATATTTGATAAAATAAGTTGAACCTTTCCTTCTTATGTCACCTCTTTTTAGTCACTGACTTAAAATGCTGCTGTGTCTTGAGTTGGCCTACTCTGTATTATAACTTTAATTAATAGATATGTAAACCAAATGCTAATATTTTACTAAATATTTGTTGTCCCAAATCTTCATATAGGTGATTAGGCTCAATCACATAAAGCAGATAATTGACCTAAACAATTCTGCCAGATAGACCTAAGATATTTAATCAAATTTGTTTGTCCTAAACATTTAAACCAGATTATTGGCCAGATATAATTCGTCTGTACATTTAAAACTTAAATTGCCATTGATTACAGAAAATTCTTATTTAGGTATGCATGAAAGTGTTTAGCCTACATAGCTATATTTTTTAGACGTAACTTGAACCAGTAGTGATAAACTGAGGTAGACTACTACATTTTAATTGTTGTTGTTTTTTTTCTTCAGATAAGCCCATGGAATTTATTTTCAGCAGTAACAATGAACAAGGGATTCCACTAGCATATGGGAAAACTATGTTTAAAGCAGAGTACAAAAAGGAAACAAAGAATAGAAATATGACTACATATCAATATGAGAAGTAGGTATAATATTTGAAAGAGTATTCCTGAAAGGATATTATAGTTCTTGTGCGTCATAGGTCTTTCAGTTTATTTAGGTTCCTATAACAAGAAATAAGAGTTCAGAGAAACCTAATAGAAGGTTTTAAAACTAGACTAGATGCATGACGCATAGGACGTAAACATCTTCTCTTTTGAAGTAACGTATATATTTTATAATATAAGATAAGAACGACACATCAATTGACGGCAGCAAACTACATCGATGTTGTGAACAAATTCTCAAACACAAACAAATATCAACGATAAAGCCACATTCACCCCACCAAAGATTAAACTCGAAGCACTAAACAGGTAACAAACCCCCCCCCCCCCCCCCCCCAAAAAAAACCACTAGTCTCTACAGTACAAGAGATACATAAAACAATAGTCCTTCCCGTAAACGTTGTTCTCTTCCTTAAGCTGTAGCGAGGATGACTTCCCTTTAAAGTTTCAGAGTCCTGAGTGAGTTCTGTAGTGCCCAATGTGATATATGGATTATGTAGATTCTCAAGAGGAAGCGCTTGTAGATGATTCGTCTTATAGTTTTGCAATCCATTTGTTGTGTAAAACTATTGTAGGCCTACAATATTGGCTTGGAAGAAAGTCTTTGCAGTGTAACTTCTTAGATGGTTACCTTCAGACATTTAATTATGGAATTAGTATATTCATTTTGGCTTTAGTACGAAACATCAACCTACGTTATAGGGTAAAACAGGCACTTTGTGACAAAGTAAAATGGCGCATTTTTTCTTAATAGACTTAAATCATTGCATTAGTTTTCTAAAGAAAATTTCCTTGGGGCACCTCTGATACGCCAAACAATATTTTCGTCCCCCATACGGGATACGTGCCCTGCGCAGCCTGACTGTCGGACTATAAGAAGTCCATACCGGCTTTTACCATCTATCCATCCCAGTGGTGCTACTGCCCTTGGATGGATTTGGCCTACTTTTACAGATTCCTCCTTTCAGATCTCCCCTGGGCCTTCCGTCTCCACGCCCTAACCCCAAGCTTTTTACCGAGGTTTATAGTTAAATCAAAAGAGGCTGCAGCGTACGCAAACTCGTTGACCACTAGCTAGATATCATGTTCAGTGTGAGCAAGTAAGGCGTAGAAAAGCTGTTATGACCATTTCCTTTCTTTTAGTACGGGACAGTAGACACCGAAGCATGAACACATGGAAAAAATAATTAAATGTCTGAACGTAACCATCTAAGAAGTTACATTGCAAAGACTTTCTTCCAAGCCAATAAAGTAGACCTACAATAGTTTTACACAAAAAACGGATTGCATAACTTTAAGACGGATGTGAGCTGTGGTTTGTCTAGACTGTTGGAGGACTTAGGAGACTTTATATTTAATTGCATTGTTTAATTACATTTAGGACTAATAGAACATTAAAGCAACTCATCAGATTAGTAGTAATTATCTTATCGTTCATTTTCGTAATTACAAAAATATTCCCAAAATGACTTCGGACATATAACCTTTTTTAGGAAATTATTTAACCGAGCGAGGCTCGGCCACCTGATATTGTATATAAAGGACTAACAACAACGTTCCAAGTCCTAGAGATGACATGTCCAGTCACACACGAATCCTTATTGTTTTGTCGAAGTTGTCGCATGGCCATGCTACAATCGCAATTATTATCTAGGTCAGTGCAGCAATCCGTTGATTAGAATCAAAATGCAAAAGAATCGAAATAGAAGGAGCAGAGAATAAGATAAAAGCATCTATTGCTGTAAAACATGTAGTAAATTATTGTTTCCTCGCAAACACCAAAGATTCACCAACTTTATGAATGAACATCCTCAACGCCATAAGAAACACAAATGCCAAGACGACAAATATAAAGACTTAAGTCGAAATACAAAGAGGCTTTACTAAAATGAGGATGTAGACAGTCAAACTAGGTTTCCAAGTTATTAAGAAAGTAGTTTATGACCTTTTGAGTAAAGTTCCCCTTTCAGACCTCACGATCTATAGCGCAGATGAAGTTAAGGTCATCTCTTCTTTGGCCTATGGTTAACAAGCAAGGTGTCATGTGGCCAACACAACAACCAACCACTTCTACTTAACCAACTATAGGGAGGTACCCGCTAGAGTCTTCACCGAGATTCAAACCCAGGACCCCAGGTTCGGAAGCCACGCGCTTAACCAATCTGCCCCTATGATATTGTGAGATAGGCAGTTAAATAATGGAGGATGAAGAATTGTGAAGTCAATATGACTGAGAAAATGTCGAGGAGTAAAACTTAATCATAAACAATATGTTCGTTGATGGAGGATCTTCAGATGCCTTGATTGTGAATGTCAAGTACATGTATATATTAACGTATATTGTAGCAGGAATTTTCACATTAAGAGATTCCCCTTTCCAAATTGTATACTTTATTCATTTAGTAATAGAGTTATCATCTAATAAATTATTCATATTGCTAACTACTTTTGATACATTATTAAATTGTACACAATGTTTTTGAGGACAGGTATTATTGGATGCCCATCATGTAGCAAACAATGGTGACCCAGATTGTTTAGAAATGCCCGGACCGATTTTGACACCCAGTACGACCTGGTTGTGGATAGTACTTGAAGCTATTCCCCTCTCGTGTAGAAAAGCTCGTATCTTCCTCGATATGAAGGAAGTACCTCTGTCACAGATTAGACGCACTCTGGCATCCCAACCAAGGAAAATAGCTTATTCAAACACTTTATGACTATAGATGAGGACATATCGGGACATGGGTAAACAAATGAGAAACCAAAGTATTATTGGTAATATATATTTATTGTGAGTAGCTGATGGCAGTGATCCTTTAAAATCAAAGTTTACTCTCTGAAATGGTTGGGTAGCCTTGATAAGGGTGTCTGGAGACTGTTTAAAAATCTTGGCTTCAAGTCGCTTCGGGTTTTGCATTGATTAACAACTTAGCTGACATCATCACATGAAATGGGTATGGCTTTTGTACGTACAAAATAGAGAAGTCTAGTGCTCCTTGGAGGACAGTGGTATGTTAAGGTCCACGCCTGTCATTTCGGACGCAAAAAGGTTTCTGGAAGTGACGGCAGCAGCATTTTGCCTCCTCGGTCAATATATGCCATCGTCTTGCAACCTGCTAAGTTTCAGCAGCCATCTTTGCATCTTTTTCTTACCCTTCTTTTGTTGGTTGATCATAAAAGAAATGAAACAACAAAACTGGTAAAGCTTTCCACATGCCTCGAACGCCGTATATTATTTCTCATCGTTGTGACAGGTTGGGGAATGTGACGTGTGTTTGGCGCGTTTAATATCTAGGGGATAATTATTTTTGAAATTATCACACACCAACCCGTCAGCATATAAATCGGGAGCAGGCACGCAACGAAACAAGCATGAAAGAAAGATACAAAGTTAAAAATGAAGAATATTTGTTTACATAAAGGTTTGCATCTATCTCTAATTGATACTAATTTTGATCATCACTCTTGCACTTAGTAAAAGAGTATGTCACTTTGTCTTCTGAACTTAGCTGGTTGTCCTGATGATGTCACAGCTGGCTGTGATCCTGGCTTGAGGTCCTGCAGCTGGAGGTGGCGCTCTAGCGGGTAGAGGGACGCCGGTGATACAGTTCTTCTGGAGTCTCAATCCAAAGTTCTGATATCTGTAGTGGACACAGTAGTGCGGGTGGCCGGCTACCGTGAGCACAAGGTTACTGCGGGCAGAGCTGATCTGCCGTGGGCAGCGTAGTTGACAGGATAAGTCCAGTGAGTTGCAGAGGGTTTGGCGTAGCTATGACGTCTCGCACAGATCTGGGTCTATAGGGACGTCGCACCTATTAAGTTGACAGGTGGGCTGTCGAGTAGGCGGGCAAGTAGATCCACGTAGGCAGTAGAGGATACTCAATAGCAAGTGGCAAGTGATCCGATAAATAGGCAGATAATGCCAAATGAATAGGCAGGTAAATAGTCAACAGGTGATTCCAACAAATAGTTGGGTAGATCTCAGTAGGCAAGTGCAGTGCTGAATAGCACTAAGCACATAGGCAGACACCTGAGGGAGGCTGCGGATAAATAAAGACAAGTTAGGACATGTCTCTCATGCATCTTACCGATGCCCTCGACTGAGGTGCATTCGTCAGATTGGTAAAATTGCTTTAGAGCACAATGGGGAGATGATGACAAATGGGATTTGGAAAATAGATGGCAGATAGTAGCAATAAAGAAATGTACATAAAAGGGGAAATAATAATCTCAAATAAATAACACAAGATGGAAGAGAAAAAAAAAGGGGGGGGGGCGATGGTCAGCGACCATGACGGTTTGCTTACATACGGCCGTCGGCCGAGAACAATGGAGTGCGCTTGAATAGAGAGAGCGTCCGTTCAAGGGGCGCAACTCTCGTCAAAGTAGAATGACTAAATGGGAAGATAATTTATATCTCTTTTCTAAGCGCAGTATTAGTGCGCTAGTGAAATTGTCAAGGCGGTCAGCCGAGACAAGGAAATAAAATAAGATGTACAAATACATAGTTGCATCAACGATCAATTGAGCAACGTAGCATTAATAGATTAATGCAATACATAAAAAAATACATATGCCATGTTTCTGTTTTCTACTTACGACAGTGAGAAATACACAATGCACTAATTAAATGTAAATGAAAGAATAAAATACACATGATAATCTCCAGTGAGAAATATACACAAAAGTAATAAAGATGGAACTTGTGATTAAGTTCGGCTTACCACCAAGTATTCCTCTAGGAGTAAGAATAAATGATATAGGCCAGACTCGATTGACAGGGATAGAGAAATGAGAGGGTCTGGCTTTATTTCATTTACCTTATATATAGGCCTGGAAAATGTGGGCGGAAACAGGAAATGTCCTAGGCTAAGAATTGCCTTACATGTGGGTGAAATCCTACAATAGTCGCACCTTGGAAAGGTCAATAGGCGTGTTGACCATAGCGATCTCTCTGATCAAAGAGAGACGTGGGAGAATGGGGGGGGGGGGAGATTGGTTTGCATTCCACCCAAGGTGGTGTCAACAGCGAATGTCAGACATCCGGCGGGTAAGACAAAAGAGATTGTGTTTATCTTTACCCCGGTCAAGGGAAGATAAATGAAAGGACGCCAAGGTGGCGGACCAAGTTTAGCTTGAAGAGGTAAAGGTGGGGCGGGTGAAGAAATGGGGATAGGACGGGAAAATAACTAAAATAAAATAAATAAATAATAAATTATAATAATTATTGCCGTGCTACATTTGCGTAACTCTGACAGCAAGCTTTTGACTTGTCACAATCGGCTCAAACGATTTTCCTTAAAATTTGAAAATTAATGTATATTGTTGTAAAAGAATAACTTGTCCGTTGGTTACACTTGGAAAATTCTAGTTTGACCGTTATAATTTTTCAAAGTAAAAAAAAGAAATTAATTAAAATTTAGCTAGCGAATGAAAAATATTTTTCTTGAACGGACTAAATGTCTTCAGGTATTTCCCCATGTAGGCATAATGGACCTTATTCACCAATAGTAAACAAACAACATTTAGCCATGTGATTCTATATATCTTCTATACAAATTCTGTAATCCATAGTGGCTGTCACGTGATAGGTATTTTTCTTTGTTTTATCAATATTATGACGTGGCTAAATGTGTTTATTTACGATTGGTGAATGATGTCCATTCATTCTAGAGTTTAATAATTTAATGTACAGGAACATTTTGCGCATTGTGTTCTGAGTCTAGATCTAAAGGTTTATCATTGGAATATTATAAAGTCTAGTAGATACTAAAATTCGTTTTTCTGGCGGGGAAAAGGGGGGGGGGGGTAAAATATAACATTCATTAGTTATTTAGAACAAACTAATCGATCTATCATCGCCATCTGACTTTCGTGCTGTGACAGTTCGCGTAAGCAAATCCCTTCACTTTTCCCGAACAGCAGCTGTTCTTAGCAGGATATCAAGAGGGAAGCGGGTCCATTCTAATACGGTATCCAGCAAATTTTTCTTTGGATGACCCTTTCATTGTGCTCCCTCCACTGTACCTTGAATGATGGCTTAAGCGTAGCTATGGTGGGGGGGGGGGAGAATTTGATGATCCCCGGGGGTCCCCACTTTAGGGGGGTCCCAAATGAGTGTCCGAATTTTGTTTTTAAATAAATTAAATATTACGGTACTGTCATGTCATCTTACTTTTCACGTTGTTATAAGTCAGTGACCCTGTTGCATGTATTCCATACAGAGAATTAACTCTTTTCGTGCGGTGATACTCCCAATTTCAAAGAGTAACGTTGACTAGTGCCGTGTTACTCTCAGGTAGTTTATTTCACCATCCTTATCATTTAAGAAGAAACCTGATAAGAGCAATGAAAACAAAAGTGACCATGAACGTGTCGAGGTATCACTATTCAGATGATTCATATAAAAATACAGCAGTCAAAGTGAAAATGTCTCTTGATGAGAGAAGTAGTGCTGAAGAAATTGCATACCCTTTTACCACAGTCAGAGAAAACATCTGAAGTAAGTGATGATGAGTCAAGTGCTGTCTTCCAAAATCACTTTCTCCGGGAGTGGAAGAAGCTCTAGCTAAGTACAAAGACTTCAGATATACACAGCCTGGAATTTTATCTGAGGCACTGCCAGCAAAGATTGTGTTAAATGGTAGCTTATTTTTCCGAAACAAAGATGAACGGTATTTTTTTTCAAGTAGAGTTTACCCAAAATAAATCACGAAGGTTGATATCATGGTTCACTAGAAAGCTTCCAACAGGAAAGATTTGAAACCGATCTTAGCTCTTCACACTTGAGATGACTGCTTTGTTTTGCATGTGTACTATTTTCTGAGGCATCAGAAAAGACATCTAGTGCATTGAGCAAACCTGAATTTCATTTCACCAAATGGAAGAAACATGAGAGACTGAAAGAACATGAAGAAGGAGTCCACCACAAAAAAAAATTTTTTATGTGGAAGCTAGAAGAAAATCTTAAGGCAGAACCACATGAACTTTCACATATTTTTCACGCAAAAATTTTGAAAAATCAGCAGTATTGGAGAGATATTCTGAAGCGTGTAGCAGCAGCCATTAAGTACTTTGCAAAAACAAAACTCAAGCTTACGTGGTCACAACGAAAAACTGAATCCAACTAATCCTGGGAACTACCTAGCATCTTTGAAATTTATTGCAGAATTTAATGAAGTTATGAAACACCACTTACATAGAATCGAATATGTGATGACACATTATTTGTCACCAGAAATTCAAATTGAGTTTATTAACTTGATGGGCAATAAAGTTAGGGAATCAATTGTTGGGAAAGTCAAGCAAGTTTGTTACTTTTCTCTGATGCTTAATTCGACCGCAGACGTTTCTCACCAAGAACAAGTCTCTCTAATAGTTCGTTACTTGAATGTTGATAATTCTGAAATAAAAGAGTCATTCATTGGTTATTTTGAAACCTGATGGACAACATTATGGAAACTCTTAAAGACATTGGACTGGACTTTGATCTGTGCAGAAGTCAAACCTATAATAACGCAGCCACAATGAGTGGCCGTCTGTCTGGCCATTGGAGACGTCTCGTAGACATAAATCAAAAGGCAACATTTCTGAAGTGTGATAATCACTCTCTGAACCTGGAAGCTCTTCATTCTGATGAGATTGATCCAGCAATAATTGTCACCTTTTTTTTTTGAACTGTACATGAATTGTTCAACTTTTTTTCCAATTGACCCCAGAGATTGGCCAAACTGAAAGAAGCGGGAGCCTCGGAGTTTATAAAATGAGAGTAATACAAAGTAGCCCGCAAGAGAAGCTACGTCGGCAGTTTTTTAGCATTTCGACAAAATCATCAAGCTGTTGGAGAAACTTTCGGAATCAACAACTGAAAGAATGGACACTAGAAGAATCTTCTTCATGCAGTGGAAATTATATATTTTTTTACTTTTCTGGAATTCCGATCAAATCTCCTGCACCCAAATAACAAAAAATCATAAGAAACTACAAACGTCTGGACTGCATATAAGTTGGTAAAGAAATTAAAACCCTTTCAAGCTTTCTTCAAAATGATGAGAAACGGAAGAAACTGATCACCCAATCCATCGAAAAAGCAAAAGAAGATAGTGAATGCTATGAAGTTCCTGTAATCAAAATAACCAGAAAAAAGAAAAGACTTGATGGGGAGTTGAGTTCTGATGTAGAACTGTTAATAGAAAAGCAACTCTAACGTGTTAAGACAGAAGTGCTACACAGACTTCATATGGAGATGAAGGACAAATTCCAAAGGCCGGAAAACCATGTGGACACCTTTGAGTTTTATCTTGAACCAAGACACTCTTTGGAGACTATGGATGATGACACGCTGATGAAAAACTGTGTTACTTTTTCCTATTTGTTGAAATACAGGCAAATCGCTTTTTCAATGATGTCATTGATGCACGAGCACTTTTCATCAACAAAGCAGTGCCACAATCACCAAATGACATATTGTGGAAGCTTGCTTTATATGGTAATGAAGTGTGCTCAAACCTTGCAACTTCCATCCGAATACTGCCAACTCAGGCCACTTCCATTGTGTCATGTGATAGATTATTCTCAAAGCTAAAGTTCATCAAAAACTATCTCAGGAGCACAATGACGCAAGAAAGGCTTAGCATGGCTTTAATGTCAGTGGAGTCACCAATACTAGACAGTATCAATGTAGATGATGTTATAGACGCCTTTGCTGCACAGAAAATACAACGTGAAGCTATATAAATTGAGATTTTTCACTTGTGCATTATTTCGCCAATAATCAATGGTATTATTTATTAGAAGATTCTTAATGAATATTTCTTGTTTATTTTACTGATATAGTGTACCAATTTGAATGTAGGCTTATGTATTTATTAAGTACATTATCTCATCTCATAATGTCAAAATGCAGGGGCCCTCCAAAGACGTCAATCCCCCCGGGACTTAAATCCCTAGCTATGCCCCTGGATGGCTTTTGACATTGAGTCATGTCTTAGTCTTACAATATGTCAAACCAGGTCATGTTTTTTCTCTTTACTGTATTTTGCCAGCCAGTGTTCACTTTTAAAAAGGTACAAACTCATTTGTCTTATTTTCCTGATACTGGTATCTGACACACAACACTTTTCTGTAGCATTTACTCACAAAGGCTTAGTGTTATTTCAGCCTAATTTTTAAATGTCCAACTTTCACAGTCATATAAGGGTACAGAGACCACTAGCGAAGAATACAGTTTTAATTTTACTGGAGATATCGTCTTTTTTTTTTTAAAATATATATTTTAAAATGTTTTTCGCCAGTGGACTTAATGTATGAATTTATCTATTCCTCAGAATAGGAAATTTCAACGATGCAAAAAACGATTTTAATAATCTCCGTACAGTAAGAGAGCCAGACAGAGGAAATGTTTTGGTAGGAACAGCAGGAAACACCAGATTAAATGCTCGCCAAACTAGCACTTATTGGATAGATCTTGAAAGAACAGCCCCCACTTTGGAAATAGTTAATGAAGATACCGGAATCACAATAAAATTACGCTACACGCCTGCAGAGAACGATGCTAAGGATAGAAATAGCTCTGGATTTAACGATGCTAGAGATAAAAAAAGATTCCTTGAGAAGAAACCTTAGCACAGTAAAACATGAAAGCTCAATACAAAAAAAAAGGCAGGATACGGCTATTTATTAATGCTATTATTATTTCATTGTTAATATTCATACGTAATCAATGAACTGATAGTTATGAAGATATAGTTAAAGCCTAGGTGTCACTTACAAACATCGCTTTAAGAATGAAGAGATTAGAAACATGGTAAATACAGTGATTTGACCTCCCAATGACGTGCTAAACTGCAGCTAAACACTATCAAAAAACGTAAAATCAAACTCTATCGCCACATCCCATGATCGTCAGGGCTCGCAAGGACCTTCCTTCAGGGAACAGTTCCAGGAAGAGGATGAAGTTGAAGCCATAGAAAACGATGGAAGACAACATCAAAGAATCAACAGGCCTGTCATTGGATGGAATTCTATCAAATTCAAAGGAAAGAAAGGAATGGAGAAAGACGGTTGACAGATCTTGTATCGTGCCCCAACGGTCCAACAGACAAAAGGATAGGAGAAGGTAACGTTAAATATGAACCTGGCCTAATTGATGTTGTTGAATTGATCAAATTATTTTTTAAAGGGTCAATCTCTCGTTTAAAGTCTCAACAAATACAACTTTTCACTTTAGTTAATTTTGTATGCTCTCTGTTTGAATATTACTCACCTTTGAATATGAAACACTGCTTATTAATTGTTGCTTTAAATAAAAGTCCACTTGTATGCATATTTAATATATATTTTTTTCTCTTTAAAAATAAGAGTAACTTTTTTTAATTTAATGTAGGTAGTTTGTAGGATTGATATTACATTACTTAGCAATACAACTTTAAAAAAAATTTTTTTGGTAAAAATCTATAACGTTTGCATAAGTGTGTTGTAAATATGGTAGATATGCTTTTCTCTCTTACTAAATAGTCTCCCGTGTTTGTTACTAATAATAGTCAATCGTTGTAAAAATGGTGTTTTTTAATGAAAAAACTGCTTGCATAGTTGATTTTAAAAAATTGAATTTTTCGCTTTCAGAAAAGAAAAAAGTAGCCGTTGCATTAGAACTTTGAATGTTCTAAAATATCGTGATGTCGTATTTTTAATATATTTTCTAGTTTACGAGATCTAAACAGGACGGACGGATGGACAGGCAGACCATCTATTTCCCTTTTGGGGGCATCTAAAAGAGTAAATTACATTCAAAAATTCCATAATCGTAGCTTGGGGGGGGGGGGGGGGTTGATTTTAAAAATACCTCAAGATGGTTTTGAAGTTAACCCACTTTCGATTTGAAAAAAAACTAAAGCAAACTAGTCACCAAATTCCATGAGCGTAGTCTAGGGGGGTTTGAGTCTAAGCGTCATGCATTTAGTCATGCATATTAACCAATGACTTAAATTCTGCCAAGTCACTGGTTTTCCTGGCTAGCTCAGGCAACCCATTCCATGCTCTAATAGCACTAGGGAAGAAGGAGTATTTGTACAAATTTGTCCTAGCATATGGGACGAGGAATGTGCCTTTATTTTTGTGTCTTTCGGAGTATTTTATTAAATTTTGTTTTTGTATTTGAAGATTATGGTTCAGTGTTTTATGTATAATTGCTACTTTACTTTTGAGTCTTCTGTTCTGAAGGCTTTCTAAATTTAGAGATTTTACTAATGGTGTTACTCTAGTCAAATGTGAATATTCGTTTGTTATGAATCTCACTGCTCTATTTTGTGTTTGTTCCAGTTTCTTAATGTTTTCTTGAGTTGAGGGGTCCCACACCGTGGATGCATATACTATTATTGGCCTAACCAAGGTTAAATAACATTTTAGTTTTATGTTCTTATTCGATTTATAGAAATTTCTTTTAATAAACCCTAATGCTTTGTTGGATTTTTTTAAATAGTTTCATCAATATGTGGATTCCATGACAGTTTTTCATTTATTATAACACCTAGGTATTTTGCGTTTTTAGTCTGTGTTACTGGTTTGCCATGATTTAGAGGGTTTAAGTTAGTTGCTGGGTTCAGTTGTAGTGGTTAGTGTATATATTATATGTATATATTATATTTTATTATTAATTTATTTTTTTTGTATATGTAAATAAAGTTTCATTTTGTCTTATTTAATTTCAAGTAAAGTTTCGTTGGTGCTTTCATTTAGTTTAGGTTAGTATGTCTGGTTACTTAGGTGACTCTAGCCCCTTGGTCACAGATTGAGGTGTCACAGATGAAACCCGCCCAGTAGCGCTAACATCTGCCTACTGTAATAGAAATTAATGTTGAGCAGAGAAAAGGTCCTCTCTCGCGACTCCTGACCTGCTCACATTTGTAAAATGTTTTACAATATTTCGAATGTTCCGTCAGAGTTAAAGATAGTTTACTTTCTAGTCCAAACCTTCCACAGAACAAAGGGGGATGGGAGCGGGCAGGGTTTGATAAATTTAAACGACAGTCCAGCGCTCAGGCAGCCATAGTAGTGTGAACATTACTCTTGTGTTTTCTCGTGAACTATCCGCAGAAATAAGAGAGTGATCTTTCCTTTACTTCTTGTTTAAACTTTTGAGGGGAAGAAGAGAGTTATATATATGGACTAGCAAAATACCCGCGCTTTGCAGCGGGAGGATTATTGCATTAACATTTCAAATTTGCTTTAATTAATAGGCCTACATGTAACAACAAAACATTCTCATTTGTGCCAGGAGTGTTACCGCAGGGAATGTAGCGCATGTATTTTTGGAATAACCGGAACAACGCAGTTTTTGTGTGGCTTTTTGCAATGTTAGTCCGATAAGTAAAAATAATGTGTCATATGTACTGCCTTAAATATTTCATTACTAAGAAGAAAAGTAAACCTTTTGAAATAGAGAAGAAACATACATGTACCAATACACAGTTATTTGTTGAGGATCTCTTTGTACACCACGTTGTCAGTTCGGCCCTCCGGCTGCAGTATGACCAGTCCCTGCGCCGAGCTTACTCTTGAGCATGCGACGTACAGTTGCCCATGTGAGAAGCAGTCCTGTCTCAAGTCAATGCCAACCTTTTGTAGTGTCTGTCCCTGAGACTTGTTGATTGTCATGGCGAAGCAGAGCCTTACTGGGAATTGGAGGCGTTTGAATTGAAATGGGAGGTCAGAGGGGATGACGGGGATGCGAGGAATCAAAACTGTCTCTCCTGAGCCACTGCCAGTGAAAATAGTTGCCTCAATGAGGTTCTTCTGCAGAGACGTGACTTGAAGTCTGGTGCCGTTGCACAGTTTAGGTGGCTGCAAGTTCCTCAGCAACATTATCGGTGCCCCAACCTTCAAAATGAGACGATGCTCAGGAGTGCCTGGAGGATTCAGAGAGTTGAGAAACTCTACCGGATAGTGCACCGCGTCTTCCATTTCCACAACTGAATCCACAGACTGGTATGTTTTAGATTGTGAGGGGAGTTCTTGGAGTAAAACGTGGTTTATGGCCGTGGTCATGTCGTTTCGTGGTGTTAGGATAGCTCTCTCCCTCAACCATGACACGTCTATATGCTGGAGAGTTCTTAGATTGGGATAAACATTGTAACGAAGGTTTTGCAAGGTCTTCACCAGGAGACAGAGATTTGAGGGAATTGCTATTTTAGAATTTCCTTGACTGAAGCTGCCATCACCAATACTCATCAGAAGATCAGAGAACTCTCCGGCTCTTGTGTCGCCATTCAGATGAACCCTCATGTTTATTCTTAAAGTGACGACAGTGATTTGACGTCACAGGTACGAAGACTTCAGACAGGCTTTCACTTCGTCGGCGCGTGTTCCTCTGGGCACGACTGGTAGGGTTTGCCGAAAGTCTCCAGCCAGCAACACTGTCAAGCCTCCCATACGTGTGGTGGTGTTTCGGATGTCTTGGAGGGTCCTGTCCAAAGCCTCGACACCCCCTCTGTGTGCCATGGTGGACTCATCCCAGACAATCAGCTTGCACTGTCTTAGCACTTCAGCCATGTTGCTCTGCTTTGATATGTTGCACGTGGAGGGCGAATCAGTGGTGTGGCTGAGGTTGAGAGGTAGCTTGAAAGCTGAATGAGCAGTTCTCCCACCCTGAAGAAGAGTTGCTGCAATGCCAGAAGAAGCCACAGCTACAGCAATGTCACCTTCCGCTCGGACTTTCGCAAGCAGAAGGTTTATGAGGAATGTCTTGCCAGTTCCTCCTGGAGCATCAAGAAAAAACACCGTGCCAGTGCCCGAGACAACGCTCCTCATGACTTGCTCGTAAACTCTCTTTTGGTCACCATTCAGCAAAGGCTCGTTGTTTGAGACTACATTGGCCAACTCCGAGGTGTCGTAAGAGGTTTCCCTCAAGTACTCGGGATTCGACGTAACCTCTGCCAGTTCTCTCGAAGGTGAAGGCAGCCCGTAATGATCGACAGAGAGACCTCCGATAGCAATGACGTAGTTCTCAAGCAACTGAAGGCACTTGTTGTAGATCATAGGCAACCACTGTTGGACTTCTGTTCCTCCATGATCTCTTTCAGTCTGTCTCCTAACATCTTCTGCCATGCTGTCTCTATGTTTTTACCAGAGATTTAAGGGGTTCTCCATTTGGCAGAAGACCAGCATTATAGCGAACAGTTCACGGATCTTTTGAGGTGAGCGAGACAGAGCAGCTTCCTGGAGAGTCTCGTCCCAGTTGACATCGTCCTGTAACAAACCAAGTGCCCTGCAGGCCGACTTGTAGGTTGGATGGACAACACCGTCAACTGTTCTGAGAGATTCGAAAGAGGTGGGACCTATGATTTTGTAGAGCAGCAATCGAAGGTGGTAACATTCAGAGTTGTTCGGGTGCACAGTGTAGACCCTTCCAAGCACATTATCTTTCTTCACCCCCGAATGTCCTGGCACAGCCTTCCCCTGCTTCCTCCGACGAAACATGTTTCTTGTCCACACATAATAAGATGGAACTTCGTGATAATAAAGCTCCTTTGCAAAGTCATCATGGTTGTAAAGATCAAAGAAGGCTAACAGAGTCGTCTGTGGTGGATTGTGTACTTTTTCTGCAACATTGCCCTCTGTGAAATAAATTCTCTGTCCGTTCTCGAGATGCACTACAAGATGAACGACCGGAGGGTAGCGTTCGTGAATGGGAAAGCAGAAAATGCGCCACGCTGCTTCAGAGCTGCTGATGTAACGACCAGCTTCGTACCGAGAGACCTCGTCATCTGGATTTTGTATTGCAAAGACTGCCTGGTCACAACCGGTGTCATCGACAACTTCTCATCCAGGTTTTGAGAGTTTAAACACTCGTAGACATCAAAATGTCCACTGCTCAAATTGTCACCTGAGAATCGAAGATGTTTGAGAGGCATTGGCGGTTGTCCGAAGGTGTAGAATATTTGGCCATTTCAATATACTTGAAAACGGCAAGAAAACAACTCAGAGGCAGCCATCAACTCACAGGCAGAACCATAAGTTGAGGGCTTAAGCATTTCACTGTGATAGTGCTCCTGTGTTGTGTAATTGTCTCCCGTACCATCATCTGTCCACACCTTGAACCTGACCCAGTTGTTGAGCACATACAACACAATGTCCCTTTGGACATCAGCAGTGAGTCTGATGTGGCCGTGCAATGTGTAGCACAGAGAATGGAAAAGGCAGGATCCATCAGGGGGCATGGAAACCACCCGGTAAGCCACAGTCCTTTGATCGATGGTGACCATCTCGAGAGACATGTTCAGTGGGGGTACGCTTGGAGCGATAAATGAAACGTGAGTGTAAAATACCAGCAGTCGAATGAATGAGTCGGGATATAACAACGCCAATCGTGGACGCTACCTTGCTGTAGCAGACTACAAAGAAGACCTCGATGCGCACACAGAAAGGTGACGCCGTCCCTTGTAACGAAGATACAACAAAAGCCAAGCGAAAAGAGTAAACCGCCGTACCAAGAAGCGAAGCCAGTAACAATCGTCGACAGAAAATTAAGAATGAGCCTCCCACATTTTTGCCCTCCTACGTATAAAAACACTAAAATAAGCAGGGAAGCCGGGTACCAAGTTTCGTGAAGATGGCTCCATAAATACGAAAGTTCAACATGGCGGACGTTGTCGACCGTTAAATAAGTACGTACATCGGTTTCGGTTAGCGCAGGGAAGCCGCGTACCAAGTTTCGTGAAGATGGCTCCATAAATACGAACGTTCAACATGGCGGACGTTGTCGACCGTTACGCGTACGATTGGGAAACGAAACCTGCTGCACTTTTGTAAGTAAGCTGTAGGGAATGCGCCTGCCAAATTTCACCCTTGTACCTACACGGGAAGTTGCAGAATTAGTGATGAGTCAGTGAGTCAGGGCTTTGCCTTTTATTAGTATAGATTGATCTATTATGTTATGCTGTAATATTTTGAATTTTGGGATAGCAACCTAGTTAGCTTTTGATAAAATTTGATTTGTTTGTGTGTGGTTATGTTATTGGCAATAAACGTTTCTTAATGTATAAAATTTAATTCTGTTGTTTTTAAAATTAATATTAAATATATTGTTACGAATCTCACTATCCAAGCTCTCTGCAAACTGCACCATACACCACCAACTTAAAGAACTTGACAACTCAGGGCTCCAAAGTAACGTAAAACTTTAATAGTTGAATAGATCTGAGCCAATACTGTACAATTGGCAGCACTAACACAAGACTGTACAAATATCTCTCCGATAACACCGTACCAACTTTTGCACTGGCCTCTCCGTCTCGGGCTTGCGCTGGGTTCAACAGTTCAGGACCGACTTCACACACTAGGCTAGTTGTGTCGGACTCGATCGCAGACCAAGATCAAGACGCCAGTCGTCTCAACTGTACTTGACAGTACTGCGCACTGAACCTCGTAATGCTCCGTACAGAACCACACCGCTGAACTGTGCTATAGTCGACCGGACTGTAGTGAACCGGGCTCTGAACAGTCTTGACTGCGCCACCTCCGCTCTTATATAGGGTCCCTACTGGCCTTCTCGAACTGGGCAGAACGCCACTCGACGTTTCTAGGTGGTCAGATGACTACAACTCACGTGACGCTCCTGAACTCTGTTCACGACGGCGATCCTTCCCAAACCTCCTGTTGACACTCGACTCGGCTGACCGTCGTAGCTCGTCACGGTTGACCGCTCGTCTAGCGCTGGCCTGGGGCGACTTGCGTCGGCTGACTACACACACACCACCACCCCTATCCGTGCCACCACCAGGTTTATAACAATATCTTTGTTTCTGCTCATATAAAAACTGCTAACAAATACAATAGTAGGCTCTAATTTTTTATGTTTAAAAATCTATTTCCTGAAAGGAAGTGTTCAATCCGATTATGAATTTTGATAAGTGTGGATTAGTTATTCAAAATAATTTACAAAAGAATACCTCAGCAACAATTCAACAATGTTGAATGCCACTCTGATTCCATTAGGCCATGCCATATTATTCAAATGCTCTTTTAAGCACAAGCGTAAATCATTTTTAGCTAGGTATAGTGGAACAAACGTCACTAGATGTGGCGAATGAGTTATTACTTATCAACTACTCTCTGACTCCTTTGGGCTTAGTTCACACTTAACTATTATCCCTGTTGCTTAGCATTAGAACCATCGTGATGTACACATAAGTGCGATGCAGATTTGTGATGAAATACAATCCCTAATTACTAGAATGTATTGCAATCTTAACAAGTTGAGCTTTTGGATTGGCATTGTAAATATATGTATTTTGTATATTTGGCACATCGGCACAATTTAGACCATATCGTTCCCGTAATCCTTCAAAGATCAATCTCCCTTCATATTACAAGAAGTAAATATATGTTCACAATTTCTTTGTACTATAACAAATCAAACCTTTGCAGACCAACTCGCCTTCCGGACAAAGGCCAGTACCTTCCCAGGGTCGACATTATCAAAGTGTTTGTTTTTTTAATTTTTTAAGTTATGTGCTCTAAAATATCCCCCCCCCCTTTATATCCAGGAATTTGGGGCAATCAATAAGGGTATGTTTCATGGTGAGACAGTGGGGGCTTCTCTCTCTTGAGCACAAAGGAGTGCGTGATGTAGGTGTGGCCAATCCTAAGTCTAGACATAGTCGTGCTTCCACGCCTTGTCAGACCCTTAGATATGGGCCGCCACCATCTGTCTGAGTTTGTTGTGGGTCTCAGCCTCCCACCGATCCTGTCCCTCGCGATAGGTGGCAGAGGAAATACTCTGTCTCAGGTCCGAGCAGGGAATTTGGGTTCCTGTCTCCGCTTGATTTAGGGCTCTCTTTACTTCTATGTCTGCCTTTTCGTTTCCCTCTATGTCCACATGGGAGGGAATCCAGATGAAGGTGAGTTCCCTAAGGTCAGCTGTTAGTATTGTAAATGTAAGACAATTCTAATTCTAATTAATGATTTTTCGACTAGCTTGTATTTTCGTACGTTCTGCACTAAAGCAAAACAGGAAAATAAACTCGCAAATTTAAATGTGAACATGTTTTAGGTAGGACATGAAGCTTGTTATCTTATCTTATATAATACAGACATTACTTCAAAAAAGATGATTACATCCTACGCGTCATGCATTTAGTCATGCATATTAACCAATGACTTAAATTCTGCCAAGTCACTGGTTTTCCTGGCTAGCTCAGGCAACCCATTCCATGCTCTAATAGCACTAGGGAAGAAGGAGTATTTGTACAAATTTGTCCTAGCATTTGGGACGAGGAATGTGCCTTTATCTTTGTGTCTTTCAGAGTTAGTGACCTAACATTTGCTTTTCATAAACATACAAGGTTGGACTTCTAGTCTACATATAAACTTAAAGAGACATCAAACTGATATATTAAATCCAAACAATTTTGTTTAATCCAAGAAAAGAATCAACGAACTGTCCAAAGGCTAGTAAAAACATACATTCAATTGCTTTTGGTGTCCCATCTAAATCTTTATCACGTAAGCGTGACCTTTTTACATAGGTGTGACTGACACCATTACAGATTCCTTGGCCCACCAGGAAGGGCAAACACCAACCACAGAGCAGGCTGTGAATTTCATAATGCTCTTGTTATAATCCAAAAAATAGAAATGGAAAAGTGGTTTGAGTGCTGGAACAAGTCCCAAAAAGCCGTGGAATCAGGGAGCGCATGAGGCGCCCTGACTGCATTTCCACGTAGTGGAGGCTGTTCAGGCCTGAGCAAGCTATTATAGCACAGTGCAGGACAGGCCACTGTCCCGTTGGCTCACATTTCTTACGGCTATGGCCAAATTTTGACTCACGGTGCCTCCGCTGCGGGGAAGAAGAGAAAACCATGTCTCATATTCTTTTTGACTGCCCCAGACTTGCTGATCTCCGTCTCGATAGGTCTGGAAAACCAAAAGTTCTTGACCTGTATGGTGACATGCATGCACTACTTAGAACAACAAGGTTTCTGTCCAGGGCTTTTGCAAGAGCCTCTTAAGCCCTCATGGAGTTTTTTTTTACGCATTTGTGTAGCAAATGACAAGTTCGATATTTATATTAATGCATTTAGATTAGTTCACCCTTAGCACTGACAACTTTGATGTCTAACATACTCAAAACTAAAATAAATAGATTTTAAATAATTTCACATTCTCCAAGTTGAGGTTACAAATTTAATACATGAAGCAAAATTTCTACAAAACGAAAATGGTAATATATTTTTAAAAGAATAATTCAAAAACTTAAAATGATTGACAACTATTATATAATTTCTTTATGGTCAAATTTATTACATTTGATAAATTATTTTTCATTTGCCTTGTTCACAATATGAAACATATATAATTATATATATATCCAATGTAAGAAAAACAGATGAATTCACAAGCAAAAAAAGAATTTTAATTTACCATATTGAATTTTTTAAAATTAAATTAATTTACCTACATTGCAAATAGTGATACTGAAAAAAAAAATTTTTTAATTTTAAAAATGTATATAGGTAACCATGATTTTTTTTTTCAATAGAAGGATATTACAAAAAAATAAAGAGAAAGTAATACTTTTTAGTTCTGAGAGCTCACCTGTTATATTTGAAGTTTACATTTGAAAATATAGCCATTTCATAAAAAAATAAATCTTTAGTATTTCATACAAAATAATACAAAACAAAAAAAATGCAATACAAAAATAAAAGTTGATATCCTGATAGCAAAAAAAAATTAAAAATATTTGCACAATACTACAATAGAATGTGCTTTAAAAATCAATATTATATAATCTCTAGCCTATATATTATGGGGCATGGTGGCTGAGTGGTAAGTGCATCATCTGCTCAATAGATTGAAAAATCTAAAAGGAGTACTTTACTTTACTTTTTAAAGCCTATATATAAATTTTGATTACCATTTTTTATGCCATAAATTATAGATATGAGGTGAGAGTAATTATTTTGCTAAGTAAAAGCTCCTCTGATGATATTAGCATTACTCTACCCTTCCCCTCCCTTTAAAAAATTAAGCTGATAAAAAGCATGCTGTTCTTCATGAATCATATTTTTTAACTGATCATAACATACACTTCTTTTATTTATTGGCTTTTCATTCATCTTCCATTATCGTTTGATCGAAAAATGCCAAAATAAAATATAACAAGGTTACAAAGACAGTTTGTATGGAAATGTAAACTCAAAATTCTTCAGGCTTCAATATTTCCAGAAAGAACATTAGAATGAAATTATATCAAAGACAAATGACAGATAAGAATGGAGAAAGAAGTTGACAGATCTTGTGTGGTGCCCCAACGGTCCAGCAGATCAAAGAATATGGTGAAAGTGAATGTAAAGTTAGCTGTGAACCTGGCCTAACTAGTTCCCCTTTCAGACCTCGTGGTCTATAGGGCAGATAATGTATAGTTCATCTGTTTTTGTGGCCTACGGTTAACGAGGATGTCATGTAGCCAGCACAACAACCAACCGCCTTTACTTTTCCCCAACTAATGTCAGGTACCCATTAGAGCTGGGTGGACTCAGAGGCGCCCAAGGATTCCGAAGTTGAAAATCCCAGTCTTCACCAGGATCCGAACCATGGCCCCCAGGTTCAGAAGCCAAGCACTTAACCGCTCAGCCACCGCGCCTCCCCTGACCTAACTGATGTCTTGTAAAAGATGTAATTGTTTTGAAAAGGCTCAATCTCTTATTCAAATTCTCAAGAAAAAAAACATTTCTGTAAAAAAAAACAAGAAAATGCAGTTTACAAGATTACTATTCGTTTTTAATTATTTCTAACTTATAATGCATACTAAATAGATTTTTTCTCTTTAAAAAAATAGTAAACATTTGTTCGTGTGTAAATATAGTACTTGGTATAACAGAACTTACATAACTTAACAATACAAATATAAAAACAAATTTTTTGACAAAAAATCTACAACCATTTGCATAAATGTGTTAAAAATTTGGAAAACAGTCCTAAGAAAAGAAAGAAGTAGCCTGATGTCGGATTTTCACTATATTTTCTAGTTTACGAGATCTAAACGGGATGGAAGGACAGGCGGATAGACATTTCACACAAAACTAATAGTGTCTTTTCCCCTTTCTGTGGCCGCTAAAAAGTAAAACATATTATATAAAATTAGATCAGGTTAGACTGATGCATTAAAAAAAAGAAAGTATTAGCCATAAAAAGTCAATGTTAAGCATTTTTTTTGGGGGGAAAAACAAAACAAAATGCCAATAAATATATAAAATTCTATTTGTACAGAACTTTTAAATGTAAATGCATTTTCGTTGTATATTATTTCTATAATAAGGATGTGTTAGGGAAAGAAAGGTGAGTATTTATATCATTATTTGATGCCAATCACCTACAATAAAAAATGTTAAGACAATTTGTGAGTGCATATCCTATAAAGTTGCATATAGTTCAAATTTATATACAATTTTTTAATTATGATATATAATTGTCAATTATAATAATTACAGAAATGTAAATTAACAAACAGGAATACAGCTTGTAACAGTTAAATATTATACAATTTGGACTTTTTTAACCTCTTCCAGAAATTTATCATAGGAATCATAGGAGTAAAAAACACCTGAAGAAGAATTATTGGCATTGGGATCTTGGGCTATGATCTTGGTGGCTAGGTCGTGTTTTACAACAACATGGATCAGAATGTTCCCCATTGGATTATAATGTGATTTCTTTATTTCTTGTCCCAATGTTAGCATAAAGAATGGCTTGGGCAAATCTTTTTTCAGACCATGTCTGTACTCTTCATACTCTCTCAAAAACTGTTTAAAATCAAAGGCTTTTGTGACAGTGCTACCCTTCCTATCCAGCTGCATACTTTCAGAGGCACCATCAGTTAGGAAGACCCTAGTTCGGCATAAGCGCTGGACGTAAATATCAGAGTCAATATTTGTGAGAACCACACCCCTTTCCATCTTCTCAAGAAGATCAGAGATCAGAGGCTTCTGCTCTTGATAGCAATTATTGTCATTCAGGTACTGCTCTGGACTGGGAAGAGCAATTTGGTACACATTCTTTGGTCCGAAAAGGGTTTCCTCTATTCTGCTATCATTTACACTTACAGGCCCAAAATTTGGAGAAAAAAATCTGCAGCCAACCCCTGGAATTGTATGGGCTGTCACCTGAACACTTGGAGCGCCATAGTAAACTAAAACATGCATACAAGTGGAGGTAGCTGGTGTATTGACAATGGCACCGGTCCCCACGTTTGGAACTTCCATGCTTAAATTGCTGGTGTTGGTTATGCTGGTCATTGAGTTAGGCAGCTCCATGTTTGCCAGCAGGCAAAGGTCATCTGTGTTCACAGATTTCAAATCAGATGGCAAGCTTGTCATTGGCTCACTGCTCTGCAAAACATTCTCTTCCAGAATTGGTGGCCCCTCAAAGTTGAGGTGAGATACAGGCTGATATGACTTCTCACAGAAATTCTGCATCACAGTTGATACTATGTGGTCTTTGTTGTCTTCATAATATAAAAAGTCTGGTGGTGACTCTTTCTTTGTCTGGAGTCTATAAACATCTTCATCAAACACCACAGTTGGCACATTAGCTGGTTTCTCTGCTGCAATATAACTGGAATCTAGAAAATTTGGAGGTGATGGGCTGGGTTGGTCATCAATAATATGATGTGACATATTGCTACTTTGGCTGTGACAAGAATCTGTATCAAACTCACATGGTCTTTTCATTAGAGGCACATCAACAAATTTATACACTCTGTAAGGATTAGCGTCTTCAATTCTGTGCATGTCAGGAATCTCTTTTATTTCAGGAATTTTTTTCAAAGCACATCGGAGTCGTGTTTTCCAAACTGGATATTCAACCTTGTCACCATCTTGATATTTTCCTGTGTATTTGGCCCACTCTCTGAAAATTTTAGAATCTTCTTCAACCCATTCCTTGTTGTTGAAGTGGCGCCAAGGAATTCTGAAAGTTCTATCCTCTCTATTCTCCCAGACTAGTCCAGGACATTCTCCGCTGTTTATCATACGCTCCAACCATGGTCGTAGTCGCTTGCGTGACTCTCTGTGGTTCTCCATTCTGTTGAAAGACAAATAAAAAACTTTATTCATGAATGAACTCTCCACTTTAATAAATAATCTTACTTACACTATCTGACTATTCAGCTTTTCAGTTCTTATTGGAAATGTTTGATAGGCTCTATGATATTTTTGGGTGTGGACCCTTTTTTCTTATTACATCCTTCAAATATTAATGCTCACATAATACTTTGATCTTACCCTCAATAAAACTGCCACTTTTCAATAATCCACCTTTTTGACCAGGTATTCTAGTATATCTTATCTTTAATTCGAATGACCTGCTTAAAAATGTTCCAAATACGCTCACTTCTGGTTTGTGAATTCTATAAATTACTTTTCTCTCCCCTCCTCATTCCGTCCTCCCTGGCTCCATAAAAATAAATGTTATTATCTATCTAATTAGTACGGCTCTCTACATAAAGCCCCCTCCCAAACATATACTTTTTGCCTGTGAATTCAATTCAATTCATTATTAAAGCATTTAATTAGCTCTAAGTTGCATTTTAGTAAGAACCCTTTAAAATGATGTTATCATTCTGCCATCATAAGGCCCTCTCATCCAAGAATTTCATTGTTTTTTTTTTAAATTTCCACTGTCAAGGCACAAAATAATAGAGTTATAGATACATTTCATTTTGTTTTTAGACATTTTTACACACAAAAACATGTATTAAGTCAATGTTGGTTTCAAATGACAAATAAAAATAAAAGATTATTTTCATAAAATGTCTACAAAATCAAGATACACACCAAGCAGAGCGGTCAAAAGTTACACACAAAAAGAGCTTTCCATTCGTAGAAAATATTTATGATCTTTTGATAAAAAAAAATATATTGGGTCAAAATTGTTAATAGAAAATAGTTTTTGTTAACCACTGTGATTTTGATTGTGAATACGGCTTATTTTGTTCTATAAGAGATTAAATTAAACATTTTTTCATCTACTGCAATTGGGAGAATTAGTGATAGGTATGTGAATTAGTCAGGGCCCTAATATTCATTTATTTATTCAACATTCATACTATCCTGCATACTTAAGTCTAATATATTTTTATATAACATTATTTTAATATATATATATATATTTATATATTAGACAGGTCTTCTATATGAAAAATACATTATAATTAGATTATATAGATCTAGAATAATCTAATTTATCTAGTGTTCAAATAAAGGCTTATTCATTGTTATTAGCACTGACCTGACACACTTTTTTTTTACTTTAGTAAGTGACTAAGTGTACTCTAGATCTAGATTTGAATAATTTGATACTGATTTGGCAACAGCAACTTGAATCTAGAGTCTATAATATAATAAAGATCTAGATCTAGAAATATTAACGAGACTCTAGAGTCTAGTTAGTAGTAACTATAGTACTTAGTATTAGTATACTGAAGTATAGTACTATTTTATTCTAGATCTAGAACTAGAATGTAGGTATCTGACTCTACTACAGACACGACAGTACTCTTAGACTCTTACTCTACACTCACACTGACTACAGTAACTCATGAGTCAGTTGAGTAACAGTACTAGATCTAGAATAGTATAGATAACAGATGTATAGAATAGATCTACTATCTAGATCTAGATCTCTGTTACAGACTATGAATATGAAATTATGAATGAATACCCAAAGACAAAGTTTCATACGATTAAATAATCATAACTATATTTAGTTAATGTGTACAGAGACAGAGTCCAGAGCTCAATGTTTTGTCAATAGTCAAGTCTAGCTAAATCTAGATCGACATCTAGAAAAGAAAACAACACATGAATGATACGCCTTACTTACTTACTTGTAACTTCAACACGTTTATGTTGCGAAAAGTTGGTCTGGATTCTATGTGTAGATTTATATGGTGAATATAGATGTAGATTCTAGCTCAAGATCTAATAAAATCTAATAATTGGGTTTTCAGAACATTTCTACACTGCTGTACTAGAGACTTCACAGAAACCGAAACTGTTGCTATATATAGATTGGGGAAACGAAACTACTAACCAATCAGGAGTCTATAAAGTTTATATAGGCCTAGATATTGCTTTCTGAAAAAAAAAAAAAAAAAAAAAAAGTATTCCTATTTAAAAACAAGTAGGGAGGAGTGACGGGGTAAAAGAAAAGAAAAAAAAAAAAAGAAAGTGGAAGGGGTGTTTTCCGCTGTAGTGTTGTTAGTCATTTTCCACGTACGGAAATTTGATTCCTCAATGGAATTTTAATTTTCTATAAAAAAAACACAAAAAAAAAAAACAACAGCAACTCGAGATGACCTAGCTAATATAGACCTAGACCTAGTAGAAGTATATATATATACATCAAGGCAATCTGTAGGGCATTATATCCAAATTGCAACTTCTTATTTGACTAAGGAGGCAGATCATTGATACACATGCTAGGTCGTAATTTGCAATCACCAGACGTTGCAGAGTTTTTAGTGTTTTATAGCCTTTGAATAAGTAAGGTGACCAGACTGTCTCGCTTTTCATAAAATACCTTGGTGGTACGGGCAATGTCGATCAAGGTCACGCGTGTTATTTTAAAATTGTTCTTCATCTTTTGACTAAAGACTAAAAAAATAGACCTACCGTCTTGTGGCGTTTCCTTCTTGATCCTTAAAGCTGCTTGGCAGGCTCCTGTGTTAGAGGCTATGGGTGTATTATTGCTTTTAACTTTCCGCATTCTCACTACTTCTCAGAAAATGACGTCATCACGTTTCCTGTCGACTTGTCGTTCCGCATGTTTCTCGGTCTCTATAAGAAATAAAGGCATTAAGGTTCTTGTTTTTTTCTTTATTAGGCCTATGTATAAGGAATTGACTTTAAAGTGTAAAAAAAAATTTTTTTTTTTAAAATCACGACGCTCAAAGTTTTGCTTTTCAAGGGAACATTATAAAATGTTAAAACAATTTACTGTGGTCCTTTCGGTGGCCCTACGTGTGCCCGTATGCCCATATAGCTAATACGCCCCTGTCCCCTACAAAGACAGCACCATAAATGAGGACATTTGAAACAGGATCACGAAGACAATCAGGCCCCACGCTGACCTGCTGACCATGGTCAGAAAAACCACAAACTGAAACTGTATAGCCATATAACGACGTGCTCAAGCTTTCAAAAATCTTCTTTCAGGGAACTGTACTAGGACAAAAAGAAGAGGCAGACAGAGAAAGCAATGGGAAGACAACATCAAAGAATATACGGATTTATCATTGAAAAAGATTCAAATCAAAGCAAAAGACAGGAGTGGATGATCATGTGTGGTGCCTCAACGTTCCAACAGACTAAAGCTGTGGTTCTCAAACTTTTTCCTTAACTTAAAACTTCGCACATTCTGAGCATTTAGTGGATCTATTTGATTTTTTTTTTTAAAATTAATTCAGGTTGGGGCCTACTAGTTAATTATTCCAGTAGTTCTTGGAAAACTATTCAGGCCTTGCGGAACACTAGAGTTCCGCGGAACAGTTCCGCTTCATCTTCTTCCTGGTACTGTTCCCTGAAGAAATGCGAGCCCTGAGGACTGTATGTGGCCATAGAGTTTTAGTTTGCGTTTTTCGACAGTGGTTAGCAGGTCACCGTGGGGTCCAATTGCTGTATTTAGGCCTATCCCATTTCTAATCTCTTCATTCTTAATGCGGTCTTTGTGACACATAGGGTTTAACTATATCTTCATAACTATATAGCTCCTCCTTCGTAATCGAAGATGAGCACATTTCTCAAATACTTATGACTCGAAGATGAATGTAAAGTCCAATCCTCGCTTTAAAAAGCCGGCCGCATACGTGGCATGAGTAGGTTTGGTCAGTTGCAGATAGGCCTGCTTCTTCTCTCAGCTTTTTGTGCTTTCACCATGGCCACTCTTCTTGCTTCAAATCTCGAGACTCCGAGATTCACAGATTCACGCCATGAGGAGCGATCGAGAGCTAGTGCTTCCCAGCCGTGAATGTCGATATCGCACTTCTTGAAGGAGCTATTGAGAGTGTCTTTATAGCGCTTGTATTGACAGCCCTGAGAGCACTTTCCTGCACACAACTCCCAGTACAGAAGTCGTTTGGGAATGCGATTGTGTAGCGTGCCGACTACATGTCCCTCCCATCGAAGTTGGGACCTTTTTACTGTCGCATTGATGCTGCTTTTGTTGGACAGCTTTAAAATTTCTGTGTCTGGTATGTGGTCGGACAAAAGCACCTTATGGATACTCATTAGACAGCGTAGGTGGAAGGAGTTAAACCTTTTGATGTGGCGGGAATATAAGGTCCAGGACTCTGATGCATATAAGTGTGACGGGAGAACTACAGCACTGTAGACTTTCAGTTTTGTGGATATCCTGAGTCCTCTCCGTTGTCACACTTGTACTTGAAGTCTGCCAAAAGCAGCACTGGCACGAGCAACACGGAAGTCTACCTTATCAGCTAGTTTGGCGTTGGCTGATATGGTGCTTCCCAGATAGACAAACTTTTTGACGTTCACTAATTTCCGGCCATCTATAAGCATTTCTGGTTCGGTGACAGATTTATTTTTAAAAGGCTGGTACAACGCTTCAGTCTTTTTCACATTTATGGTGCAGGCGTTGGCGAAAGGGACAGGCCATAGACTTATATATACCCAGTGCTTTTTTTAAAAAAAAATAGGTGCCGGTACCCAGTGATTAGGTGCCAGTACTCAGTAGTTGAATGCCTAACTTTTAACTACTAAAAATTAATAATATACGTTAAAATACCAGAAAAATAATAACTTTTTCAAAAAGGTGCCGGTACGCAGTACCGGTACGTACCGTCACAAAAAAAGCCCTGTATATACCACTCTAGAGTGGACATGGAAATTTTTTAACACTACAAAAAATGTGAATTTTTTTTTAGAAAGTTGGATCAAGGCGTTGTTTTGTAAAGTAGTTAAAAGAAGTAAAGTTGTTGTTTTTTTCAACCCTAACCTATGTAACATATAATTTAATTTTTAGATCTAGATCTAGTAATTGAACATCAAAAATAAGAGTGCTCTCGTCTAATAATTATTATTTTGCAATTTTTAGATACATAATCTAGAAAGATCTAGGTAATCAAACTATTCTTATCTTATCTTATCTTATATAATACAGACGTTACTTCAAAAAAGAAGATGATTACGTCCTACGCGTCATGCATTTAGTCATGCATATTAACCAATGACTTAAATTCTGCCAAGTCACTGGTTTTTCTGGCTAGCTCAGGCAATCCATTCCATGCTCTAATAGCACTAGGGAAGAAGGAGTATTTGTACAAAATTTCGACTGAGACTCATGAAGGAGTCATGCTTTAACAAAAAGGCAGAAGAAATCCAGTCCTACGCTGATAGTAAAAATGCAAAAATGTTTTTTAATTCAATCAAAGCTTTTTTGTGGTCCTCAGCAAAATGTCTCATCCCCCATATTCAGTCCTGATGGAAACAAACTTCTCACAGACATTCGATCTACCATATAATGTGGGAGAAAAAGAAACTACCCAAAGAGTTCAAAGACGCCTCCATCATTCATCTCTACAAGAGAAGAGGAAATAGGCAGCTATCCGATAACCATCGTGGCATATCCCTCCTATGCATTGCTGGCAAGATTCTGGCTAGGATACTATTAAACAGACTACAACACCGCCTAGAAACTTGCCTACTTCTGGAGAGTCAATATGGCTTCAGGCAGGTTGACATGGTCTTTGCAGTCCGCCAACTCCAAGAGAAATGTAGAGAGAAAATTCAAATCTCTATACGCATTCATAGATTTTACTAAAGCGTTAGATAACGTCAGTCGTGGAGGCCTTTGGCTAATCATGTCCTAATTCGGCTTCATAATTATCAGTTCATTGGATACATATGAATATTAACAATGTAAAATAATAACACAAATAAATCTTCGTATCCTGTGGTATCAAGTTGTTAGTCCAACTAACAATATAACAGTTCGGTGGCATTTTTGATATGAACACGTCTTTTCTTTTTGTATCCACGGAGATAGGGTTGTAGTTGTTAATAGATTGTAGTTCATAGTTTCTGATAGTCTTTCTAAAAATATTAAAACCTGCCTTTTTACCTGCCTGAGCGGACTACTTTGGTGGCCGATTTTGAGTTTGTGTTTCCACACAAACTGTAGGCCTACTTGTAACCTTGTTTTAGAATGTAATCGTGGTTCACATTATTAAAGATCTAGGACTATGTCTGTTGTCATTTCATTGCGATATTTTTTTTTTTCAAGATGAAATAAAGGACCCAGTGATGAATCTTGGAGAGATAAAATTACTATGTTATATATGAAATAATAATAAAATTAGCAACATTATGAATGAGATTTATCCTTAAAATCAACACACTTATGAAGTCTTTATACATGTGAAAAAAACTCATTGATTTGGTTTGGTTTGTTAGTAGAGGTTAGTTTGGAATTCATTACTGTAAGTTTTTACATTTTTGTTTGTTTATTAAGCAAATAAACTTTTTTTTTTGTGGTAAAGTGGACTCCAGTTTGTGAAACACTAGTCTATGTGATTGCAAACCAACTTGACTACTTAACATAAGTAATTGAAAGAAGAGGCTAGTGATATCAACCACCAGACAAATCCCAGATGCAGTAAATGAAATGAAATGTTTTTGTTTACTTTTTTATTAGAATTAGCTAGTTTACTTTAGTGTTGTCTGATAACTAAGGTGACTCTAGCCCATTAGTCTCAGACTGAGGTGCACATATTAGACCCACCCAGTAGCGTTATAACTGGCTACTAAAATACTCGTTAGCGAAAGTCTTGGTCTTCTGATATGTTAAGAAACGACTAGAAGATCGCAAACCAAGACAAAAGATAGATCATTTGTGGGCCGGGTTATATGGTAATGCCCGGGCCGAATTTGATACCCAGTCCTCCCTTGTTTTTTTACTGAATCACCTAAAACAAATCACTCCTTGTTTTATGGAATCTTACCTCTTACCGTCATGACAAATTTCTACTTAGAGAACTAATTAAATTATTATCCAATTATAGCCATGATAGTTTAAATCTGAAAGAAGTGGTCGCCCCTTATTTGTCAAGGATAGAACAGGGAGAGGTTTAAAAAGCAACAACTTCCGCTTCTTTCCACTATTGCTGAGGATACTTCAAGATCTTTTCTCATCTTTCAGAAGTACACATATGTAAGGAATGGCTGCCTGGTCATATGGTATGTACTTCAGACTGTCGCCAGAAGATTTAGAGTTCGAATACTTGTCCACTGTAATTCTATGCCGTCCTGCAGGTCTCTGGGCTATGACGTAATAATCTTTATGGCTGAAAGAACGTCAAAAAAAAAAAAAAAAAAAAAAAAAAAAACTACAGACAACTGGTTTTTGCAAAGCTTATACCAACTCATTCCGCCTGCCTGTCTGGTAAAAGTGTATACACGTTTTTTCTCCCACTTCCAATCTCGGATCCAGGGCCGGCCTTAGGCCACTGCAACCAATGCGGCCGCATTGGGCCCGCAATTTCATAGGCCCAACGCTAATTCTAGGTGTAAATTATTAAATTAAACCATTATAACTTATAAAGGGTTCCCGAGGCCTCCTGATTTTCCAGAAGCTTATGGAAATTGACTGAAATTATTAAAAATCGCCAGAAAAACCCATAAAAGTCTCCTGAAAAATAGACAAAATTGTCATCTTGAAGGCATATTTTACGAAATTAACCGGGTAGAAATTTTAGCTTGTTTGTCCACTAATAAAAGATGCAGTGCTTTCCCAAATACTTTGTTGTAGAGTATTTTTAACAATACCTGTAACTGTGGCATCTAGTGAAAGAAGCTTCTCGCGACTCAAACTAATCAAGAATTAACTCTTTCTCTCCTAATTGACGATGTCAACGTTGAATTGACTCCATTTAACCAAAATTGATTTTTGTATTTATAAACTTTGTGTTGTGTAAAAAGAGCATGCTATCTCCTATAATTCGATACCAAATAAAACACTTTCGAATAACAAGCCAAAAAGTTATAAAAAGTTTAATCAGAAAAAGATAGTAAAATACGAGGAAGCAAAATGAATATTACTATTGGAACGAGGAAAATAATTACGGAGAGATAGAATTAATTGAGGTCAACAATTCACGAATAATTTGGCGATTCTTGCTATTGAGCGTGATCTATTTAGGAAACAGAGCTTTGATGATATACTGTACGTATGACTTCGCTACATTTGATCATGATTTTGTACTTTGTAAAGAATGAATAGAATATAAAGACTAACTTATTTTCTAATACAAAATCTTTTCTTTTTTTACTTATTATCTTTATCCCTACCCTTACTGGACTCCGCGCAATCCGTTTCGCATAGGTTCCCGCACTCGTTAAGGATCAAGCTGAAACTTCGCAAAATTATTCATTGACATAGATAAGACATGAATTACTAAAATCAATTAAAAAAAGAGTATCCAATGAGACAATTAATTTACTGGTAATTCATTATTTTGTTTAATAGCAACTATGGAAACTAATACTTCAGTATTCACATATAAGGCTAAATTTGTTGGTTTAGTCCCCTTAAATAATTGTTAACGCTATTGCTCCCTCACGTACACTCCGATCAAGTTGATACTTTAAATAATTATTTATTGACCTAACAAAACATGAAACAATAAACAAAAATACTCAATTAGTCAATTAATTATTGGTTATTAATTATTTTATTTGATATCGAATAAGGGAAATAGCTTGTACATTATTGGTAGATATAGTTTTAAGCACGGAGTTCTTCTCCTTTAGATAAGCTTTTCTTATATATACAAGGATTTTTTAACATGTTGCTTGTCTGATTTTGAATCTTATTTTGGGTGTGCCTGTATATTAAATGCTGAAAAAAAATTACTTTTTTAAAAATTACTTTATTTATTTGAATTGATAAAATATTTTTTTAAATCTTCCAATCCAACAAACCTACGTATAACTACACCATACCGTAGAAGAAAGTTTCCAATACGCATGTAGCCCTATCACTCGACAATATGTACCTCAGCGTTCTCTATTACGAGGAGACCAACTCAAAACTATGTGATGAAATTAAACTCCATTCAGCCAACGTGACGTGATTATTTTAGAGCCCATCACATAAATAAAAATAAACAAATTCTGAACAACAAAAAAAAAAAAGGGGGGGTGGACCCTTTAACTCATCGATCGGTTCAAAAAGATACTAGGAGTATACATTGTATGATTCAAGCTAATCATTTTAGTCAAGCTAAGGTAGGCTAATGTTCACATTATGTTCTCAACTTTCAAATGTATCTTGGTCTGAGACAGAGACAAAAAGAGATAAAACTATATAAAGAAGGAGACGATGTAATTGTTTTTCTTGTACTTTGTTTTATGATAGGACCAAATACGGTACTTTAACATTGATCAAAATTTATTAGTCAAGCAAAACAAAAAATAATAAATTTAAAAAATACACTGTACATAGGCGTGTGTCATATTAAAACTTGCTTGCTGTAATAAAAATCAGCATTCTTGATCTAAAACCGCTGCATAAAAAAATAAAAAAAATAAAAAAATAAATAAATTTAAAAAAATATTGGAGATTTTCTCGGGCATGGCTTTTTGGTGTATCCGGTGTAGGCCTACTAAAGAAAGTGTTGAAAAAATCTTTTTTTCGAAAAGTAAAGGATAATTTTTGCGCATTTTTTAAGCATTGAAAGTTAAAATTTTCTAATATCTTCCCGTGGGTATAGTTTCATTTTTAGCACTAAATAATTTCAACATGGAGGAAGCATACGACTTTTATTCTATGACTTAAAAACTTATTTAAAAAAAAGAAATGGACAACTAACTAAAGCGTTAATAAAGGAGTCTTGATACGAAAGTTATAGAAACTGCCGCGCATTGATATATTGTTAAAATTCTAGCTCACTTCTTTAAAAAAAAATTAAGTTGGCAACAATGAAATTTAATTAAGCGTCCATGATATTGTTTAGTTTAACATGATAATGTCCAGTATATATAGCCTAGAAACCCAATTTAAAAAAAAAAGGATAAAAGAAAAATTATTCCAGACCATAGATATATAGGTCTATATTATATAGGTCTGTGTTCTCAACATTATAAATATTGCAGATCTATTGCACAGTTCAATGGAAAAAAAACCGCAATACAAATAAAATACTAATTACAAAACAAAACAAAATAAAATGTAGACGTCACTATGTTTAAAATACAACTTTTTTAACGTCTTCAAGTAATTTATCATAAGAATCAAAAGAATACAAAGTGTTAGGTGAAGAATGACTGACATTCGGATCTTGGGATATCATTTTTGTTGCCATATCATGTCTTACGACGACATAGATTAAAATGTTGCTCATGGGATGAAAATGCGATTTCCTTATTTCCTGTCCTAATGTTAATATAAAGAATGGCTTGGGCAAATCTTTTTTCAGACCATGTCTAAACTCTTCATACTCTTTGCAAAACTTTTTGTAGTCAAAGGCTTTCGTGAGGGAGTCCCCCTTTCTGCCAATCAACGTACTCTCAGATAAGCCATCGGTTAAGAACACTCTCGTTTTGCACAAGCGTTGGACGTAAATGTCAGAGTCATCGTTTGTCAGAACCACGCCTCTTTCCATGTTCTCCAAAAGCTTCGTGATAAGACAGTTCTGCTGAAAGCTACCACTTGTTCCAGTCAGGTACTGATCTGGTCCAGGAAGTGCCATCTGGTAGACTTCCTTGGGCCCAAATAATGTTTCTTCAAGACTGTTCGTCAAATTCACTGGGCTGATATTGTTAGGTGCGAAAAACCTGATACCAGGTCCCTGTATGGTTACAGCGATCACTGGCACGCTTGGAGAGCCATAATACACAGCCATGTGCATGATGGGAATGCTGGGAGAGATCATTAATGGTTCACCTACTGACATATCACCCATATTCTGAGCATAGCTTCCGAGGCTGGGGTTGGGAGAGCTCTCAATCGAGATTGGAAGTTCCAAGCTTTCCAGCAAACAGAGTTCATCTGTGTTGACTGACTTCAAATCAGACGGCAAGCTTGTAATTGACTCGCTACTTTGCGACACATTATCCGTCAGATTCACGCCAGCAAAATGACAATTACCGCCCTGCTGACCTGATATCTCGTCGGCGTAGAGCTCTATTTTCGGTAATGTGGATAGGTTTTCGCTGTCCTCGCAACGCAAGACAATGTCTGAAGACTCTTTTTTCACCGGAGACATAGTATAAACAATCTCCTCGTCAAACACAATTCTCGGCACATTGGCTAATTTCGATGTTTGGCTAAAGACAGGTGGAGATGATTTGAAACTAGATCTTTTCGTAAGACGCTGAGACCAAACATCAACAAATTTGTACACCCTGTACGGATCCGCATCTTCTAGATGATGCTTTTCAGGAATTTCTTCAATTTCAGGAATTTTTTTCAAAGCACATCGGAGTCGTGTTTTCCAAACTGGATATTCAACCTTGTCACCATCTTGATACTTCCCTGTGTATTTGGCCCACTCTCTGAAAATTTTAGAATCTTCTTCAACCCATTCCTTGTTGTTGAAGTGGCGCCAAGGAATTCTGAAAGTTCTATCATCTCTATTCTCCCAGACTAGTCCAGGACATTCCCCGCTGTTTATCATACGCTCCAACCATGGTCGTAGTCGCTTGCGTGACTCTCTGTGGTTCTCCATTCTGTTGAAAGACAAACTAACTTAAAGTCCCATATAAAACATGTATAAAATATAGCCTTTTTGTTTATACCTAATGACACTGTTAAGCTATATAAAATAAGAATGAGTACTAAGTTAAAAAGGGGGCGCGGTAGCTGAGTGGTTAAGCGCTTGGTTTTTGTATATTGATAGTCTAGAACAGGGCTGGCGAACCTATGGCACTCGTGCCCAAGGTGGCACGCGAAACGATTTTGTCTGGCACGCGACGACGATGATATTAAGAAATTTGTTTTTTGGAAAAATCACGGATATCTCAAATTACCATAATTAATAACGTTCATTTATTTCCGAGAACTGTAAATAATATGGAAGAAGCGCTAGTGGATCATATTCCATATAATTTTTTCATATGACTGTGTTTCATTTGGGGAGCATGGGCATAATTTTTTTTTCAAGACAAATCTCGTATTTAAACGAGATCTCCTTAGCTTACGCCATTTTGTTGATACTGAAAACGTGTCAGTCTTACATCGATAGCTAGCGTTGCCATCAATAAATTTTTATCAGAATAATTACTAGAACATGTCATTCTCAAAAATAAAAAAAAAGAAAACTTAATGAAGAAGAAGGAAGTGGCAGACCTTTTCAAGAGTGGTGGACTGAAAAATATAGAATGATTCACACAGAAAACAAGGGCCTGATGTGCCATGTGTTTGGAAAGTGTTGTTAGTCGGACATCATCAGTAAAACGTCATTATGAGTCCAATCACAGCTGGCTTTTAGGCAAAAGCGAGGATTTCAAAAAGAACATATATCGCGTGAGTTAAAAAAAAAGCGATTTCACAATCCAGTTCTTTTGTAAACTTTGTTAAAAGTTCTTCTAACTTAGTGGCTGCAAGTTTTGAAGTTTCAAAAATTATAGCTAAGCATGGAAAACCTTTAAGTGACGGTGATTATATCAAGGAAGCAATGTTAGAATGTACGTCTTATTTTTTGAAGACCTTCAAAACAAGGATAAAGTCATACAGAGAATAAAGGATTTGCCAATAAGCCGAAACACGTTAAAGCGAGAGTTATGAAATTGCACGATAATATTCAAGAACAAGTAAAGAAGGATATTAATGCATGTCAAGCCTATTCTATTTGCCTTGATGAAAGTACTGATGTGACATCGTCCGCTAGACTGGCCATCATTGCCAAATATAGCAAAGGAAATGAAATACACGAAGAACTAATAAAATTAGCAACTTTACCAACGACAACAACAGGTGCAGATATATGTCCAACTGTTGTGACTGAGCTCAGAAATGCAGGTGTAGATCTCAAAAAAATAGTTTCTGTTACACCTGATGGTGCTCCAAGTATGACTGGGACAGTTTCTGTTACACCTGATGGTGCTCCAAGTATGACCGGAAAAGATGCAGGTTTCGTTACTTTGTTCACATGACATGTTGGACACACCCACTCATCACTTTTCACTGCATTGTGCACCAATGAGCCCTATGTTCAAAAAGGAACTTGAAGACATTATGAAATGTGTAACAAAAACCGTAAACTTCATTACTACCCATGCTTTGAATAAGAGAAAATTTGAACAGCTGCTAAATGAAGTTCAGTTCAGTTACTCTGGACAACTATGTACGTTGGCTAAGCCGAGGTCACGTTCTGGAACGGTTTGTGGAATGCCTTGATGAAATTCGAATCTTTATGGATGATAACAAACAAAATTGCTCAGAAGTGACAAATGTTGACTGGCTTATCAGACTGTTTTTTTTTTACCGATTTTTCATCCCATTTAAATGAACTTAATACGAAGTTGCAAGGTTTCGGTAAATCTGTCGATCAGGCATTTAACATCTTGACAACATTTGAGAAAAAGTTGAAGATTTACAAACGTGACATAGAGAAGGAAGAATTAAAATATTTTAACAAACTGAAGAAATTTTATTATGATTTAAAAGTTCATGATACTACCGGCAAAGATTATCAGAAAAGATTGTTTTTAGAGATAATTGACACAACTGCTGAAAAATTTTCACTGCGTTTTGAACTATTTCGAAAATTCGAGTACACCTCCACATTTATAAAATATCCAGATACAGTAGATTTTGAAACTCTGGATTTGACCATGTTTTCTTGGATGGGATTACACGACTTTGAAATGCAACTTGTTGAGTTTCAGTCCAGCGCAATTTGGAGACAGAAATTTATTGACTTACGAATACGACTTATATTAATTGAACGTGAAGGGTTAAATGGATCAGTAGTACCTCAGGCATTTAGCAGAAAATGAGATTCTTCATGTTTGGAATGACCTGCCTAAAAGTTTCAATTCTCTGATAAAAGTAACAACATCCATTCTGTCAATTTTCTCGTCTACTTACTCATGCGAATCTTTATTTTCTACAATGATTTATATTAAATCAGATGCCAGAAATTGCTTGACCAATGAACTAAGTGCGGCGTGTGTAACTTTGAAGAATAAACGGTATACACCAGATATCAAACTGTTATCGTCTACCACACAACAGCAGAAGTCGCACTGATTTGCCTGCCCTAAGACTTCAAATCTGTAGGTCAGGATAATAAAATTGAATAAACAAGTAATATTGTTACTAAGCTGTTTTTATACACGCAGTTGACTTATTGGCTGTAGCACTTCTTTTATATAGCGGCGTCACTAGTAGACCTACTGGGCACGCAACAATCTTCATTGTTTTTAAATTGAAATTAATTGGCACTCGGACTGAAAAAGGTTCGCCAGCCCTGGTCTAGAATGTAGTTCAATCTATTTGAAAAACTCGTCTATATCATTATACGCTTAGTTAAAAAAAAAACAAACTAAACTGTACATATATATAATACAGATGTCAACATTAATTAAGAAATATTATTCTACTTACATTCTGTTAAGCAGTTAGAATGCACGCTTTCTGTTAAATGCCTTAAAAAGCTTATATTAATTATAAATCCACACAGAGTTTCTTAGCCTCATGACCCAAATAATTGAATAGTGTAGCCCTATCTATTTATATATTTATAGTCGAAGTGTAGGCTACCATTATTTTTTTACTAAGAAACCGAAACTGTTACTAAATATAAACTGGGAAACGAAACAGATTGTCCAATTGGAAGGCGGCAAATAGTACTCATTGTTAGTACCAATCTTAAAATATCCAGTGGATCGTGCGTAAACCGAGTAAACGAGAACTCTTGAATGGTTATAACTAGCCTGTTCAAGATATTTGGGTCTATAAGGGAAACTTTATTTGTAGACTAGGAATTCGATTTTACATGCAGGCATATTAATTTACAGATTTATCCAATAGGTAATCAAGTACTAACATTTTCTCCGTAAAAAGAAAGGGAAATTTTTTAAAAATATAATGAAATAAAATAAACTTTGTAAAAAAAATTAATTAATTAAAAAATAAATATTTGAACAATGAAATAACCAGAAAATAAAAATTATTCCTCCCATTCTTTCAACAATTAGTTCTGCTATAAATAAAGATTTGAGACTTGTGACCTGATATCACGGCATATAGTGGCTCACAATAAGTTAATTGTTTTATTGTTTTTAGGCTATTTTTATTTCCTAAAAATTTAACAATCTTATCTAAATATTCGAAAGTCGCTGGACTAGGTAGACAAGCTCGTTTTAATAATACATTTGAATTATGTCTGGCTTAAATTTGTAATTTTTATTATGTTTTTGTTTTTTGCTAAATCAAATCAAAGCACGCTGAAGTTTAAAAACTGAAAATTTGGCTTCAAATGAAATAATAATACGCTATAGATATTATAGTAAAGTTTGTTAATTATACATAGTATTTTTAAAAATCTTAAAATTTAAGACCATCAGTCGTAGTCATAAGTATGTTTTAAATATAATTCTTTAATTTTTTATATGAAACTACATAAGCCAGTGCTCACAAACTGCGCATCACGAGCCACATGAGGCTCTTCGACTCCTTGAATGCGTTTATTTCAAGAAACCTTTGATGCAGACCGCGGAATATTATTAATTGACTTGTATGAGAAAACATTTTTGAAAAGCAGGTTTACAGAGAAGATGCACATTTTTAGAATGCAACAGTTATACGGATAGTCGCTCGCAAACATACAATTCATTATAGGCCTTGTATCCGAAAAATTGCTGTGATATTTGCCGGCATGCAATGGAAAAAGAAAAAGCTAGGGTTTTTTTTTTCTGAATTTGCTTTTTACCATTATTTGTTCGGTTGAGTAAACTGACCGACGGCGCGGTGAATGTGAATTTTGGGGCTTATATCCACTTCAAGGAAAAGCACGTGACACTAGAAAAAAAACTTACTTTTAACAGACAGAGCATAATTTTAAGGTGTGGCTGGTGTAGGAAATGGGTTTATCGCTATTTTGAAAGAAAAAATAATCACGAGCTACTTACAAACCTTATGTGTGCAAAAGAAATTTGCAAATACATGGAATTGGTGATTAGGATTAGCCATTGTAGTCAAAGATCTTTAACCTCTCCAATTTCAAGAGTTTCTAATTAAGGTAGAGTGTGAGTATGCTGATCTGCTGTGTATAAGGTTTCTTCGATTATCGAGAGAAACGTTTTAAAAGGAGTATTTATAGTGCAGCGTTAACATATAGGCTAATCTGTGGATCCATACATTTTATTTCGTAGTTGATGCTCCTTCTCATCTAAATCCGCTTAATCATGTTAGAAGAAGGTATTTCATTTAAAAACAAATTGTCGCTTTTTTGCCTAAAATTTTGAAAGAGAAACTATAATTCACTTTCCATACTTATTGAAATATTATCGAGGAAATAAGTGTAATAGGCCTATTGGCATTTAGGCTTACTGATTCAGAACAACATTGCTAAATATTAAGGAAGCTATTCTTATCAGGTTCAAAAGATTTTATAAACAGCGCTAAATGTCTTTTGCATTTGATGCAAAAAAAAAAAATCAGACAAAAAACTTCTGAAAATCCCTGTAACAGAAATACAATTTTTCATATTTTAATATTAATATTGGCAGTTTTGACAAGCAGTTGCTGGATTGAAAAAAAATGAATATGTGGACTTCAATATTCAAGTGTCTTTGTGCCAATTTAGAGTTATTGGAGAAAACAAATATGTATTACGTTTACATCAGAATGTGTCGAGGCCTCGAAAGATATGGAGAAGGAAAATATGTTGTCTTTTAACGCGTAGAATAGTAGGCCCCAGCGGCGTCACAAGGGTCGTTGTCACCCGGTGCGGTTAGCTCAGGGCGTCATCTCCCCACACCTATCAACTTTCTCCAAATCTTTCCCCAAAAAACACTACCGGGTATTGTTATTATTTTTTTAAACCAATACAGCAGTATGTTGGCCTCCTTCATTTGTAGAACGACTATCGTTCATCTCGAACTAAGCGAGAACCAATACAGTGAGCTGATTACATACTTTCATTGATTTTTACAAAAATGTAAAATTAGTGTCAGTGCTATTATAAAATCCCATTGTTTATGACATTTATTCAATAGTTAATGCATATTTAACAATGCAAGTTTATTAAAATTAGAAACAACTAAACATCGCGTAAACATGTTATTTCGTTGGTTGACTTTTAGACGGAAACTGTATAACATTATGTAGACTCGTTCAACTTCGACTACCATCTAGACCAGAAAATGTAGTCCTACGTTTGCTGTCTCCTTAGTCAGCGATTAGTCTATTCATGATAAGCTGAAGAAATCAAGTTCTGTTTTTCTTTCCTTATGCGGGTCCACATATTTCATTTTCAAACGTGAACTTTATAAAGAGAAAAAAAATCTGATTATCCATGAGAACTTGGATGCGTGCTTAAAATTAAAAACATAAACATACTAACATGACTTGCCCTTACTCTTCAGCAAATGCAATGTACGTTGCTGCAGGACACTAAGCCTTGCAATAACAAGAGTTTTAGCAGCAATTGAACGGTGCCCCTCCCCCAATCGTCCTTTTTTCCCAAAGCGCATCCGACAAATAATAGCCGCCGACCCATGACAATAATCACGCACAGTTCATTCAATATATAGATTATACGAGAAATTGTTTAATTTGTTTTGTTTCTTTAGTCATCAGTCATATAACGCATAAAGATATTGTAATTAGGCCACGTATTGGGAGGATATATTACAGTTTCAAAAAAGACACAGTCGGTTGTCTATAAGATCTATGGAATTGTACTCTCATATGTTCAAAAAAACACAAAATTCTGAATCAAATCTAATCAAAAAGTTCTTTTTAAATTCAACATTTTATAATTAATTAAAAAATTATTATTTTTTTTTACAAATTTTGCACAGTGAAATGAAGACAATTTTTTGTACTGCATTTATGCTAAATTTAAACAAACTGACGCAACCATGGAAGTATAGTTCCATGACGCAACCAATAATAAGCCTAGTGAATAATAAATTAAATTTCCAATGTTTTAACTCGAAGTAAAAATTCATTTTAAATTATAATTACAAAACTTGAGGTGGACCGTATTTAACTTCCCGCGGGCTGGACTTGACAGCTGGTTGTAGATCTCATTTTCGCATCACTGATCTTATATGTTATCTAATCTGACCAGAAATCATATTAAATGCTTTTGGTGTCATCAAAAAGACTATTTCTTCCGTAACAGTGCCAAGCGAGAGCATTTGTGCTAAATTTACCTCTTTTGTTTGAGACACGATGAGCTGAGAAATACGAATTTAATCTATTCCCACTTTAAGTTACAACTATCAGAAGATCTTTGACTGTTAAGCGGATCTTAAAATAACGGCAGCAAGTGAAACCAGAGACACTGCACATGTATAATCGGTGCCGGATCCTCGCGTGTTTCTGATTTATCTTTCCATTGTCGTCACCATTCATCTGTTTTTTTAACCAGTTTACCAGATGAGTGCAGTCTGTCCAACTTAACATAGTGGACGTTCAACAGCAGGCTACATCAGCAGTCTCATTGACATAATCGGAAACCAACTTCACCATACTCTGGAACATTTCAGGGATGACATCCTTAGTAAGGTGAGGCTGCTGACAGACAAACTTGGTATATTGAGTTGATGCTGCCGAAAATTTGAAGTCAACAGTCATACCGAACAAAAACCACATGTTAGGATCCTAGGAGTTATTAATGCATTCGTATCTTGATTGGTTATAGTTTCTTCATGAAAGTCTCGATCGCTTTTCAAGCAATAATAATCTTCAACCAATTTTGTCTTCATCTTAAAACGATGCAAGAGCTGGAACGTGAAGAAGAATATCAGCACTCTGCACTATAAACGTTCATTGCCAGCTTGTCCATCGCCTAGCAATTCATTAGTAAAATCATTGACAGTTTTGGCAGCAACAGTCGACGTTTGCAGTTTTGATTGACCATATATTTATATATATATAAGCCTAAGGTAGGTAGGGGCCTCACGGATAAACTTAGCAAAGTGTACAGTAGGCCTAAATAGTTAGTTCACATGTTTATATTTTTTAAATTTCATTTACAGTGCAATTAACATCGCAATTTTTTTTAAATGGGGGGGGGGGGGGGGGGGGACACCATTTTTAAAAAAATATTCTCGTGAAAAAATCCTGGTAATAAGGCCTATTTTAAGTAGATCTACATCTGCAATACATGTTAATTTATTATATTTTAAAAGTACATAAGTACACTCTCCACTTTGCCCACGTTTGATCTAGATTCGGTACATGAGGTAAAAAAGTGAGTTAGTATTACCGATCTTGAAGAAACTTGCCATGAATATAAAGCTTTTCCTTAACAGCGTCCACATAAAAAGGGGGGGGGGGAGTAGGGCTACATATATATATGCTACATCCCACATTTTCTAACCGAGATGGGGAAAATCCATTGCGTATTATAAAGAGATAAGTCTACCCAAACAGGGGAACAGCATTGGGAACATAACAATGATTTTATTTTTTTTTGCTTTATTCAGTTTATTGTTGTTCATCGCCAATTAATTTAAAAGCTCAAACATGAGAAAAAAATGCTACTTTGATTTGACTTGCAAACATTTTATAGATACTTTTACGAATGATTAAAATAAAACTGAATAGATGTCTTTTATATAGATTATAATTTAAACAGGCCATACTTCTGTAGGTATTTGGGAGGTTATCCTTTCTCTATTAAAAAAGTCTAGAAAAGTCTTGTAAATAAATAAAATGGCTGCGCCCTTGCTCATGAGTGAAAAGACTTTATTGTTGACAGTTGTAAACTCAATTCGCCGAAGACATTTTTCAATAAATTTAGTGAATTATAAATTAAATATTTCACGCTGTCAAAGCCGCTTTATTTCCACACAGAATCAGCTATGGGTTCATAGATTAAATGCATCATCTTTCTATGGAAGGAGCAGGAGCGATCATCACGATCAGCTTCATTATAATCAAGACCGTCACTATGGCCATAGCGAAAAATCTTCAAAAATAGGTATCGTAGCCGTAGCAGCTGCAACTGTAACATGCTTTGGACTATTTAAATTATTTTGGGATGGCTTTAAGATATTTGCTCAGGAATCAGAGAGACCTTATTGTAAACCATCTCGGCAGGTAGGCTTTTTACTTTTTTCAGTTTTTGACATTCAAACTGAGTGTTACTGAGTCATACTGACTCATTATTCATAGTAAACTCAAAGTCATATTTAAAAAAAAAATCATACTATCATACTAGAATTTACTAGATCTACTAACTTAACTATAATATTAAATATTTAAATATACTCATACTGTATGTATAATCATTATAAATTATTAAATATCATTGCTCATTATTAATATTACTTAAGTTTTAAGTATCTTTCATACTATCAATATATATCAAGTATAATCAACTTCAAATATATATATATAATAATCAACTATAATGAGCTATATTATTATTATTATATATATATATATATAGATCTACAGTCAGTGCTTTTTTTTGTAAAAAAAATAGGTGTTGGTACTCAATGATGGATTGCCTAGCTTTTAACTATTAATAAATTACTAATAAACATTAAAATACAAGAAAAGTAATAATTTTATCCCCCTATTAGCCTTATAGAAAAAGGTGCTGGTATGTCATGTTGGTGCGTACTATCACAAAAAAAGCACTGGATCTAGTTATAACTAGTCTAAAAGTCTAGATCTAGCTAGTTCAACAGACTATCACTGTTCAGGTTCAAAGTTGTTCTTATGTCAGAATTAGATAGACTTTACTATTTACTTCAAAGTAGATAATAACATCAGGCTACTACCCACATTTCATGGCATGCATGTAAATCAGTGACTAAAACTCAAGATTATTTTTATGATTATGTCTATATATTATTTTGTTTTGTCCTATATATAGATCTCATTATTTGTGTCTCTGGAGCCTCCAGGGAGCAAATTAAAAAGTAATGTGGAAATAAAATACCATTACTTGGTTAATTATCTTATGTATATCTATTTTAAACAGGTAGTGATTCCAACAGATACCTCAGGGCTCAAGTTAACTTTGTATCAGTATCAAACCTGTCCATTCTGCTGTAAAGTAAGAGCCGCCTTGGACTATTTTGGCTTCTCATATGATGTGATTGAGGTGAATTCAGTTACAAAGAAACAGTTGAAATGGAGTGATTATCAAAAAGTCCCAGTCCTTGTTGTAGGTGCTAATGCAGAAAACAAACAAGAAGTGGTAATTGTTGCTACATACTTTATTTTTAGAGCATGGATAGACCCTATCATCTTTATAATAAATGTCATTCTGTTTATAAATTATATTTGATTTAACAAATATTTCTAGATCTGATACTAGTATATACATCTAGATTAGCAAATCTATAGTATCTAAGTCTAGTATGCCTATGAATAAATAGCATTGATTTGGCTTTAAAATTTACCTGTAAAACCAAGCATTAAGTTAAGATGAAAAACAATGTAATAAAAGCAGAAGTAATTGCAGGTTGTTAAGCTATCTGTTAACTTTTAAAGTAAAAAAAATCTTTCTATCAAATGCCTTATGTGGATGCTTTTAATTTTCATTGATAAGAGAAATGAATGTGTCAGTATGGCATTTGATAACTGATAGTATAATATATGACATAAATTAGACTTTATTGAATGTTGTCTGATTTAAGCCTCAGAAATATTACACAAAATGCAGCAAGCAGATATAGATATATATTATATATATATATATATATACATATTGTCAATGTGGAACACAAGGTCAAGGCTAGTCACAAGAATGTGATGTATGATCATTGGTGCAGAGTCAATGTACATGAATTATCTGAGGTCACAAAAACTCGAAAAGAAAGGTGAAAGTTAAAATAGAGTGGGTATGGAAAGAAGAATCTAGAGATTTATTGGGATGACATTATTTGAGGAGGTAGTTGGAGTTTTTCTCTATCAGTTGGAGAGGACTTAGAGAGTTAGAGCTAATTGTCGCTAGTTAAGGTATGAAGTCCACATGTCAGATGATTTGGAGAAAATACAAAAGTCTATCTCTTCAAAATAACATCATAACAATATGCTAAATGATTGTTTCACCATCATGTACATTTTTTAAAATTCAATTTGTTCATTTTATTTCTTTTTCTGTATGCTCATCCACTAATCTGAAAAAGTGATGCAGATATCTTTGCTTTGTCTCTAAAAGCGACTGAAAGATAGCTCTGTTATTATCAGTGTCCTGGAGTCTTATCGCCAAGATCCTAAAGCTAGTATCACTCAGTTGAACTCCTACTATCCATGTCTAACAGAGAATGAAGGAAGAAAGATAAAATACAATTTCCTGAATAAATATTTCATCATGTTCCCAATCACTCAAGACTCTAAGACTCAAGAAGAAAGAATGTAAGGCCTTTAGACATTTGTTTAATTTTTGACAGTTTTTCTATCATTCTTTAAGGTTTAAATTATTTACAAGTGTAGGTGGCCAGTTGTGAATTTTTTATTTTACTTGACATGAGCTTGGATCTGACCATGACTTTCTACTTTGCCACACAGAACTGAAATGGTTAAGCAGAGCAAAGGTCTTTTAAGCTTTTTAAAAATTTATTGTTGATGTGTCTTTGGGTTTTATTGAATATTGGAAAAAAAAAAGATTTCTCAGCTAATTTAGCCTATTTAACTGATTTATTGAAGTTAAGCTTTATTTATTAGACCCACAAATGGCATTATGGAATGCAGATAAAATAGAGTAGAAATACCTTGCTCATTTCACAAAAATAACAAAATGAACAAATGTGCTTTACTATATAACTCAAAATAAAAAGATTTTTTTTTTCAAAGGGTAGTAGTGGAGGGAGGTCATGCTTTTGTAAAATAAATTTACACTTTTGATCTATTTATAAATAATTTGTATTATATGCATATATATATATACATATATATATATATGCTAATTATTGATAATTGTAATTCGGTGTTATAATGAATCAGGGTTCCTTCCCTCCCAATCTAAAAAATCAGTAGGTGGAGAAAGTCATAATAGGTGAAGACATTTAGGAAACAACTCTAACATACAATAGAGGCATTTTTGCCCTTCTTTCAGAGATAACCATAGAGTGTGTAGATAGTACATGACATGACAAATGAGTCACTGACAAATGGTTCAACAACAATGGTTCTTTCAACAATTGGGTCTCAAAATAAGTTTGAATGTCTAATGATTGTTCTCAGTATGTATATCTAATGATTGTCCCCAGTATGTATGTCCAATGATAGTCCCCGTTATGTATGTCTAATGATTGTCGCCATTATTTATGTCTAATGATTGTCCCCAGTATGTATGTCTAATGATTGTCCTCAGTGTGTATGTCTAATGATTGTCCCCATTATTTATGTCTAATGATTTTCCCCAGTATGTATGTTTAATGTCCACTGTATGTATGCTCAATGCAAATTAATGTAATATGCTAGTAGGACATTAACAAGATCTGTTACTGTCAATATTGATTTTAATAAGAGATCCATATGTTAACAGGAAAGTTATCCTGCTTTTGTGAACTGAATCTTGAAGAACCATTTATGATGGGAGCTACTTGTTGTGAATCTAGTTTAGTGAATCACATTTCATTGAACCATTTGTGGATGAATGAATTACCTGTTAGGAGGTGTTGTGGCTGAGTGGTAAATTACTTGGCTTCTGAACCAGGGGTCCCAGATTCAAATCCTGGTGAAGACTGGAATTTTTAATTTCTGGATCTTTAGGGCGCCTCTGAGTCCACCCAAATCTAAAGGGTACCTGACAGTAGTTGGGAAAAAATAACCTCATAAACCATGGGCCACAGGAACAGATGACCTTTACATCATCTGCCCTATAGGTCTAAAAGGGAAACTTTACTTAATTACCTGGTGAACAATCTGTTGGGAAAGGTTTTTATTTAAAACAGTTATCTGTAAACCATTTGCCATGATCCCCAACCAGTTCTAATGAGCACCTAACATTTCATTATGGAAGATTAAACTTGGTCACCATTGTTTTGCAACTTGAAATACCCTCCTTAACTGTAAGATGTTTAAACATAATAAAATTTGCACCTTTTGGCACAGTTTTTTTTAAAAATAATTTTGTGGGCAAGAAAGTGATCACATTGTTTTATATTTATCATTGAACCACAACTTGACTTTTCTTAAATATTTAGAAAGTTGTCAATAATTTTGTTTCAGTGAAGAAAGACAATGGCGCCAGTGGGCAGATGATCATCTGGTGCATATGCTGTCTCCTAATGCCTACAGGACTGTGGGAGAAGCACTTCAAGCTTTTAACTATTTCTCAGAAGTGGGAGAATGGGAGCAGAATTTCACTACCTTGGAACGTTATGTTGTTATCTATGTGGGTGCAAGTGTTATGTATGTCATGGGAAAAATTCTCAAACAAAAGTAAGTTCTAGCTGTAGTTTAAGAATAAGTTTTATTTTAGTCAAATCTTAAATGTAAGTTGTTTTAGCATTTTTGTAATTTATCTTTTAGTCATCTTTAATTTTTGGCTATTATGGGTAATTCTTATGTATTGTTGTAACCCTGCCTTGCACCAGTGCTTGAGGTGCGCACTAGTGAACATAAACAGGAAGACGCTAGAATAGAGAGAATAACAGTGCATCAGAGATTGTGAAGAGTCTGAATGTTTGGGAAACTAAGATACCAACTTTTGTGCTGCTTAAAAGTTGTAGTAGGGACCTGGAGCGAAGCGGGGAAGGCTGTCGTTGGTCCACATTCGGGTTAAGTAGCAAAGGACTGGTATACTTAGTAGTAAGACTCTGAGGAAGCTGAAGGATGAATCATCATGTTATGTGTTTACCCTAGTGAATAAACACAACTATTTATTTCCTGTTCAACTGTGTTAAGTTGCATGCCTTTTCGTTGAGTGCCTAACCTAGAGTTACAACAATTGGTGTCAGAAGTGGGATTTAGGCAGCTCAACAAAAGGATAAGAATGACAACGCTTAGGAAGCTAGATGAACTTAGCTGTAAACAGTTAAAAGAGGAGCTCCGAGCCAGGGAGCTGAGGATCTTCTGTGACAAAGAGAAGATGAGAGCCTGTCTTAGACAGAACCTGGCTGATGAAGGGGAGGCTCCCGAGACTTACCTGTTTGAGGTAGAACCAGATATCAGAGAGGTCATGAGTGCTGTGCTGAAAGAGGTCAATGAACATATCTGTACCATGATTAAACAGATAGGTACCATTACCTCACTGAACAAGACTGATGAATCGTTTGATACCGTGATGAACAAGACCGATGACCAGATAGCTACCATGTCAAGAGGTATAAACAATCCGTTACTCAATGGAGACGCCGTTGATGATAATGTTGTTTATGACTGTAATAGCGAGCCGTGCAAGCTTGGCTCCTACGACAAGAATCCTGACATTTGTTGTGACAGCGCTAAGCACATATCTGATCATGTCATTGTGATTCCTGCCTGCACCCAGACGTTCAATAAGAACTGTGCTGACAGGGCCGCCTCGAGGGGAGAGCATGATCACCGGAAGACCCGCCAACAAAGTCTTGACCAAACTGACGTTTGTCCTGATACCAGTAGCAGCAAGAGAGGCGCTGATGGTGGTGCAGCAGATGGACTTGTGCACATAGAACGCTGCCCACGTGCCCCACAGACATGTCTTTTGGACACGCTTGAAGATTATTCCATGTTTGACAACCTAGCCTCCTGGGGGCCTATGGCGCATCGAGAAAGCGTGCTGGAGCAATGTGTAAGACCAATGGTCTTGATGACCACCGCCATGACATCCACTGCCTCCCTTCCTGCCATGAAGCTGCCGTCTGCGCTGACTGAGAGAAAGGCCAGACAACGAAAACGACGCCCCCTTAACCAAAGGCAGATCAACTGGAGAAGGAGAAAGCGACACCTGCAGAGAGCAGTGTGGATGGCTTTGTGGGGAGCACGCTCCATTCAATCTGTGACTCCCACTGACCGACCTCCACCTGCACTGACCAACAGTGAACATGTTTCTTTTCGGGACGAAAAGACTAAGGTGGGGGTAGTGTTGTAACCCTGCCTTGCACTAGTGCTTGAGGTGCGCACTAGTGAACATAAACAGGAAGACGCTAGAATAGAGAGAATAACAGTGCATCAGAGATTGTGAAGAGTCTGAATGTTTGGGAAACTAAGATACCAACTTTTGTGCTGCTTAAAAGTTGTAGTAGGGACCTGGAGCGAAGCGGGGAAGGCTGTCGTTGGTCCACATTCGGGTTAAGTAGCAAAGGACTGGTATACTTAGTAGTAAGACTCTGAGGAAGCTGAAGGATGAATCATCATGTTATGTGTTTACCCTAGTGAATAAACACAACTATTTATTTCCTGTTCAACTGTGTTAAGTTGCATGCCTTTTCGTTGAGTGCCTAACCTAGAGTTACAACAGTATTGTGGTTTTCATTCATTATTTCCTGTTTTGACACATTTTGTGTTTATATTTAGTTGATTTTCTATTTCTTGGTTTATACTTAGGGAGATAGGTTGATTTTGCTTACATCCTGTCCTTGTTTCTATGTTTACCTAGATATTCACCTATGTTATAGTGAAAGGTGAAGCCACTTAGTTTGAAATAGATTATCATTCAAAGAAGGTGGAAGTATCTTTCTCAGATCTTCTTAAATTAGGAATTACTGTTTCACTAGACAATTTGTATAAACTTAGCCATTCAACTCTACTTCTACTTCAGATACAAATTGAATGATGATGTCCGCATATCTCTCTATGAGGCATGTAATGAATGGGTGAAAGCTGTGGGTAAAAGCAGGTTATTCATGGGAGGGGACAAGCCAAATTTAGCAGATCTGGTAAGTTGACATGTTGAGTTGTATATCTAAAACATTTTCTCCTGTAAAACTTTATTGCTATTTGTAGTACTTTCTAGATGTGTTGAAATGGCTAAAAAACTGGTTAGCAATATTATAATTATTTTAATAATTACTTCTCAAAATTGTACCCCTTTCCCATTTCAACTAATTTATACAATTCTAATGAATCATATGATGTAGAAATATGACTGACCCTATCATTGATGTTACTTACTAATTTGATTTAAACTAAGACTGAATCCTAGAATTCTAGTCTTTTTTCAAAGAGAAAATTTTAAAACACACTTTATTGATTTTTTAAAATAGTTTTATAGGATCTAAATTATGTAAAAATATTTATATGAGCTTATGTAGCATAGTGTATGAGTAGAACTTGACTTACAGGGTCGCCTACAAACTCAGGTTATTATTTAGCCTTTACAATTTTTATTTAGCTTGATTAATGACTTTTCCCCCCTTACAATCTTTGTTTTATTAAGTTTCCTTTATATCAACATGTGGTGATCTTATTGTCCCTTAAACATAGGTTTAAAAAAAATTCAGTGTTTCAGTTCAAATAGAAAAATAAATTAACAAGATATTCTTTTGCTTTCCTTGTAATCAGTCAGTGTTTGGTATCTTGAGCTCTATTGAAGGCTGCATAGCTTTCCAAGATGTTTTACAAAACACAAAGATTGGGCCTTGGTATAGACGGATGAAAGAAGCCATACAGAATCATCAAGGTGCAAAAACATTAAATAGATTAACTTCTAATTAATTTGTTTTACAAGTGCCTAACTTTTATTTCACTGCAATTCTAGAACAAGTTTATTAACTAAAAATAGTAATAACTCGTTACTATTAATCACTACAAATCATATCAATATTTATTGTAACTTTTTTGTTTAAAAAAAATTTTTTTTTTTTTTTTTGTTAGTTCTATTTATAGAAAATAAAGTCTAATTATTTATGCTCTCAAAAAATAAGTTTTGTAATTTTTTCAGGTCCATGAAATACACATATTTATGTAATATGAATTACTTAAGTATTATTTTGTCTGTCTAGTTTTAAAATATTTTGTTTTATGATAAATCTGATGTAAATATTCATGTGAACAAACTTTATTGGATTTTTTTCCCCCCTGAAAATTAAATAAGATTTTACACTCAAAACAGTTTTTGACTCTTTTTACTTCTGGCTCTTATTGTGTGAAATCTTCTTTGAGACCTAGATTTAAAATGAACATATGATGTAAAATTAACATGTTTTGTTTTTGCAAATTTATATATTTAATTAATTAATTATAAGGATATTTAATCAGTACAACTTAGTTAATTTTCCTGTGGCATGTCTACAAAAACTAAATTTTAGTTCAGGAACGAATGACAAGACTTCTCCCCCCTTAAAAACAAACTAACCACAAACCAAACTAAACATTATTGTCAAATGTTAAAAATATTGATTTGAATAAGTAGATATAAGTACAATTATTAATTTTTAGTCTGTTAGTAGATTACATTTTATATATAAAAATGGATAAAATAAATACTAACTAATAATTTAAAAATACCAAACAATTAAACAATCCCTTAGAAATGAGAATAAAATGTTTATTATTTCTTGAATTGATATTTTCATAAAACATCTATTCAAAGTTTTTATAGACTAAAAATAAGTATGATTTATATTTGATCACTTTCAACTTTATAGCCGAAGTCAATCCCAGATGTTTATTATAATCAGGTGTAGATAAAAGAAATTAAATACAGAGAGATGATAAACCTAACCTACATCTTTCATAGAGTCTTTTCTTGGTATTTAAAAAAAAATATAATAAAATTTAAGCTAGTCAAAAACCAAAACCACATATCAAGCAGGTATTGAATCAATATATGTTAACAAAAATATGTACATGTTTTTATAGATCTACAATATTTGACAAACAGTTGTACTGTCATCCTTTTTAACTAGAATTAAAATTATAAAAACAAATATGAAATATCACAGAAGAAGTCATGGCTTTTAAATTAAGGCCATTAAAATTTACATTAGCAATACTTTTAAGGCCATTTTTAATGTGCTAACGTAAATATAAATATTGATTTTAAACACAATACCAAATGAAAAATTTGCAAGAAAGCAGTAAGTAATGAGCTCTGATTGAAACTCTGGCAGGTTGGAACTGCTATATTCATTCACTACTTCTCATGCTCTTCAGACCCTGTGAAAAAAAAAGTAAAAAACGTTAAGTAAATAGTGTTAATTTTTTTTTGCCTTTAAGCTGTGATTTGAATGTTATTCTAAAACAAATCTCATTATAAGCATCAGTGAAACAACTGTAGACTTGTGTGGCTATAGATTTGTAAAGAAATTAAAATGCTCATATTTATTTTCTGTATTCATCAAGCCTTTCACCTAACATTGAAAATGTCTATTTTACTAATAAAGATGTGATTCATTTAATTGCAATGTTCTACATATATACAAAAAAAAAAAAAAGAAAGAAAGAAAGACATTTGTTTAAATTATTTTAAATGCAACATAGAAAGGAAAAAAAAAGTCAAAAAGTGTTTCAAATCAGAACAAGACAACATTCAGATGTCAGTAGCTATAAAAATGAACTTTTTGAGCTCAAGTATTTTTTCTTTTCATGTTGAAGCAAGATAGTTTCAAATCCATAAAATAATATTAGATCTAGTAGTAAATAAAAAGCATTAGATTAAAGGAAAAACACTCTTTTCAATACATGCACATATTGCTTAATATTATTGCAATTATCCCTTGAGGTTTTATAATATTTATTTCACTAAAGATGTTTTGTTTCAAATTTTTAATATTTATTTCACTGATTTTTGAAGTCACGTGGTAAAATCTCTCATTATTAGCACTGAAAATGTGAAATAAGATTTATTTGTTTTTAGAAGTTTTGTTAAAATAGACAAATAAAGTTAAGCAAAGATGGAAGGCTAACATTGTAGAATTTAGTATACAACTGTTAGTTAAGAACACATAAACTGGAAGCTGTTCTTATCACTGAAAATAAACAATATTATGTTAACAAAAGCTTGATGTTAAAAGAACTAGTAAGGCAGCCATGTTCCTTAAACAGAGTTTGAAAATTTAACTTTGAGTTTCAGCTCATAAAAATGTAAACATGTTACATCAATCTGACACATGATGCATTGTAAGGCCAGTACCTACTAATTTAACTACTGACATGATGAGTTTAAACTAAATCAGATTTTTTCTACCTAATAATTTAATTACTATCATGATGATTTCCAATAAAACATTAAATAAAAATATTAGGTTGTTTCTAACCCCAAATATTTTTTAAAATCTGTCTATTCAGGAAGAAACTTATTACATTAAATATATATATATTATAGGTAGTTACAGAAACTGAGAGAATCATATGAAACATATTGTGGTAAATATAAAAGGTTAGTTGTTTAGGCACCTAAATAAAAATATAAAATAAAACTAGATTGAAAATGTACAAATATAAAATCAAAACCAATATTATTGTAAAACATTTACCACACAGATAAGTTACTTTAAAGAAAATCCTTCAGATGGAATTAAAAAAACAATAACAACCATAAAAAAGCAGTGACAACAGAGAACAATAAAAAAACAACCACACAAGAAGTAAGCTAATGCAAAGTATCTGAAAAAGGGCATGTAATCAACAAAGGTCAAACAAAAGGCAATCAGGAAAAGAAAATATCATTCTTTGTTTGGTTAACGAAATTCCAAATAAGGGTTGGTTTCTTTAGGTACGCTTGCTGACCTGACTTTAGGCCCATTTAGAGAATGACTGCTAGATGGATACTTGACTCTGGAAAGGGGTCTGCTCTGTAATTGAAAGGTTAATCATAAATTCTCTTTTATGTTACAAAGAAATTTAGTGGTTAATATATCTTCCAGAAGTTATTTCTGATGACTGGGGATGGGGTGGCTGAGTGGTCAAGTGCTTGGCTTCCTTAACTGAAGGGTTTTGAGTTTGAATCTTGGTGAACGGTAGCATTTTGTACCTTGGGATTTTTAGGATGCACCTGAATCCATCCAACTCTAATGGCTAACTGACATTAGTTGGGGAAAGTAAATGCGATTGGTTCTTTTTGTGCTGGCCACATGACACCCTCCTTAACTGTGGGCCAATGAAACAGATGACCTTTACATCATCTGCCCTATAGATCATAAGGTCTGAAAAGGGAAATCAATTTTACTTTTTTATATCTGATGACTAAATATCCAATAGTATGCTGGAGATGTTATTTACGTGAAATAATCACACTCATGTAGAAATCGTGAAAAGATTTAACACACTCTGTACATCAAGTAACTGACTGATTTTGGATCCTAAAATAAGATTGTCTCCTCGCTATAGAATTTTTCAAATCAAAAGTTCAAGAATATTCTTCTACCAGAAACAAATCATCTCCCTTTCATTAATTTTCTTTTGTATGTAGAAACTGGAAACTACAACAAGAAAGTGCTTGGCTTCCTTAACTGAAGGGTTTCGAGTTTGAATCTTGGTTTGTACCATGGGATTTTTAGGATGCCCCTGAATCCATCCAATTCTAATGGCTAACTGACATTAGTTGGGGAAAGTAATGTTTACACTTTTCATGTAACTTTGAAGCCTACCCCAAGTGCCACATATAATAAATATTTTAAAACAAAGATATTTCTTTTTTGCATCCTTCTTGTGTCTCTTTAGTGGAACTAGGATTGATCTAGGGAAATTTGTAAAAATATATAATTCTGTCCTAGTTTTAAAAAAAAGTTTGTTTTTTTAAAGATTTTGCTCCTCTTGATGTTAGAGATTTCTACAAGAGATATTTCCAATAGCTCAAATGATAATGTTACTAAGTTACAGGAACACTTACAAGTGATGCATCTTTCATTGAGACTGAAGCTAAAATAGACAAAACAGAAATAACAAGTAGAAAATAATGATAGAATAGCAATAAAGAACACGGAAAAAAGTATAATAATAATTAATATTATACTTAAAGTCAGAAAATGAAAAAAAAGATGTTTTTGAGTATTTTATGTGTAAACACATGTAAATTATGAGTGAGTCTGGTGTGAATGTACACTTTGGTTTCTTATAGTTATAATGTTTTTTTTGTTTGGTGTAATGCACAAATTGTAAGACAAATTTCCATATGGACAATAGAGATTATTATATCTCAATCATTTAAAATAATTTTATTTTTCTCAGCAATGATTAAATAAGTGAAAAAAATTGAATGATCTATACTGTAATAAGTTTTTTAAATATAGTAGGCAAATAATTCTATCATATTGTAATAAACCTGGTGATGACACAGATGGGGGTAGTGGTGTGTGTAGACAGCCGGTGCTATTCACCCCAGGCCATCACTAGTTGAGCAGTCAACCGTGACTAGTTGCGACTGTCAGCCATGACAGTTTGGGAAGAATTTGCGTAGTGAATTGAGCTCAGTATGACGAGGGATGTAGTCGTGTGATCAACCAGAATGGTCGAGCGATGTTCTGTCTGGTTCTAGAAGGCCAGTAGGGACCCTATATATAACAGCGAGTGTGTCAGAGTCAAGTCACTTCACATTACCTTGCAACTTCACAAGTAAAAGTCAAAGTTAGAGTCAAGAACAAGTCTAGGTGAAGTCAGTCCAGAACAGAGAATCGAGTGCAAGTTTAGGAAGATACGTTGGAGCGTGAAGCTTTAGTACAGTCGGTGTTACGTTATTGCCCATTGTACAGTATTTGCTGCGATTTATTGAACTCTAAAGAATGGAGAACAACTGAAGCAGCAACAAAAAAATAAAAAAAATACAGACCTTCATCAACAGATGCCTGAGAAATATCCTAAAAATACACTGGTATGACAAAGTAGAAAACACTAAACTATGGCAGATGAGTGGGCAGAAAAAAACAGAGATGCAGATCTTAGAGAGGAAGTGGAGATGGATTAGTCACACCCTTAGAAAAGATACCAACAACAGAGCTAGGCAGGCCTTAGAGTGGAACCCCCAGGGAACAAGACATAGAGGAAGACCAAAAAGAACATGACGATGCAGTATACTAGATGAAGCCGAGAGGACTGGAAAGAACTTGGAAGCCATAAAAAAGCTAGCAAGAGACCGTAGAGAGTGGCATGTTTTTGCTGAGGCCCTATGTTCCATGATGAACTCAAAGGAATGATGATGATGATGAAAGTGTTACGTTATTTAGGAGCCTTGAGTTGTCAAACTCTTTGTCGTGTGATGCAGTTTGCAGAGAGCCTAGAAAGTTAGAAACGTTACAATATAAACTATTCAAAATATCAATCAGCATGATGGAGAATCATTTTTTTAAATTAATAGATGGGCCTTTTTTTTTACTATTAATGTTAACAATTATCTCCTGTAGGAAAAACAGTAAGAAGATTTTTGTAAGCTTTGGCTATTCCAAAATTTGACATTTAAAATTCATTCTTTTTCCGCTAGACTGTTGAGAGTAAATTGAGACACCAGTGTGAGTAACAGCTTTCCCACAGCCTTTAATTTATTCCTGACAATGTTTTCATAAAGGTGAATGGATAAAATTAGATGTAAGCGTCATTAAGAAACAGTAATAATTTGCAACACAAGTTTAGAAAAAAAAAAAGCATTTTGTTGTCTAGTTGATTAGTTGTTCTTTTGGTGATAAAGGTTGCTTTGAAAAAAAAATAATTTTTCTTTATTCTAAATATTTTCATACATTATATTTTATGATTTTACCCCCCCCCCCCCCCCCCCCCCCCCCCCCAAAAAAAATTGTCAAAACCAAATTGCAATGGGAAAGTTTTTTGTTTTGTTTTTTTGTTGTTTTTTTTTTACACTATTTTTAGTTGTTCTACTTAACTTATCTTTATGTTTTGTATATATTTTATTCTTTTGCTTTTTTTAAAAATAAAAATAGATATTAAAGATTTCTGAGCTTCAAATCTGCAGCTATGATTAAAAAGAACACCATACAACAATCTAAAATGGTATACTGTAAAGATAATTTTTTATTATTAAATGTAAAAAAAACAAAGAAATGATAATTGATTTTTGTAGGGAAAAGAAGGAAAATGATATTGTTTCTGTAGCTTGACAGACATTTGAAATAGTGCAAACTTTTAAATATCTTGGTATTATCCTAGACAATAAACTAAATTTTACTACAAATACTGATTATATCAGCAAAAAAAAAAATTAAGTTTCAATACCACTGCCTGTACGGCAATCTGAGCATTAAAAATACAAATAAATTTATAGAATCCTAAATGCTGCTGGTAAAGTCATTGGCAAAAAACAAACCCCATTTGGGCAGCTGTTTAAGATAAACATCCTTAAAAAAGCTAAAAAGATTATAGCAATAAAAAATCACCCTTTGGGTCAAGATTTAGTGATTTTACCATCACAAAAGAGATACAAGACACTGATAGCAAGACAAACAGATACAAAAACTCTTAAATTCTGTTCCCCTGGCAATCAAATCATTAAATAGAAACAATCCGATATAAACTTTTCACATGTAAATTATAAGTGAGTCTGGTGTGAATGTACATTTTTGTTTTTTTATAGTTATAATGTTTTGTTTGGTGTAATGCACAAAATGTAAGGCAAATTTCCTATGGACAATAAAGATTATTATTATTATTATAGAATCCTGAATTAATAAAACAAAATCATTAATTAAAATATTTTATAAATTCATATTCTTTGCATTCCAAAAAAGGAGAATAAGTTGTGAACAATTAGCGAAATTCCAATTTCTATTTACAGTAAAAGTGCAGAGTAATCCACAAGATAAAGGTAAATAGCATACATGCTAATTAGAAAAGATTTAAACTGAACAAGAAGATTGACTTTCCTAACTTATTCAGTCAACCTGTACCTTTTGCAACGCAATGACAAGAGTTTTTAATATGCATTTGCCTTAAATATTATACAACAATGTTCCATTTATTTTAGAATTTAACTTTTAATAATTTAGTTATATTTGTATTAGGGGTGCACCGGATAGTCGCTCCGGCTTCTGCCGAATATTCAGCACTTTTTCACTATCCGACTCTGGTCGGATATCACTACTGGATAGTAAAAGCTACCCCTGTATTTCTATTAATATTGTTATGCGCCTCAGCGCTAAGTCTTTTCCAGATACGCCAAACGGAGATAACACTTAAATATCAAAACAGCACAGGCGAAAGGCAAACAATATATAGGTAGTCGACGCTGATAAACGATGTCCAACAAGAAGTTTAAACTAAATCTCCATGTTAATAAAAATATACCAATAGTCATAAAGTGGACATGATTCAATAACGTCAGTTCTGAAATACATTAACGTTTTTGTTTCAAATAAAACAATTTGTTTTAAAAACTATAAACTATGACTGCACCAAATATTTTTTAGTACAAAGACAAGGCGTGTTAATCTAAATAGAAATAAATCTTTACATTATAAATACGCATTACATACGTAGCAGCGATGTCTGGCACATTTTAAAAGCTTGTCTTGACCTTTGAGTGGTCTAGTAAACATGTAATATTCCTTAACTACGTCACGCTGATAATCTGTCTAGATTTGGGGGTATATCTCCAGAGCTAGAGATGAGCAACCCCCACCTCCTTTTGTTTGTTTAGTCCATAACATTGAGTTCACAGATAGGCAGCTGACCAGATGTCAACGTGTTGACACTTTCTAGAGGTCACATCTTATGAGGGAAATGAGTTTGTTTACTTGGAGAAGAATTTTTATTAGGGGCGGGACTACAAGCCAAATTTCTATAAGGTTAATCTGGTATGAGTTTGTTTATTATGAGATAGGTTGTCAATCAAGGGTCTGGACCACAATCCACACCTTTTATACTATTGGCCGGGACAATAAGATTGTTTACTTTAAGTCTCAATTAGGAGGCTGGACTACAAGCCAAACAGACACTGACCAGGGGTATCTTTAAAGGGAGGGTTCAAGAGACTCATCACCCCCAACTTCTTATTTGTTTAATCCATGACAATGTATTGATAGACATTGACCATTCTTAAGCCAGAATGGATTAACGCAGATTGTTGAGAAATATTGACACTGTCTAGAGGTGACTAGATGATGAGACTAAGTTTGTTTACTTGGAGAGAAATGTCATTTAGGGCGCTGAACACATGTTCGTTGCACAATAAAAAAAAACAAATATGTGCATGTGTGCGTTTATGTATTTTTTCCCCTTGTATTAAAACTTTTAGAAAGAAAACTAATTTCATTGTTTAATTCTATTGACTTAATATATTAAGGAAAACCTTACAGTAAAATTTAACATCGCAGAAAATAAATTGATCTAAAGCACCACAATTAGATCTAGCAAACAAAGAAAAAATATGCTGGAATGTTAAGAAACACTTGACCTCTGTAACTAAGGTACAGATATAATTTATCTATATGCTTGACTGACCATGCCAATGTGTTATCTTTTTTTGCCTGCACACTAAACACTATTGCGTATGCCCAAGAAAAAATAAAGCGTGATGGTCAACACCATCATCTATACACACTACGTCTATCTGACCAGGTTGTTACAATCAGTCGAACACAAAGTCTATTTATGTTGTTTTTTTTGGTAGAGAGGGTGTGGATAATTTTTTTTTCTTCTATAGTTGATTTTCCAAATTCTCTTAGATCTATATAAACATAGATATCAATATTAGGCCTACAGACTACAATTAAATCTATGCTTCGCAACATTTAAGGCTCAGGCTATGAGTAGGTATAATAGATGTTTCTGCTTTTAATAAAATATCGTTTGCCACAAATGGATCAATAAATATTTGTCCTACTACGCTTCAGATTCCAACTATTAACTAACAGCTATCAGTATTAAGCCCTTGAAGCCAAATACCGAAGCAGTCTTTGGACTTAAAATTACAAGTCTGATGACCAGTTGTTGGTCAGAAATTCTTGAACACATACATCCAACCACCATACAAGCCAGATGAGAGAATTACATTAGTAACTAGTTAAATATATACTAACATATTTTACATTGACCCTCCAACACACAGCCTTTATAGTTACAGAGTTTAAAAAAATAAGGTATATAAAAGGAAACAAATAATACCAACAAATATAGGTATGTTATTTAACAGTTTCGTAAAATGCTCTGCTTTACAAGCTATTTACAAGACACTTAGGTATTCGGCTCCGCCCCGGCCAAATATAAAATTTTACTATCCAGTCATATCGGCTCTGGCCGGATATCAAAAAGAACTATCCAGTGCACCCCTAATTTGTATGTTATTTTTTTTTTTGCTTTTATGGTCTCTGCTGTGATCTAACGAACAATGATGTCTAATTTTATCACGATTGGTCAAACAGTTTTGATTTCTATAAGTAATATACAGAGATATTTTCCTCTTAACAGAAAAAACCCTATTGTATTTTTGACTTGAATTTTAAATATCCTATATTTTAATATACTGTTTGAGATAACATACAAATATAAAGGAAACAAATACCTTGTTCAATTATTTTCTGTAAAATTGGTTGAACAATATTTAAAAATGAAGTCAGGTGCATTTCATAGTCTTGTATGCTTGGTTCTTTGTTTTTGTCCATCCACTCCTGCTTCTCTTTGCAGGTATTTATAACAATAAACTGTCAATAAAACAGGAAAATAGATTTTTTTGTTTTTAATAAATTTTTCTTAAAAAACTTGGTAAAAAAGTGTTACACCTCATAGTCTTGAAATATTACATTTGCATCCAGAATTTATCAATAGACTATTTCTAAGTTTATAAATAAATTGGGTGGGCTGTAAATAATAACATTTATTTTGATTTATACATAATTGTAATTGAATAATAACCTATGTATAACACTATCCAACTCAACCATGGCCAGTCCAAAGCCTGGATGAGAAAGGAGGTGGGTTGAGGTGGGGCACCACATAAAACTTCGATTGCTATGGAAAAAGTAAGCATGGAACATAGAAATAATCTCTGACTTCTGTAGACATCTTGCGCACCCAATATGCCAAATGGTGTGGGAAGATCTAAGTGAGTCTACTCCACATACTGTCCACCTATTTTTTTAATCATCTCATGAATGTTGAAAAAATTGACTCTAAAAAAAATTTTATTGATCAAGAATAAGGAAGGGATAGCAATTGAGTGTTGTTTTTTTTTTTATAGCTGAAGGAAAGAAAAATACAAATTACTACTTCTGCAGCAATTGAAGTTTTACTGAGTGGAGTCTCTCGCCCACCCCAACCCTCCTTAGAAAGTGGGGGGACTTACTTATCAAGACCTATTTTCACTTACATTAATAGAAATTAACCCAAAAACTTGGAAAACCTAAGTAAGATAATTATTAATTAACCATTATTCAGATTGTTCATGACCTTTTCTTCCTTGGTTAATTTGACAGTGGCATTTTTGTCTTGTTCGTTGACCATCTCAAGAGATTTTGAAACAGTATCTTCAAGTTCCACTTTAGCGTCTGTTAACGATACAATAAAAAATGTATTTGTTTTAAAAAAAAAAAATAGAGTTGTTCATGTGTGTAATGTTATGGTCCTCTATAAAAAAGTAAAAGAATGTTTCCTTCAGGATTACTCTGCAGTCTTTTGTTTATTCAGATCATCAGTTTCTAAAGCCAACTGTCTTCTGGGGTACAATAATATGTGGACAGTTAATTTCAATAGACAATATTTACCACCTAGCCCTTTCTGAATGCTAAGAAGTGTAGAAGATTCAGGTGCATCTTTTGAAGCTATAGGGTTTTAAACCTTAGATATGTTATTTGTAATTACTTTGACACTGAAAGTCATAAGATTCACAACATAACATTTCCTCAGTTAGGCCAACAAGCTAGTAATTCTTTTCTCAGCGATCTACATCAACTTCTAAATGTATTGGTAAATCATTAGAGCCATTTTTGAGATCCATGTCCAGGTTCCACCCTCCATGAAGTTGTGACTTGTATAGAGGTATGGTAAAAAAGATATGTCAGTTTTTTAAGGCTCAAAAACAAAAGTTTGTTTGAAAAACAACTAAAGTCTTAAATAAAAGGTTTTATCAAGCACTAATATAATAAGGCTTCATAGTACCAGTACTGAAATATAAGAAATAAACCACAGACCTGCCCAATCAAGAAAATAAACACATTCATTCTGGTTATATCTGTTTGCAACTTCTCTGGGCCTTTCCTCAAATATATTTTTCAGATGAAAGTTGCCTCCCTTCTCAACTAAAAGTTTCAAAACAGACTTTCTTCCCCAGGCAGCAGCATAGTGCAGACACGTGTAGCCTAGAGAATATTTTTTCAGCATATCAATAGGTTAATTGTTAAAAAAGGAGCATTTTCTTTAAGTAAAAAATAATGCTTGCTATTGTCAGAAGATGGAATAAAGCAACTTCTACTCTGATCCTATAAAATTATAATAATATAAAATAATTTTAAAAAATCAATTCCTACAATACATTTAAATAATAAAGAAGAATAAACATTCATATTTTATTTTTCAGAATTTTGTAAAAATTCTAATTAATATTCATATATGATAAATATCACAAATGTTGAAAAATAGGTAAAGGCACATTCATTGTTACAAATGCTAGGACAAATTTGTACAAATGCTTTTTCTTCGCTAGTGCTATTAGAGCATGGAATAGGTTGCCTGAGCTTGGCAGATTTAATAATAATAATAATAATCTTTATTATTTACAAGGAAATTTGTCTTACAATTTGTGCATTGCACCAAACAAAACATTATTATACATCATGACTAGATGCATGATGTGTAGTACGTAATCATCTTTTTTGAAGTAACGTCTGTATTATATAAAATAAGAAGATAAGATAGCAATTTGTTTCCTTGCATTTTCAATTTTACTTTTCATATGAAGTCTCCATGTCTATTTTTTTTTTACAATATTTCTGCTTTCTATTTTTTTTTTCTTCTAATTTATGAAACAGATGGTGGTGTACAATTTATCTTGTTTTTTTCCTCACTTATAGCCCAACGGGTTATTGAAAAATTGAGAGAAAATAATTGGTCAGTATGCAGTTTCAACCTACAACATTCACATTTTCAGCAAGACACTTTAACAAACTGAGCTAACCAGTAATACAATAAAAGGTCAACCTAAATATGTAGCTCTAGGTCAATAAATAACATCTAAATGAATGGAAAATAAAAATAGCTACAAAAAAGTGGCCATAGGAAGTAAAAAAAATAATTCAATTATTAGTGAAGCTAACTTAAAATGAAATTTATTGTCACAGCAAAAGTTTGTGTGAAGTGAACATTTTTTTTTCATGAACATGATGAAAGCCATGTAGGAGTTCAAAAAGTAGAGCCAAAGCAGGAAACAATGGTCTTTCTGTTTATCTTGAGCCATAATTCAAAGGTGGAGAGCACAGGGTCATTATCACAAGGTGCATTTTCCCATCAGTAAAACAGTTTATAATTTTGGAGAATTCTTTGACTCAATGTTGTCTTTTGATTCCAAGGGTCTCTATCTGCAGCTATGATGTAGATTACATCAGATCTGGCCATAATCAACTTCAGAGTCAATAAAAAAAAAAAAAATTCTGTGGCATTTATGTTTCCACATTCTCACAGTACTTGGAAAAAACATGGAGTCTATTAGAGCGAGAAATGGGTTGCCTGAATCAGCCAGGAAACCAAAGACTTAGCAGATTTTAAGTCTCTGATTAACAAGCACAATTAGAATGACACATGGATATGCATAGAATGTAATTATTTTTTGTTAAGATGAAACATCGGTAAGAAGTTGAAACCTCTTGTAAAATGAGAAGCATTAAATAAAAAAAAAAATAGTTCAATGGTAATGTAGATCCATATATGCCAGTGAGGACTTTTGCAGGTCACAACCGGGTTCGCATAGTTGTGTGAAACATTGCATTCATCCTTAGTCTTCAGAATCAAAGAGACATCACCATTATTATTATATGCTAGTGTTGCCTAAACTAAGGCCTGTGGGCCACATCTAGCCCATCAGAACTTCTGTCTACATTGCAGATTGATGCTGTAAAGTAGCAGTTCTTATGACTTGGCAAATTTTTGATGTGATGCAGACTGTGACACGTGTTGAAAATATATATGGCCCCAAGGCAAAAAAAAACAAACGTTTTCATCACTGATATATGTAATAATCAAGGAGGAATAAAAAAGTTTATTTATACAATAAATATTTAAAAAAGAATACCTTTTGAGCTAGTACTGTTAACTTCTGCCCCAATGCTTATAAGAAATTGAATAATTTCAAATCTTCCTAGGCATGCTGCTACATCAAGTGGTGATTTTCCAGAGAGATCTCTCTGATTCAGTGAACTAAGCAACTCTTTTCTATGGTGATCCAATTCATTTTGAAAACACCTATCAAAAAAATTATCAATACATAAAAGCTTAATAAAGGTGCAGAATAATGTAGAACAAGAAGAAAAATACCACATCAATATTACATATGCACTACTATATATCTATATCTTTATTGGAAGTTTGACAAATCTTACTATTGTACATTTCACATAACAAAACATTACAACATGGGCACAATGTTTTTTATTTTATTTTTATATCTAGGGTTGCACCAGATAGTACTTTTTTTAATATCCAGCTGGACAGATAGTAAAATATGATATCTATCTGAAGCTGGATATCTACATGTCTTGTAAAAGCCCATGTTACTGAACATTTAGCAAAACTACTAAATAACATACCTATATTCACATTTATTTTTTTTTACTTGTATTTTCACTATTGTTTTAAACTCTATTACTGATTGATGAATTAAAGTTTAATAGCATTTATTAACAGATAGACCTAAGATAAACTAATCTGGGTAAAGTATTGGAGTGTGTGTGTATGTATTAGGCCACCAACTGTAAAGGGTGTGTGTGGGATGGTCATGTAGAATATAAAAATGTATATTAAACTACTGTTAAGCTCTCAAAGGTTAAGTGTAGTCTATATAAGGTTGTATAGTGGGTAGATGTATGTGTTCGTGTATTGCAAACTATCAGCTGGTCATCAGGCTTATATTTTAAAGGTCACACACCACTTCTGGTCCTGGTGTCTATAGGGCTTGATACTGATAGTTGGTATCTGAAGCATTGTAGGTCAATATTTAGTGGTTTAGATTAATTCATTAATGGTAAACAATATTTTATTTACAGCAGGAGCATCAAGTACACTCTATTTTTTTAAACTTTAACCTTAGATGGTGCTGAAGTGTATAATAAATTGTATTCTGTAAGTGTAGACCTATTGTTGAGATCTAAGTCTAGAGCTACATTTATATAGATGTAAGAGTATTAGGGAAAACAAATATAGAAAAAAAAATTAAGACACCCTCCCTATTTTAAAAACCTGATCAGATAGATGTACACATGCAGTGTGTATGCTTGATGATGGTGATGACCATAACATGTTGTTTTTTTTCATTGCATTTATATGCAATAGTGTTTCTTGTATGTTGAGTGGTCAGGCAAGAAAATAACACATCAGCATGGTTAGTCAAGCATGTAGATCTATTCTACCATACACTAGTTATACGGAAATCAAATGTTTCTTAACACTCCAGCAAATTATTATGGTTATTAGATCAAAATGTAAGATGTTTTAATGATTTTATTGTAGAGTGATAAAAGAATTATAATAAACTGCAAGCTTACAGTCAGATCTATAGATTAGTTAGGGCTAGGTCAAATAACAAACCATAAAAAAATTAGCAAAAGTTCTCAAAGTTTAATCATTTGGTTTTTTTTTTAGTTAAGTTTAACTATTTTTTTTTTTAAATATTGATCACTACCGGTATATAAATATGATAATGAAACATAATTATCTAATTATCTTATCTTATATAATACAGACGTTACTTCAAAAAACAATATGATTATGTCCTACGCGTCAAGCATCTATTCATGCATATTAACCAATGACTTAAATTATATGCTAAATCGCTGGTTTAAATTTCCTGGCTATAGCATAAATTATACACTGATAGTTAAGAGTAACAAAATTTATGCTAGTACAGGTACATGTCATGCACTCCAACCAGGGCCCCAAGGAAGCAAACTCACTTTCCTCATAATTCCTCATAATTTCAAGATGTGACCTCTAGACAGTGTCAACATATATTGTCTTAACGTCTATCTCTAAACTCAATGTAATGGACTAATAAACAATTAAATAATAAGTGGGGGGGGGGGGGGGAGAGATAGACCAACATCAGACAGTAGCTTAGTTGTGGTGCAACCCTAATTATATCTAAATCTATTTAGCAAAAAAAAAAAAAAAGTAAACAACAGATAATCAGTTTAGCTAGTCAATTCTTACTCTTGCAAACGTTCCAAATTATTTTTATAGATGCACTGCATTACAATATTACTTTCCAAAGCAGTCTCAGATGGATCATTTTCTTCCATTGTTATAGATCTACTTAATTTTGCTGTTTGATCTGTTAGTAGATCAGCTCTTGAGTGGAAAGAATCATTTTCTAATTCCTGCGTTTCACCATCTGTTTCAGTATGACTCATGGAAGGAAAAAATTCCTCTTCTTCCTTTAATATGATAGTATGGCTAACTGACCCTGTTGTAGCTAAATGAGCCATGCTATTACTAATACTGAGTATTACTAGATTTTAATACTAAACTATTACAATTACTTGAATTACTGTTGACTAGATCTACTACTTTAGTAGACTTTACAATTCAAGTGTCTTAATAAGTTAATTGGCTATTGATAACTGACAATAACTAGCTAGATCTAGGTCTAAGTCACGAACCTAAGTCTGTAGATTCTAAGTACTAGATCTAATCATCAAACTATGTGTTCTAATTTTAAATAGGTCAACTTAAGTCACCAAGTGACAAAATTATGAAAATACAACAATCATCAATATTGAATGATAAAGTGACAAAGTCTATTAATATTAAAGACAATGAATGTCGTGATTCACAATTTTCAAACTCAATTCTTTATTTATACTATACTAGATGTAGATCAATAAGTAACAGTGTAATGAAAGGTAGAGCAATTAACATAAAAAAATACAGTACATTTATCTAGATTACAATCTAAGATTGAGATCTAGATCTAGACCCGTCTCTATAATAATAATAATATCAAGAGCTATTCAATTATTCGAATGAGCCCGTTGCTCCATAAACAAAAGTGTCCATTATTTTAGTTTCAATTGATTGGTTGCGAGACTCAATAAAAAAGAATCGCCTCTTTAATATTGCAACAATTTAATAATACAAACTTGCAATATCCGATGTCTATACATTGGTAGGTCCTATACAATTAGATCTTAATGGTGTGATGTTTATCAGATGACAATTAATTACAATTTTGTAGGCTATATTTTTTATAATTGTATAGGTTAAGATAATCTGTAGGCTATAGGAGACATTGCCTATATCTATTAGTCAGTATTGGGGCGCGGTGGACGAATGGTTAAGCACTTGGCTTCCGAACCTGAGGTCCTGGGTTCGAATCCCGGTGAAGACTGGGATTTAGGATTTCAGGATTTTTAGGGCACCCATGAGTCCACCTAACTCTAATGGGTACCTGATTTTAGTTGGGGAAAGTAAAGGCGGTTGGTCGTTGTGCTGGCCACATAACACCCTGCTCATTAACCGCTGGCCAAAGAAACAGATGACCTTAACATCATCTGCCCCTCCGCTTGATTGTGTTTTTTTAAATAGGCAGGAAAGAATATGTGTAGGCCTAGATCAAATTTGAAAAAGATCTAGATCTAGATCTAGTACCTGAGGTGTTGAGCTCAGCCGCTGAGGGAAGATTTAGAACTCTATGCACTAATTACTACTCATTGTAGGCCTACAACTCATCAATAAAAAAAATGACAAAATAACAACAACAACAAAGTTTAAATTAATGCTTCTACAGACATCATAAATAGGCTATTAGTACAAGGAAAAAAAAGGGGGGGGGGGGGTGGGTGCAGTGGCTAAGCGGTAAAGCGCTTGGTTTCCGAACTGGAGTTCGGCTCCTGGAGAAGATAGAGATTTTTAATTTCGGGATCTTCGGGTGCCTCTGAGTCCACACAGCTCTAATGTGTATCTGCCATTAGTTGGGGAAAAGTAAAGTGCTGGCCACATGACACTCTCGTTAACCGTAGGCCACAGAAACAGCGTAGGTGATCTTTACATCACCTGCCCTATAGACCACAAGGTCCGAATAGGGGAAATATATATTATTATTAAGGAAAAGTCATTAGAAAATAGAAAATCAGGCTCTTCGTCCAGACTGAAATTTAGATATAGATAATAGATATCTAGATCTATAGGCCTATTTATTCAGTCGAGTTACCAACAAAATCTCGAATTGACAGGTATTGTTATATAGATCTTGATCTAGGTCTATAATAGATCTAGTCATGTAGACTCCCTGGACACTCCGCATTCTATTTTTAGTAATTGCCGTCTTTTCCTACTTTTTTTTCCTCCCGGAAGTTAAGTTCTGAATTGTTTACTAAAATCTCGATGTCTAGTCACTTTTCATCATACTATTTATACTCATAGCTCTACACTCTAGTAGTCATAGTCTACGAGTTATAGAAAGATCATTGAGTAATTATTTTGTCTAATTTATTTGTAAATCTAGATCGTTGTCCTAGTTTTAAATAAGGTTAAATCTAGATCTATAGATTTATATAATGATCTAGATCTACTACGTTAACTAACTGATTTACTAACTAGATCTAGAATAATCTAGATGAGTGATGACTAGATCTAGATGAGTAGATCTAAATCTTATTCTTAATCATAATCATATGATAATCTAGGTAACTAGATATCTAGATCTAATAAATATGGTAAATAATAGTAGTATAGATATCTTAGAATATCTACTACTGTTAAGTCTCTATTAGTATAATTAAGTATAAGTAGTATTAGTCATAGTCTCTATACTATAATACTACTCTATCTATGGTACGTCACTCTGACATATCTTCCTAGACTTGCACTCTATTCAAATGTCAAATACTGTACAGTTGGCAATAACATAACACTGATCACTGACTGTACAAAAACCTTGCCTCTGTTCTGGACTGACTTCATTATGTGCTGGTTCTGACTTCGTCTCGTACTGGTGACATTGCGAGGTAACAAAAAGTGACTTGACTCAACACATTCGCTCTTTTATTGGGTTACTATTTAAGCTTTCTAGAACCGGATGGATCACTTGTCCATTTCGGTTGATGACATGACTACACTCGCTGTGACTTGCGTGCATACTATTTACAACACATGTCCTTGCCAAACTGGCGTGTACTGCCACTCGTCATGGTTGACTGCTTATCTAGCACTGGCCTGGTGAAATTTGCGTTGGCTAAAAACACACACAGCACTAACCCCATCTGTGTCACCACCAGGTTTATAACAATATCCTAAATTTCTTAATTTTCATGTCATTTTGACTGTTCATTAAAATTATGACATTGTTTTTTGCTCAGCACTAAAGGGAATATACATCATCCAAATGTTAGCAGGTGGAGGGCACCAGGTCAGGTCTGGGCTTTTCTGCTTAACATAATTTATAACAGTAGCCAGATGGTAACGGTACTGGGTGGGTTGTATCTGTGCATCTCAGTCTGTGACCAAGGGGATAGAGTCACCTAAGCAACCAGACAGCATGACTTAACTCAATAATCTAACTAAAAGAAAGCAAGAAACAAACTTTAATTTACAATAAATATAAAAAGCGATACTTTATTTACATGAAACCAAAAATAAATTAATAATAAAATATATGTTTACTAAACTTGACTAAACCCAAACAATTAATAAAAAACCCTCTAGTCTAGAATCTATGCTACTACCATAAAAGGCATAATCAACATCAACAAACCAACAGAATCTATAGCTATTTAACTACCCTAAACCTAGATCTATAATACGTGTCACGTACACAGTATCTATATTTAGCCGCCCAAGGTTACCAGACAGAACTTATTAGCTCGGGGAATTCCTTTATGCAGCAGGATCATGTTTGGAAATAAATGTGATTGGTTTTGAAATATTAATTATTGTACATAGAGCTGCATTTATTGGTTAGCATTGCAACGAGGGGATGTTAGACACATGACAACGCTATTCCCTGGGGAAAGATTCTAGATTTTTAGTCAGTGTCGTACGGAACGTGTTAGGATTCAGATGTATATTTTACATTATTGTGTAGATCATTTATTTAGCAGAATTATATTTATTCTGTTCTATTCAAGTACATTTAACCATTGTAATTATTTGTAAATAGCTTTTCCAAGTTTTGAATTAAAACATTTGTTTTAGACGAAGAGAAGTTTCTTCATTGAATATAGTAACATACTTAGATCGACTTAGCGATTGGCAACTTCTAGATGATCCTCTTATCAACTGGCAACATTCTGAATGATCGTATTATCAACTAGATCTAGCTACTTCTATACGATCATCTTATTAAAGACGATTTCAAGATCCTCTGCAATCACGATAATTGATTGTGCTTCGACGTGACATCGTGACATCAAGTTTGATCGTAACATCTAGCACTATTGATGATTGTGACATCTGGCACCTCCGACTCTCGATAAAGATCATCAAAAAAAAATATTTTTTTTTCAAGATCTAAGGGCAAATTTTCAAAACTTCGTCAATTACAAAACTTCGATTTTCTTCAACTTGAGAATAGTTCTACTGTGTTCAAAGGTCAGTTTGGTTATCGATATCTTATCTTATCATAGATATAGATCTACGATCGAGTTTTCACTATAACTCTCGAGATCTAATATTATTTTGTATTGGCATTGGCAATAAGACCAATATCATTTAACTGGCACGATACATAAGCCCAGTAATATTTAACTGGCATAACATAAGCCCAGTATTATTTAACTGACACAGTAGATAAGCCCAGTATCATTTAACTGGCATTACTATTATAGATAAGCCCAGTAGCAATTACCTGGCACTATAATCTGTCAAGTAGACATTTTTCTACTATTTCATATCAAGTCAATCGTACAAAACGACGACTTTAATACTACAAGTTATACTAGATCTACAATCTCAACGAGTATTGGAGTTAATCGAGATAGCCAAAGAAAAACAAATCTCTAAACCCGATCAATGGGCAGAACGAATGGAAAAAAACGAATTTGAAGAAAAACAAAAAGAATATGAAGCAATGAAACATCAAGAAGATAAAGAAGCTGAAGAAAGACAAAGAGAACATGAAGCAAAGAAACGTCAAGAAGATAAAGAAGAAGCTGAAAGACAAAGAGAACATGAAAGAGCACAAATGGAATTTGAAAAATTGAAAATGCAACATGAAGAAAATAAACTCAAGTCTGATCCAAAATTAACAGAAGCCAACACTACTCAAGCAAGTTCTAATGTCTTTGATCGATATAAACTCATGTCAAAGACTCATTCATTCAATGAGTCTACAGACAACATGGACTCATAATATTAGATTCGAGGAATTAGCAACAACGTCTGGCTTACCAGAAGACCAGTGGTCAAATTATCTCCTTAGTTTACTGACAGGAAAAGCAGTTGACATTTGTTCGCAGTTGTCAGTCAATGAGCGCTGTGACTATCATGATATCAAGGAAGCATTATTACGTCAATACGGAGCAACCTCAGACAACTACAGAAAGAAATTCTATAGCTCAAGACCAAAACAAGAAGACGATCCTCAAATTTTCATTTCCAACATGACCATGTGGTTGGACAGATGGATATCTCTTGCTAAAGTGGAAAACACTTATCAAGCTATCAGACAACATATCATCATTGACAATATCACGCATGCTCATTCAGAAGATATCCAATCTTATATAATTGAAAGAAGTCCTTCTGATATTCCAACGTTAACCAAAATCATCAGACAATATAAAGTAGCTTATCCAAACAAGCCAGTCAAACCAGCAGCAGACGAAAACTTTGTCTGTTTTTCACAAGACAAAAGAAATTCACAGAATACAAAATATGACAAAATAATTTGCAACAGATGCAACAACATAGGTATTTTGCTTCTCAATGCCGCACCAAGATTATTGAATGTTCACATTGTCATATGAGAGGTCATCAAGTTCATGAATGCAGAAGAAAGCAGTTCAACACCAGCAATCCATACCATGTCAAGCAATCTACAAGACATCAAAGATATAATGAAAGACCTTGTTACAGAAGCTACTCTCAAGGCTCCAGACCATGATATGTATATAAGAAGAACTTTTCTACCAGAAATGATAGCGCGGAACATTCAACCATGACTGTCATAGCGAAAACAAATGGTCTTAAATTCTATCCAGGTTTGGTAGGAAATCAAAAAGTACAGGTGCTACGTGACACCCGAAGCACATCTATATTAATCAAGAAACGCTTTGTCAAGCAAAACCAACCAACAGGCAAATCAGTTCAAGCCACAGCATTCAATGGCACTGTCAGCAGTCTACCAGAAGCCATAACACACATTAAGATGCCATTCTTTAGCGGTCCGACCGAAGCCTTGGTTGTCAGCAACTTACCAGTTGACTTAATCATCAGCAACATTGAAGGAGTCAGAGACTGCACCCCACAAGAACTTTTAGTGTGGGCAAATAATATTGAACGAAATCAAGAATGTTATACAGTGGTAACCAGATGAATGACCAAACCAAAAGAACATTTTAAATCCGAACGAGCAAGCCAAAATGAATCAATACCTAAGACACAACTACAGACCATTCACAATGAAACAGAACCAGTAATCAGAACATTACCTGAAAATGACGATGTACTGCCACAATTCCAACATGATGAATTCAAACATGAACAGAAGATCGATTCATCATTGCAAAGACTTTATAAAAAGGCGCAAGCAAACAAACAATAAAAATTCACAGATGAACCATATTTTCGGAATGGTATTCTTATGAACAACAGTCACAATAAAAACAAAACAATACAACAAGTACTTGTACCTCAGAAATACAGAAAAGAAATATTGGCAACAGGACATAATCTTCCACATGCTGGTCATATGATTGTAACCAGAATGAAGAAAAGAATTCTATTGGCCAAGCATCACCACAGATGTCAAGAAGTATGTAAACTCTTGCCATGTTTGCCAAATGAAACGTCTCAAAGGCAATACAATACAATCAAGTCAAGCCAGGAAGTTGATAAGCAAGCCAACATGGACATCCCTACTCACTGCATGCCCATCCCTACATATCACAAGTCCATCCCCATCTCCCACATGTCCATCCTTAACCATTGGCAACAAAGACTCTATATCTCAAGTCTTATACAAGAATTTAAGAACACTATTCTTTAGTGCTGCACTATATAGAGACAATTTATACGACAAACAAGATAGCCTATGTAACAATGCAAATATCAAAGAATCCACAATACAACCAGATTCAAACTCATCAGAGACAAAAACAGCATGTCAGCACGTCTCAAATACCAAGAACTTTGTCATATCAGCATGTGAGCAAGCTAAAGAAGCCACAGATAAAGCAAACAGAAATACTCAATCTGGAGTCAACAAAAACAGAAAACTCAGAAAATTTGAACCAGGAGACAAAGTATGTTTATTGTTACCAGACAAGAACAACAAGCTATTTATCAAATGGCAAGGTCCATTCTCAGTACTCAGACAGAAACAAACAGAAAGAGTTATGTCATGTTTAGCAGTCATACTTGAAGAAGAAGAAAATGATATGGATGATTGCAATGATTTCATAATGACAGATACACCACCGAAGCAAACTGGATTTTGGCAAGATATCAAAATTGATAAATTATCACCTCAAAGACAAAAAGAATTGACAAACAATCTCAAAGAACATTCAGAAATATTCACAGATGTTCCAGGAAAAACATCTATTGTCGAGCATGAAATCATACTCACAGATTTTAAGCCTACAAAATCAAGACCTTATCCTTTACAAATACACTACAGAGATTTTCTTCAACAAGAAATTAATCAACTTTTAGAACAAGGCATCATAGAACATTCTAATTCACCATATGCTGCACCAATGGTACTTGTCTAACGCAAACAAGCATCAACTCCAAGAATGTGTGTCGATTTCAGACAATTAAACTAAATAACTCGCCTCGATTCATATCCCATGCCTAACCCTGAAGATCTTATGACACAATTTTCAGAGGCAAGATTTTTCACCAAACTAGATTTATCTAGAGGTTATTATCAGATACCTATGAAGGAAGAATCCAAACCTTTTACAGCCTTTACAACAGCTTTCAAACTATTCCAGTTCAACTACATGCCATTCAGATTGGTCAACGCCAGCAGCACTTTTAACAGAGCTATACATAGAATACTGAACCAACGAAAAGACACAGTATCTTACATAGATGACATTTGCATATTCCATAAAACATGGAATGAACACATGAAAGGATTACATGAAGTCTTCAACATAATACAACAATACAGCTTCACGATAAAACCCAGCAAGGTTGAATTGGCCTTGACTGAAGTATCTTTCCTAGGTCATCAAGTTAGCTACAATTCACTTAGACCACAAGAAGATATCATCAAACGCATTTTAGACATCAAAGTTCCCACAACTAAGAAGCAAGTTAGAAGCATTCTGGGACTGTGTAATTTTTACAGAACATTTATTCCTAATTACACAGCACTCACATCAACATTGACCAACCTCACCAAGAAGGGTCAACCTATCAAGATTCCATGGTCTACGGAACTACATGACACAATGGAGAATATCAAAGCAACTTTTTCCAGAGACAGTATACTCAAGCTTCCCAATCGAGAAAAGCCTTTTCATCTCGCCACTGAAGCATCTTCATCAGCCATAGGAGCATGTTTAATGCAGGATTACCAAGGGACTTTACATCCTGTATTTTTTATCAGCAGGAAACTCTCACCAGCTGAAACTAGATACTCCACTATTGAACATGAATGTCTGGCCATTGTCTGGGCCATTTCCAAATTCACCAAATATTTATTGGGTGCACACTTCACACTACTTACAGACCATGCACCACTAACTTTTCTGAATTCAAAGAAGATGGCAAATGGACGATTAACACGTGGAGTCTACAACTCATGGACTACCAGTTTGATGTCAAGACAATACCAGGTCGCTTGAATGTATTCGCTGACACACTGTCCAGATGTATATAGTTAATTACTTAGTTTCGTCATTACATTTTCTCTTCACAGATATTTTATTATCAGATTAAGTTTGTAATATGTTTATTACAGATCCAAAGTACCTTCGAAGAAAAGATACTCATCTTTATCATATTTCCTTATAGTCTTGTTTCATTTCGAATGTGTCATCAAGTGTACAGTAACTTGTTATGTTTAAAGACATTACACATATTTTTTATGAACCATGACCACAAATGTGATTACATAATGCAACTGTGTAACTACAATCATCTTTTGTATCTCAACCATTTTTTATTTTTCATATGTAATGTTTTTGGATATGTACACATTTTCACATTAGTACTAACCAAATGAGTTATAATGTCAAAATTATTTTTTATATTTCAAAATGATGACATTTTACATATATATTTTTTTTTTTTACGCATTTCTATTACCATACAAATGCTTAAGAAAACGGGGGGTAATATGTCACATACACAGTATCTATATTTAGCCGCCCAAGGTTACCAGACAGAACTTATTAGCTTGGGGAATTCCTTCACGCAGCAGGATCATATTTGGAAATAAATGTGATTGGTTTAGAAATATTAATTATTGTACATTGAGCTGCATTTATTGGTTGGCATTGCAACGAGGGGATGTTAGACACATGACAACGCTATTCCCTGGGGAAAGATTCTAGATTTTTAGTCAGTGTCGTACGGAACGTGTTAGGATTCAGATGTATATTTTACATTATTGTGTAGATCATTTATTTAGCAGAATTATATTTATTCTGTTCTATTCAAGTACATTTAACCATTGTAATTATTTGTGAATAGCTTTTCCAAGTTTTGAATTAAAGCATTTGTTTTAGACGAAGAGAAATTTCTTCATTGAATATAGTAACATACTTAGATCGACTTAGCGATTGGCAACTTCTAGATGATCCTCTTATCAACTGGCAACATTCTGAATGATCGTATTATAAACTAGATCTAGCTACTTCTATACGATCATCTTATTTAAGACGATTTCAAGATCCTCGGCAATCATGATAATTGATTGTGCTTAACGTGACATCAAGTTTGATCGTAACATCTAGCACTATTGATGGTTGTGACACTAAGTAACACCCAATGATAAACTCTAGAACTAGAGCTAGTTCAGTGGTTCCCAAACTTGTTTGTCTTGTAGACTCTCTAATCATGTTTTCTGATCTATGGTAGACCCCCTGATTAACTAATATTGCATTTTTTGCAAATTTACCTATCTATTCCATTTTTTAAAACTTATTTCTAACTGAAGTAAGTCGAAGTATGAACATGTTATTTAAAGCTACATTTGAAGTAAGAGAGCTCTAACGTTTTTATTGATAAAATTCAAATCTAAACCAATAAAAATAAAAATATATATTACTGCGTAAGCCTTAAGTATCATGTTAAAGTTTTCGCAAAGAGCAGTTTCTCATGCATTTCTTGATCTTGCACGTCTGGCTCTAATATTGGGTCCTTGGAACTGATTTCATAAACAGGAGAACGGGCAAAGGCAAGTAATAGTAGACTAAACCAGTAAGCTTCGAGCAGCAAGGGCTCACTAGCCTTCACTTGCAGCCCACCTAGCAGATGGAAAACTGAATTCAAACCTCTGCTGCCTTGCAGCTATACCCAAAAATGAGAAAGGTTTCGTGGGTCACCCCTGAGGAAAAATAAGGAGCCGGCGTTTCTTAGACACTTTGCAGCACACAGTGCTACACCCTGTGAGAGCCTGTTATGCCACTGATCCCAAACTGTATATATGTCGTTTGCAAAGAATTACATAAGAAGCTTTTAATGTGATAACTAATGTCATCGATGTGCCCATGAACTGTATTGTTGCTTAAAGAATAATTTCAAAAGTAGGTTCGTCTAAAACAGCTTTTTAAACTACTGGTAAAATCTATTTTTTTATCTATAGTGTTTTCTGTATTTGGCTATAAGTAAAGAGATATTGTAAGATCCTACAAACCACCATCTTTCCTGAATGATGTTGAAGAGAGATTTTGTGGTGTCTATTTTGAACTTTATCTTTGAGAGTTCGAAAGTTGTTCAAACCTTTATCTTTTTATCAAGGTGGCATCATCTCAAATGATCCCCCAGCGTAATTAGCTTATATTGACTTTAAAAGTCACTTAGGCAATCGCTTGTTTGAGAAGGAAGGAATGAATCCCAATGTAAATAATTAATGCTGCACAATCTACATTTCTTTTTGTTAAACATTAGTTACATGTAGACATAATTAAGCTATTTAAATTAATATTGAAATTAAATACAACAGTTTTTTGCTTCATTAGCAGGATAAATATTTAAGGTACAAATCATATATAAGTATATGAAATAATTACATTAATGGGATCTGAAAATTAAAGTCACGACCTGCTTAAATTAAATCCATGATCATAGACCCCCAATTTATTTTTTCACTTTCGTAGACCCCTATGGTCTATATAGACCACTTTGGGAATCACTGGTCTAGATCTACAATGAAACCGTAATACTAAGATAAAACATGCTTTAATAAGGCAGCAATAACAACTCAATAGCAGCAGCAGTTGCAGTAGCAGCTTTAGCAGTAACAGTAGCCTGTAACATATAAATGCAAAACTATACAAATAAAAAAAATAAAATCATAGGTCATAGATCCACTACTAGATTCAAAACATAAACACTCATCATAGCGGTGCTGAGCTGGGCGCGCCATCTTTAATACAACATTGGAAATCAAACCGCCAACTATTTGACATTTATTCCTAGTATTAAAGTAAATAACTAAATTAAAATGTAAAGTATATTTACACACAGTTAAATGAAAAAATAAAATATTTCTAAACTTACAGGCAGTCTCAGTTACAGGATATTGAAAACAATTATATGCAAGATCACAAAGATCATCTCCTGTCACACAGACAGAGATACTGTACCGACCGTACACTGGTCATCTGTTCAAGAAACAGCATGGACATAACTATTTATACTACCCGCCCTAACCCATATAACAATAGGCGGAAGTTCAAATATAAAATCTTACACTAGCCTATAAAAAAGAATATATAAAAATAACTCTAAGTTATAAAAGTAGTAAAAATAAAAATGCATATAAAAATAGCGCTGGGAGCGCAAGCTCACACTAAAAAAAATATCTAGAATAAAGCTGCCTTATGGAACACCCCCTGTTTGTAGCCCATATCTGACATTAGTCTATAAAATTAGATTTGTTGCCAAGTTTCACCAAGCATCTAGTTAAAATCAAATTTGATGTCAAAGAGGGATGGAATAGGAATGACAAAGTGTAAACCTCATCATATAAATTTTTTCCTGATAGCGATATCAAACACTTTGATAGACATTTTAAAATTTTGAGAGACTTAGTATTTTTAATCAAGTATTGAATCTTGTCTGTTTTTCTAAAATGTCTTTCATTTGGACTCATACAAAAAAAAAAAAAAATTGTGATTCTAAGTTAAATTAAAAAAAAAAAAATATATATTTTTATTTCTAGAATGATCATCTCCATTATCTGGTTTCTTCCCTCCCCATATCTAAGTCAATGTTAAGTGGGCTATCTCCCTATAGTAGAATTATTTGCTCAGGGTGATAATAAACCAGAATTTTTTTTTGAATCAAAGCCACTCAAGACATCATTAGGATGACAATGCGTTTCAAAATTTTTTTTCTTCTAATAATAATAGATCATTTACATCTTTTACATGATTTTAAATTATCTAGACATATTACAATATCATTCATTAAATTATCTAAACGATATCATAAAGTTCACATTCCAACTAAAGTCAGGTACCCATTAGAGTTAAGTGGACTCAAGGTTGCCCTAAAAATTCAGAAATTCAAAATCCCATTCGTCACTGAGATTCCAACCCAGGATCCCAGGTTTGGACTCTCAGCCACTGAACCCTGTTTACAATATCATGCTATCGTTGTGGTTTTCCAGTTATAGACATTTTTGGTTTTCCTATACATCTAAAAATTGAGATTTATATTTGGTACCATTTGCTTTAATTTAAATAATCTTTTATATTTGTGAATGGTATTTAGCCTAAGTAGTGGAGCTCTTTGATGTTAATTTGCAGATCCAAAATCCTGATGAATTTTTTTTTTGAATCATTAAAGTGATTGAATCATTATGAGTAATTATTTTTCAATAGTATTTTACTTGCTTTATAGACCTGTTGGTCATAATTGGAAATTTTAATGTACTGGTATATCAAAGCTGACATTGCATAATGAAATGAATTTCTTGAACCTTTAATACCATGACTACATTATTATTTTTTTCAGAATAAATTTTTACTTATAATTTTTTTTCTTCACAGTATAAGCCAAGACAATAAAGTATTGATTCCGAAACTACAACTTTCCAAATGAGTTGGCTGTCAAAATTACATTACGATGTCACTTATATAACGTAGTAAGACAAAAGATACTCTAGACATGCTGAGCTGATATAAAAACCCTATGCCATGAACAGACTTGAGACGCCCCTGGAAAGGTCTTCCTCTCCAGCTCGCCTGGGCTACACATCAGAAAAACATTCAAAATACACTTTAGACAAGGTGGACTTGCTGAGGAAACAAAGAGGGCTCTGCGATGTGGTGCTTATAGTGGGCTCTAAAAAAATATTTGCACATAGGGTGATACTGTCAGCATGCAGCCCATATTTCTTGGCCATGTTCACTGGGGAGTTGGCAGAAAGCAGACAAACAGAAGTCACTATAAAAGTAAGCCCATTTACTTTTGTCTTTTTCTCTATAGATGCTAAAACTCTTTGCAAAAAAAAAAAAAATCCCCCACTTTTACCCTAGGCTAAAGGAGCTTCATTTGCATTACACATCATGATTACTCACCTGAAATAAAAAAAAAAAAATAAGCTAAAATCCAATTACATTATAAGATTTCTTAAAATAACTTTTGTAAACATCTTTGGGAAAAGGTTTCATTCCAAGATAATTTTTGAATAAAATTTCTTGTCTTCATTGGGATTCAAACTTGAGCCTCCTTGTGTAAGTCTCCAAGTAGTTTATATGTCAATCAGCCTAAAGCCCCGGAGAATATGTAGATAGATCAGTTTTAAGAATCGTTTTCAATTGTAAATATTTTTTGTTGTTAAATTTAAAATTCATGAAATTACAATACACCAGTTCTTAACATTGTGACAGGATATAGATGAGACAGCCATGGAGCTTTTGATAGATTTCTGCTACACCTCCAATATAACAGTTGAAGAAAACAATGTCCAGACTCTCCTTCCAGCTGCTTGTCTCTTACAGGTGAGTCTTGGCCAACAATTTTACACATTTCCTATTCTCTTGAATCAACTACACACACTACCTTGGCATCACTATTATTTAATACATTGTACATTGCTCTAGTTAATAAGTTTGATGGCTATTTTTATTCTTATTATCAACAAAATATTTGATATATTGGGTAAAAAACCCCCTGTTAAATGATAGAATTGAGAAAAAAAAAAAAGAAAATTGTTGATACTATAATGAAAGCTTAAGGAATTAAACTACTGATACATAGGAATTTCATTAACAAAAACAAAAAAGCTTAATCTTTCATCATCTATTCCTGCTAATATTTTTTTTTAAATTAAAAGCATACGCATTAACTTAACAACCAAATTTATACTAACTATAATTAACATGGTATTTATTGCTGAAATATTTTCATTGAATTTCCTTGCCATCTATTATAAAGTCAGTTCCTGTCGGGATTTTTAGGGCGCCCCTGAGTCCACCCTGACTTAAGTTGGGGGAAAGAAAAGGCAGTTAGTCATTGTGCTGGCCACATGACATCCTGCTTGTTAACCATTGGCCAAAGAAACAGATGACCTTAACATCATCTGAATTTATTGTATGTGCGTTGTGAATACACTTGTTGATTAAACTCTTTAGGAAATTTTATTCTTTTATTGTTTGTTGACATAGAAAGACACTAAATACATTTGTTCCATGTAATATTTCAGCTTGTAGAAATTCAAGAAGTCTGCTGTGAGTTTTTGAAACGCCAGCTTGATCCTTCCAATTGTTTGGGCATCAGAGCTTTTGCAGACACACACGCCTGTAGAGATCTTCTCAGGATAGCAGACAAATTTACCCAGCACAATTTTCAAGAGGTTTGACTTGTTTCTGCTATTTAGCTACATAAAATGGGAACTTAAGATTGCTTATTCTGAGATTGGGCTTATAAAAAGGGAACTTAAGATTGCTCATTCTGAAATCGGGCATATAAAAAGTTCGCATTCCATTTTGTTTTGTGATCCACAAAAATGTCAAATATTACTCATTATTTTTTTTTTCCAAATGACAATTTTTAGCAGTCCCTGAAAGGGGATAAGCCACTATTAGTTTTGTGTGGTCTGTGTGTCTGTCCATGTGTCGGTTTGTCTGTCTGTCCATCTCATTTATCACATCAACTAGCAGAGATTTTAAAAATCTGATATCCTAATTTCTAAGTTCTGGTTCAACAGCTACTTTTTTCTTTTCTGGAAGTAGTAGGACGTTTAATTTTTAAAATTATACAAGCAGTTGTTTTCATAAAAATGCACCACTTTTAAAACTAGTTATTATTAATAGTAAAAAAAAAATAGAGGAGATTTCATTTATAAGGGAGGAGATTTTTCTGTATATTTTTAAAACAAGTGGTTCTATATTTTTTTTTACTATAATTATGTTATAAAAAATATTAAACTAAGTGTTTTCTGTTATACAAGCTAAAGTGTTTACTTTTCGTTTTAAAAGAGTAAGAATGCATTAGGTATGCATATAAGTAAAATATTATTTAAAGAAAAATTTAACAAGCAATATTTTATATTACGAAAGTGGTGAGCACGTTTCCACACATGATATACTCTTATACATAGTGTACCATAGTGAAAAGTTTCTTCATTGAAGCCTTGAATGAGAGATTGGCCCTTTCCAAAACCATCAATTAGTTAATTATTAGATAACATTAGTTAGGCCAGGTTCACAAAGAACCATTACTAGCAATGATACATTTAATAAATCTCTGTATCTTATGGTATCATTTCATTATTCAGCCTAACAATACAATAATATCGGCTGTCTCGAGTCTGGATTATTTCTCATGTCTTCATTACTCTCTAATTTTAAAACATTTGTGCTTGTTAAAAACCTCAATTAATGATAATTACTCCCAAATACAATTAGACAAGAGATTGATGTAAATTTAGAGTCTTCTTGATTCTCATATTTGACAGCCCTTAAAAAGTTCTTAAACATGACCATTTTAAATTTCTGACATAAACAGATCTAAAGGTTAGATGTACAAAGGTGTACATTGTTGTCATGGCTACGAGTGAGCTAATTTTCCACTGTACTTCCAGGTGATGGAGAGTGAAGAGTTTATGCTGCTTCCTGTAAACCAACTGGTGGATATTATCTGCAGTGAGGAACTGAATGTCCGCACAGAGGAGCAAGTCTACAATGCCATTATGAACTGGGTCAAATACAATGTACAAGAAAGGAGACAACATTTACCAACGGTATTCACAAAAAAACTTTAACTGTATTTTTATAAATGTCCTACCATACTTTGACTCACTCTTTTTTTTTCTAATCTTTGCTAAAAAAAATATTTTAAATTTTTTTTTTACTAAAGATAAAATATGTGACGAAAAACACTTCAATCAAATGTTAAATTATGCCAATCAAAGTAAAAGGTTTACATACAAGACTATACGGTCCATATTCAGGGCTTTTAAAAGTGAAAAATTGTGCATCTCTAGCCCTCACTCAAATGAAGATATTGTTACGATCTTCTCTATCAGGTCTTCTGCAAAACACTGCTAAAAACAACACAGCACATCTAAAACATCAACTTGACAATAAGAGCTTCAAGTAACAAAGTGGCGATTTAATTACAATTACATCGACAGCCAATTCAACACAATTGGCTACATCAAATTCAAATGCGCTAACACAATAGAACTGCCTACTAAACACTATAAGTCTTTCTGTCTACTTCTAGACTCGTACAGCTACATTTTCAAGGACTCACTTTGTAGCACACTGTCCTTACTACCTTGCGTCCTGGACTAAACTGTCCTTTCTAACACACTGTCTCACATCTGTAAAGGCTTTTGGTCGCATGACCATAACATTGGTCATACTGCGTGCATTAGCAGTAATGTCCCTTGTTCAACAGCCCTTGACCTGTGTGATTTGCCTGAATCATGTGTGTCAGTAGGCCGCAAAAGCATTAACCCTTTCAGTCCGCCACAAGGGTTATAGCAATATGGTCCATGGTTCAATTACATTCATTAGTCTATGATGTAGCTATTAAAATAATTAGAATCAGGAGATAAAATGTGTATGGTACATCAGGAGATACATTGTGTAAGGTACATCAGGAAATATTTTGTATAGTACATTAGGAGATACATTGTGTATGGTACATCAGAAAATATTTTGTGTATGGTACATCAGGAAATATTTTGTGTATGGTACATCAGGAGATATATTGTGTATGGTACATCAGGAGATATTTTGTGTATAGTACATCAGGAGATATATTGTGTATGGTACATCAGGAAATATATTGTGTATAGTACATCAGGAGATACATTGTGTATGGTACATCAGGAGATACATTGTGTATGGTACATCAGGAAATATTTTGTGTATGGTACATCAGGAGATATATTGTGTATGGTACATCAGGAGATACATTGTGTATGGTACATCAGGAAATATATTGTGTATGGTACTTTTCATAAGATGGATTTAATTTTTTTAAAGTATAGTTTATTGTTATTTAAAAATTCATACATAATAAATCTCAGCATTTTAAATCTTTCATTATTTATTTATTTAAAAGTGAAAAGCTAAAAAAAAAGATTTTTTTTAGGTACTTCAGCATGTTCGGTTGCCTTTGATGACGCCAAAGTTCCTAGTAGGAACAGTAGGAGCTGATTTATTGATCAAGAGCGATGAAGCCTGTAGAGACCTTGTTGATGAAGCCAAGAATTACCTGCTCCTGCCCCAGGAGAGACCGCTAATGCAGGGACCAAGGACAAGGCCTCGCAAGCCTATAAAATGTGGAGAAGTTTTGTTTGCAGGTTAGGCTTTCCTCTTTCCACCTTCTCTATGCTTTCCTCTTTCCACCTTCTCTATGCTTATTGTTTGCAAATTATTTAGGAAAAGTGGAGCATTTACCATACAGTATTTTCTTGTTTTTTTAAACCATTAATTCATTTATGATCAAGTTAAGTTCTAACATAACTCATTAAAGAGCTATGTAAGAACTTAAAGAGCTATGTAAGAACTTAAAGAGCTGTGTCTAACATCTTTTTAAGTTTGTTCTAGCGGATGTAAGTTATTTTGATACGTTGGTGGCCAAGCTCCAATGTAGCTTGTAGGCCTTCATGTTTTATTGCTTACAATTTTATTCCTGACTACTGTTGCTTATAGTTGCCAGGATTGACTGTAAAACAAAACATGTTGAATGCCTCTTTTATCTGATGCAATTTTAAGTCATTTTAACTAAGTGGTAAAGTGCTTGGCTTCCAAACTGGGTCCTGGGTTCAAATCCTGATGTTGACTGGGATTTCTAATTTTGGGCACCTCAAAGTCATTATTTGGGGAGAAGTAAAGGCAGTGCTAGACACATGACACACTTGTCTCCATGTGAGACATTATTTCCATTAAGTTCTTCAACAGTCAACTGTTTTTAATCAGAGAAAATAAAGAATTAAATATTGCAAATTAAAGAAAAGTTCCTCCAAGGGCATAAACCTTTTTATGTTTATAATTCATCATTTCAACACTAAGCCTCACATTTGTAATTATGTTCGCCAATTATCCATAGAAAATAATTCATAACTCCCAATTTAAAAACTTCAATTTTTTACTAAATTTCAGTCAGCCTATTCTTATTCAAATTGGTCGTAACTCATTTTTCATACTACTCTCCTTGTTTTCCCCCAGTGGGTGGCTGGTGTAGTGGTGATGCTATCTCAAGTGTGGAGAAGTATGATCCCGGTAGCAATGAGTGGAGGCTGGTGGCACCCATGAGCAAGAGACGTTGCGGAGTAGGTGTGGCCGTACTCAATGACCTACTGTATGCAGTTGGGGGTCATGATGGTCAATCATACCTCAACAGTATAGAAAGGTAAAAACAAAATGTCTGCATTTAAAAAAAAAATTCCATATATATAATGATTGAATGATTAAAAAAAAAGGTTCTCTTACTTTAAAAGTACAAGACTATTGAAAGATTTTTTACAAGCTCTAATGAATCTTGTACAATGAATTAAGAGTTGAGGTTCTTGGTCAATAGGCTGACCACATATTAACTTTTTTGATTGATAGCCACAGGTAGACTCAGCTTTACCTGCACTGTAGGTCTTAAGGTTTGATTAAAAAACTTAAGTGAAAAATGTTTAGATCTGTTTTACTCTCTGTGCTTAAAATCTTTTACAGCCTCTAACATTGTTGTGATGTGATTTTATGCTGAGATTTAGACAGCTTTTATATTCGTTTATTTAGGTATGACCCACATACTAATCAGTGGAGCTCTGATGTGGCCCCAACAAGTTCCTGTAGAACCAGTGTTGGTGTCGCTGTCCTGGGAGATTTCCTTTATGCTGTTGGTGGCCAAGATGGTGTCTCATGTTTAAATTATGTTGAACGGTAAGCAATAGGTCTTAAGTATTCTATGAAATAATATGGAGTCAGAAATGTAATTTGGGGGCTTTAAATAGATATCTGAAGCATTGCAAGAAGTGAAGATGTTTGTTACATCATGCAGATAAAGAACATAGGTTAAAAAGTAACTTAAAAATTGAATTTAAAATTTAGTACTAGTTTAGTCTGTTTAATCAGAGAAAAAAAATTAACACTTTATCTTCATATAAACAGAGGCGCGGTGGCTGAGTGGTAAAGCGCTTGGCTACTGAACCGGGGTTTGAATCCTGGTGAAGACTGGGATTTTTACTTTCGGGATCTTCGGGCGTCTCTGAATTCACCCAGCTCTAATGGGTACCTGACAATAGTTGGGGAAAAGTAAAGGCGGTTGGTCGTTGTGCTGGCCACGACACCCTCGTTAACCGTAGGCCACAGAATAAGATGACCTTTACATCATCTGCCTTATAGACCACAAGGTCTGAAAAGGGAACTTTACTTTACTTTTACTCCATATAAACATGTTAAAGTAATATCTGATACAAATGTAATATACTTTATAATTCAGTCATTTACAAGTTATCTTGTTTTACTCATTAAAATAAACAATTATAACTAGATAATAATTCTTATGGTTTTATGCAATTGTATATATCACAACACATTTCTTTAAAAAAAAAATAACTACCTGCTCCTTATCATTTTTCTTAAAGCTAGCATTATTTTGAATATTCATACACCTGATATGACTGACCAATTCATAAAGATTTTCTGTGTTTGTTTAGATATGATCCACAGTCCAATAAATGGCAGAAGGTTGCATCAATGAGTACAAGGAGGCTAGGGGTGGGGGTGGCTGTCCTGCAAGGTTTCCTCTATGCTGTTGGTGGGAGTGATGGAACTTGTCCACTCAACACAGGTCAGGCTCTTTGTTTCATGGTCTGCTGGCCTAGAGGCAGGGAAACCTCAAATTAGAAGCATTATTTGTTACTGGGGCATGCTTCTTAACCAGACTGCTTTTATATCAAATTTATTTAAATTAAAAAATATATATTTCTTCTGAAACCAAAGATAGCCATACAAATGTCATTTTTATAGAAAATATAGCTACTTTCTTTTTAACTTCTCCATTATAATTAAAACATTTCATTGTATAATCTATTGTAATTAATGATGATTTGAAATATTGTACAAAAGAAACCAGGTAATATATTTCTGTTGTTGAAAGTAATGAAATTTTCACCCTAATATTTCTAATTATATCACAACTGAAAATTAAATGGAAATAAACATTGCTAAGAATTAAGTTCCATTGTTATATGAAAACAAACTTTACTAAAGAAACCAGAATTTTTCATACTGACATAAGAAAACATTAATCTCTTATGTGTTCAAAGTTCAATTCACCAACCCACCCTAAACACTTACACTACCCTTTTTGTTAATGTTTTAAAAGAAAAATTAGCTTATACTATCTTGAAAATTAATATGTACCATGACAATTCATTAGTCAGGGAAGTTAATTGAGATGTATCAAGCTCAGTCTGGAGTTACAGCAGTAACCAAATTTAATGGTTGTAAATGCTTACTTGGATCTTTTGATTATTATTAAATGTTAAATGTTTTAATTTAACAGTTGAAAGATTCGACCCTCGAAACAACAGGTGGACTCCGGTAGCTCCCATGGGGACCAGGCGGAAACATTTAGGCGTGGCAGTGTTTCAGAATATGATATTTGCAGTGGGAGGCCGTGATGACACCACCGAGCTTAGCAGTGCTGAGAGGTACAACCCACAGAAAAATGCCTGGGAGCCTGTTGTGGCTATGACATCTAGAAGAAGTGGAGTAAGTTACAACTTGTTAATCTTTGTGTGAATTTTGTTGTGATTCTCTAAATAAAAATTCGGTTAAAAAAAAATTAAATTTCACATTTTCTTGTAACAATAAGTTGAGTTTTTTAATTCTGTGATTCTTTTTGCTGGTCATCCTTTACAAATAAGCTTCTGGCACCTAAGATAGAATCCCTTTATGGGTAGGAGCTAATGTCAGCCTTATGGCTACTTCATAGGATTTCTCCCAGCATTGAGGTATTATCTAAGTTTCTTTGCCCCTACTTCTGTCTAAAGGTTTGGGTCATACCATTTAATGGATTTCTTTTGTCCTTGGTCAGGTTACAGACCATTTATCAATAACCCTGTTTACACTGCATTACCCTGTAATCCAAAGATATAAAATACTTTATAGGGGAAATACCATAATTATTAAAAGGAAGTGATTTGTCTAGAGAAGTAATTTTTATCAAGTCAAAAGCTAGACATTTTTAATGTTATCGAATAGTGGACTTGGATATATGCTTTAGGGTTGAAAACATATTTTGTAAGTACATAATTGTCAAACATTATAATCATATAAATGGGTTGCCAATATAGATCTACTTCACCTCAGCTGGCTATTACCCTGACATCTGTGGCATATGCTCTGAAAGGTTTCAATCTACTTGATGCTTAAACAAATAATAAGCTGATCTGAGGCTGTGACAGACTGTGACCTTTTTGTGATTTTATTTTTCTTTCAGGTAGGTTTGGCTGTGGTGAATGGTCAGCTGATGGCCATCGGAGGTTTTGATGGGACTACCTACCTGAAGACAGTAGAGATATTCGACCCAGAACAGAACTGCTGGAGGATTGTGGGCAGCATGAACTACAGACGCTTGGGGGGCGGTGTGGGTGTTGTCAAACTGCCTCACAATGACACTCACCTCTGGTGACCTTTGGTTTTCCCCTCCCAGTCAACCTCAATGTTTCTCTCCCCTGTTACCCTATATAGTTATTGCCCCCTTCACCAATGTACAGAAAACTCCACATTGCAATGTATAACATGCAACACATTGGGTTCAGTCTTACTGTAATTAAATTAAAACTCCTAGCCCAATTCCTTATGTTTATTTTTTTAAAGTGTGCAGTCATAGGACTATGTGCAATGCAGCAGAGCTTGTAGAGGTACTTGTTATTTGTGTTGTTGGTAGAAGAGAAAAGGACTTTCTATTCTGATGGGGACTCACAATTTCAACAGAAATCTTTTTTTTTTTGTACATACTTTTTTTTGTTTTGTTTTAATGTCAAACTTGTTTAAAAGCTTGATGAGTGTAGGCATCAGATTATTTATAAATACAACTCAAGAAATCTGTATAAAAAATGTATTTACAACAATTCTTAGTTCAGTAAAGTTCCCCTTTCAGACCTTGCGCTCTGTGTCCCACCATTAGCGAGGGTGTCATGTGGCCAGCACAACAACCATCTGCCTTTACTTTTCTGCAACTAATATCAGGTACCCATTAGAGCTGGGTGCACTGAGAGATGCACTAAAGATACAGAAATTAAAAAATCCCAGGATTCGAACCAGGAACCCTTTGGTTTGGAACCAAGCTCTTTACCATTCAGCCAGCCACTGTGCCTCCATTATAACTCTTAACTAGTATGTTTTCTGTAAGAAAAACTCTTACATCAGATTTTACAGGGGATTCCTCATCTTGTAGGCAGTATCTTTGTATTGAAGCAGGGCATTTTGGCATAATGGTCATTTTGGCACAGGATGTTTTGGTGTGAGATGTTTTAAGTCACATTCTACCTGTTCATATTACTTTGTCTTTTAAAAGAATAAAAAATATCTTTGTTTTGTATTCTAAAGAGTCTTTTTTTTTGTGTTAAGATCAATAGGTATTTTGTTCATTTGATTTAGGATTTAGGTTTGTTGTGTAATTATAGTTATGTCACTAACATTAGAATGTATGTATAGGTTTTAATATTGATGAAAACAAAATGAAAAGTGATAAATAAACATTGATGCAATTTGTAGTGCACATGCAAATCGTTTATTTAATTTATATTACCTCCAAGTTTTAAAAAAGAAAGAAAACTGATGAATGTCAACCTGTGTGTTTTGAACAGCTCACCTAAAATTAATGAGGGTTAGCAGGTCAATACCATTGCTCAGGTAGGAATCTGACCTTTCATAGTTTCTATAGAAGTTTGCATTATGCATTCATGAAATATGTCAAAATTATTGAAACTTTTTTGGGAGTGGGGGATATGGTTAGTATTTATACTGTTGTATAGTTTAGCGAAAAAAACATTTTTTGTTATAAAAATTTTGTAAATTATCAAAATCTCTCATACCATAATGTCTGTGCCAAAATGTCACCATATTCTATTGTATAACTCTACCTCCTACATAAACTCCATAGATCGTACTTGAAGTCAAGTACTGCATGAGAATAAGCACTGATTGTGATCATTAATGATTTCAAATTGACACTTTTTAAATGGCAACATGTAACTAGTCTTCTTATTTTTATTCAGTTTATCTATCAAAAAGCTTTTTCTATCACAAAAACTGCTTTTTCTATTGAATCCTTATGAAAACATCTCCAGGACATAGGTTTTTAAGAGATATCTTGAGAATAGTGCTAGGTTTTTAAGAGATATCTTGAGAAAAGTGATAGGTTTTTAAGAGTTTCCTGAGAATAGTGCTAGGTTTCTAAGAGTTATCTTGAGAATAGTGCCAGGTTTTTAAGAGTTATCTTGAGGATAGTGCTTGGTTTTTAAGAGTTATCTTGAGGATAGTGGTGTTGGGTCAGAGTTAATTATAAAGTTTGGGTTCGGCGGGAAGTTGACTTTTGATAATGAGCATCTGGAAAAGATCTCACATGTTAATAGAAGTGGCCACGCAGGTCAAGGATGGGAGAGAACTGCTTGTCTATTGGGTTGTTGTCATGTTTGTGATTTTTAGTTTTTTAGTATGGACCTGTGTGACTGAATCGTTACAGTCACTATCACATATTAGTCATAAGTGTCCCCCAAGTATTTACCTGTTAGCTTTAAATTAGCATGTCTCAACCTGGTCCCTGAAGCCCACCAGTATATTAGAGATGCTTTGTGTGTGTGTGTGTGTGTGTGATACACGAGCATACATTGAGATCATGTGACTAGATATGTCAGGGTGATATGACATAAATGTAGATATGTAAATGACAAAAAAAAAATTGTTTGTGCTTTTAATGTCTGGGAACATATTTGTATGAGTGTGAACATCGCCCAAGAACTGGAACCAGACCTATTGGTACAATAAATAAAGTGAAAAAAGTGATTTCTAAGTTTTCTCTTGATTTAAAAGTTTAATTTAAAACTTTGACATGTTAAAATGAAAGTGTTATATCATTATTTGCTTCATAAAATTATTCTGATAATCCACTATTTTGAAGAGCTTACCTTAGCCTAGTGCCTAAAGTGGCATGTTTTCTTATTTCTGATTATCTTTCTTGAATATAATTTTCCTTCTCTACCACCTTTCACCTGATCTACATTGATTAGAGAAAAAAAAAAAGCAAGCACTTGATTTTTTTTTACAAAGCAATTATCAACTCACTCTGTCTGGTAAAAAATTTGATAACGTTATTTTTCCGACACCCAATCTGGGATCAAGCTGAAATTTTGCACAATTATTTCTTTTACCCGACAACACAAGAATCAATTTAAAAGATTTATCAAGTAGTTAATTAACTATTTGTAATGAATTATGTTGTTGGATATCTCGAACAAGGGAAAGAAACTGGTGAAAGCTGAATTAGTCCCCTTTATAGGTCGCCTCTTTAAAGTAAGTTTGTAACAAACAATAGATAACTATATCTTCTATTTTCATAGGCACATCACTAGCAGAGGGGTCAGTATATCAGCTTGAGAAGGCTTGAGCCATGAGGTTGAAAGATAAAAGCGTGACATTGCGTTTAACAAAAACAATTGGGCATTTGAGTGATCGCTTTTTAAATGTATTTAAGAGAAAAGTGAATGACCTGAACTCGAACTCGTGGGCTAAAGCCTTCTCAGGATTCTCAAGCTAAGGCAGTAAACCAATCTATTAGCGAAGAGTCTATGAAATAGAAACTTGTATGTGTTCACTAAGCCTCAGACGACAACCTATTATAAAGGGACTAATTCAGCTTATACGACCACTTCAGTCAAGTACAATTTCTTTCCCATGTTTGAGATAACAAACGAAATAATCTATATTTTTCGTTATTGATTCTTGTGCTGTCAGGTAGAAGAAATAACTGCAACATTTCATCTTGATCCGAGATAGGGTGTGGGAGAAATAACGTGTACAAACATTTTGGTCAGAAAGACAGAGTGAGTTGATAAAAAACATTGCCGCGCACGCGACAATGTCCATAGCGCAAAGTCCCCAGAGCTTACAAAAAACCGTCTTTCATGGAATAGTACCTACGAAAAAGAAGAAGAGGTAGAAAAAGAATACAATATCATAGAGTGTACAGGACTGTCACTGGAAGAGCTCATACGTAAGGCAAAAAAACAGAGGAATGGAGAAAGAA